>CM075811.1:60319642-60919114 GCA_037975025.1 Excoecaria agallocha | reverse complement strand
TTTACAAACTCATGTATTTAAACATAGCATTAATAAATAAATGATGGCTTTTATTAAGAATATGAGTTCATACATATGCAATACATCCCTATTACATGGGCTCTAGGGCATACTCTCTTACAACAACAAAAAACCCAAACATTTTCATATGAAGGTATGGGGCTGTCCTGCTTATGTAAAGAGGACAATGTCAAACAAATTAGATGTTAAGTCTGACAAATGTTTATTTATGGGATATCCTAAAGAAAAATTTGGATAATATTTCTACCATCCTTTAGAACAAAAAGTGTTTGTTTCAAGGCATGCTGTCTTCTTAGAACGAGAGTTTCTTCTACGAGAGGAAAGTGGGAGTAAAATTCAACTTGGTGAAGTTTAAGACCCACAAATAGGAGTAGATCAACCGATTGAATCTAAGACTAAATCTCATACTAATGAGATTACAATTGAACCTAATTATATACAAATCCTTAAAGATCTACTAGGATGTGTTCTATCCCTATGAGATATGGATTTCACATTGATTTAGATAGAGATATAACTTTAGTAGAGGATAATGAGCCTACAAGCTATTAGAAAGTTTTGAATAGTTCAGAATATGATTTATGGCTTAAAGCTATGTTGTCTGAAATGGACTTCATGTATGAGAACAAAGTATGACTTTAGCTCAACCACCTAAAGGGATAAAACCCATAGGGTGCAAAAGAGTCTTCAAAAAGAAGATCAACATGGAAGATAATATAGTTACCTATCAAGCCCGCTTAGTAGCAAAAGGACATTGTCAAAGAGAAGGAATTGACTTTGATGAAACCTTTTCTCCTGTGGTGATGCTTAAGTCTATAAGAATACTTTTAGCCATTGTAGTTCATTATGATTATGAGATTTGGCAAATGGATGTGAAGATAGCTTTTTTAAATAGAAATCTGACTAAGGATGTGTATATGACACAGCCAGAAGGGTTCACATTAGGGGATGGCAAAAAGGTATGCAAGATTCAAAGATCTATTTATGGATTAAAGCAAGCCTCTAGGAGCTGGAACATCCGATTCAATGAGGCAATCAAAGAGTTTGGTTTCTTACAGAAATAAGATGAACCTTGTGTATATAAAAGGGTCAAGAGGAGTGCAATTTTCTTTCTAGTTCTACATGTTGGTGACATATTGATCATGGAAAATGACAATTCTCTTCTCCAATCAATTAAAATATGGTTATCCAAGCAATTCTCCATGAAAGACCTTAGATAAGAATCCTATATTCTGGGAATAAAGACCTATAGAGATAGATCTAATAGGTTGCTAGGTCTTTCTCAAAGTATATATACGGATAAAGTACTGAAGAGGTTCAATACAAATCTTTCTAAGAAAGGTTTTATACCCATGGTGCATGGGAAACACCTTTCTAAGTTTATGTGTTTGTAGATACTAGAGGATAGAGAGAGCATGAATAGAACACCATATACATCTGCAATTGGTTCTATCATATATGCTATGTTATGTACATGTCTAGATGTAGCATTTGTTTTGAGTGCCACAAGAAGATTTCAATCCAATTTTGGAGAAGAGCACTGGACAGCTATCAAGAATATCCTTAAGTACTTGAGATCGACTAAGGATATATTCTTGGTATGTGGAGAAGGTAGTTTGGAAGTAAATGGATATACTGATGCTAGCTTTCAATTTGATAAAGATGATTGAAAATTACAGTTTGGTTTTGTGTTCATAATGGGAGGAGGAGCAGTTAGTTGAAAGAGTTCCAAACAAGAAACAACTGTTGATTCCACGATAGAAGCTGAGTACATTGCTACTTCGAAAGCAGCCAAAGAAGCATTATGGATCAAAAAGTTCATATCTGAACTAGGAGTGGTGCCTAACATTGTTGATCTGATTCCCTTATATTATGAAAACAATAGAGCCATTACACAAGCAAAGGTACCACGATCTCATCAGTGATCTAAGCATGTTCTCAGATGCTACCATCTTATAAAGGAGATAGTATCTAGAAATGATTTAAAGATAGAAAGAGTCCCTACAGATAATAATGTGGTGAATCCCCTCACTAAAGCACTTTTCCAGAACAAGCATGATAACCATATAAATAACATAGGCTTAAGACATATGAGTGATTGGCTCTAGTGCAAGTGGGAGATTGTTAAAGAGTTTTCCCAAGAGACCATATAAAAAAGGGATGTATTTCATGTATATGAATTCATGTTATTAATGAAAAAAAGGCACCATTCATTTATTAATGCTATGTTTAAATACATGTGTCTATTTATCTTAAATTAATGAATGAAGTCCTGGATATTATAAATATAGTGCAAAGGCAATCGTGAAAGTATTCATGATGTGAGATGTCAATTGCATGCAAATGTGATAATATCTAAATATTCCTAGTCATAGTATTAACAAGATATGGCATTGTTAATGCAGATAGACTAGCATATGTTATGCTTTTTGAATAGTTCAAGCAGTAGTTCTCATAATTATGATTATGAGAGATGATCAAAGCTAACATATGGATGCTTGTTAGAAGAACACGTTCATTGAAGACCTGCAAAGAGAATCCTCACATGGATATTAAATCTATGTTAGTGAGAAATCTCTTCATAGCAGTGGTGCATGTATCCTTAGACTTGACATCACTAAAGTTATCTTAAGTAGTAATTGATATACTTTGATTTAATGACTATTTGCCTCTATCTCGAGATGAACATAGTTAGGAACTTGGGTATATCATGACCTCCTTGAAGATAGTTGAGTAATCAATAAAGGATTCAACATCCTAGATTTATTAAGTGAAGTTATCTCACATGATTCTATAATTGCTTTGTTCAGAGTAATATGCCAAGGTGGATAGAAATCTATAAAGGGCATTTTGGGAACAATGGTTAAATTAATAGAAAATTCATAATTAGATTCACATGAGTTGACACGGTAATTATTTCTATGGAATACTATAGTCAGAACCACTTAACTTTCCTGATATTTGGGTGGTCATGATGCTTAGATAAAGGCCGCTCATGAATTGTATAATATTGTATCACAAATATCAATAATGGATTGATAAAATTATTTAAAGAGGTTTAAATTATATGAGTTTTGAATGGAACTTTTAATTACATATTATACTGCCAATATGGATAGGAACCCAATAATTCACACACATATAGAGTAAAGGATAAAATGATAAAATGACAAGGATAATAATATTTGATATTATTATGGGAGAAGAGAAATAAATAAAAAATAATTAATTAAAGAGTTTACTTATTTATGCACAAGTAGAGATGTTTGTAGAACTTTTTAGAAATATTTTGTAAAATGGATATAATTGAAATATTGTATTTTATAATTAAATATTATTAGAATATAAATGTTCTAGGGCTGATATAATATTAATAGATCTATTGAAGAAATAATTAAAGGCCCATAATTTGGTTTCTGCACAGAAGCCTTCTGGAGAATGGCTTTCACGCAGAACCCCATACAAAAGGCCTTAGAGGCCTAATTTTTAGACTAAAATAAATTAAATATATTTCATAAGTGTTATGGAGCCTATATATTTAATTTGGTTGGGTATAGAATTGATTTGGGCAATTAAATCAAAGTGCATGCATAAAGGGCCTAGTTTATAGGTTATGTGTAGGGTCCTTTATGAAAGGTTTGGATTGGGTTTTAATTAAGTCCAAATGAATTAGTAACAATTCCAAAAGCCCAATTAATATTTCTCCAGCAATTTTAAAGAGCCAAATCCCATTATGAAGTTGGATTTTTTAACCTAGCTATAAAATCAAAAATAAAGGGGATTTAGGGTTAATAGTTTTTTAAAAGAAAAAAAACTTCTCTTTTTCTTCCCTAGCAGCCATCCTCCTTGCTAGCTTTAAGGGAAATTTTGGCCTCCTTTTGTTCCCATTGTAATTGGTTCATTTGATCCTCTCTTGTGTGGATTATGATTGGAGGTGTTCAATTTTAGATACTGCGGTTTGCGACAACCCGATGAGAAGAAAAAACAATTGTTCAAAAAACCTTAAAGGTGATTTTCTTATTCTTATTCTTATTAATATTTATATTGTATATTCATGTCAAGATCAGATATGTTGGTTAAAATTTTTAATTTTCGCTTATACATGTGATGTATGTAACCAATCAATTCCTAACAGGCTCACCTATGAATGGTCCAAATGTTATATTTTGTTGAAGTAGAATGAGGTATTGAGATCTATGGTGGATTCTTTTTATTAAATTTATTATGAAAAATGTAACACCCTTATCCCCTAAATAGTTGTAAACACTATATCCTGTATCATAAGCATGCTTGCCAGGTTTAATGCTCGAAATATTTTTTTTTGTCAAACTTCAAACATAAATCCGACATATAAACTATACTATTAACACTTTACTACATACTTAAGAGTATTTTTAAACAATACAATATTTATATCTATTAATCATCTGTACATCACATCCTTGTCAAAGTAAATAAGAATCTTGTAATCAAAATGCATTCAATAGTAGACTATACTTTCAGTCTCTCTCTTTTATGTTGGCCAACCCGCTGTAGATATCATCCATAGGAAAAATCCTTACTTGTAACCTACATGGATGAAATACCCGTGCTAAGATATAAAGCTTAGTGGGGAACATAAAACATATGGACGACCCCTTTTTAAAGATTGTCAAGTTGAAAACACATATATACGCATCTTAAAGCAAATACACCAATCATTATAAACAATATTCACAATAATCTCCTAATGTTATATTCTCTTATGCTATTCTTATAACCAATAACAATACCTATTGATATTTTCTTTGCTTATCAATTTCATTCCTTTATCAATATTTATTCAATACTTGAATCCTATACATCAAGCTTACTTTTTGGATTTCTTTATGTTACTATTGACCAATTACTTTGAATTATTAGTTGTCAAACATTGATGACTATATTATTCATATATCAATATCAATTGCCAAACATTTATTAACTAAGCCATATTTCTATCACTTATTTACAAATATTTATATATATACTTTATCTATACTTTATGATTTCCCACAATTTGATCTTGGTGATCACTTTGATATACTTAACTATCTTAGAAACAAGGTACTGTATTCAAATAACATCTATTCCTTATACATATGTATAATATAATCCATATACAAGATGCATTCTCATTCGTTTGAATACTTACTATTATTATTAAACTATTATATCTTTACCTTGCATATTTTTCAACTTTTTAAAGCATTTTGATGTTGCCATTACATCATCTGTAATCACACTCAGCACACTTTATATATATATATATATATATATATATATATAGCATGTAATCAATGGATTAGAAAATCTTGACAAATCTAATAATCTCACATAGTAAACAATAAAAGCATTTGAAAAGCTTAAAAGTTAACTTAGCTTGCTTGTATTGTATACTAATTGAGAATTCTTCATGAATTTAACTCGTTTAAGTAATTTCAAACCTTTGAAACCAATTATAAATAGCATACATATATCATGTGTTACTTGGTAACCTCTATTTATTTAAACTTATGAAACAATACAAGCAAATCATGTCAGACATGTAATCAAGCAATATCTTTAATTTTTATATGATGCTTACTTTGTACCTTATACTTTAATAACTGTACTGTACTTGTAGTATAGCATGCCTAAGTTCTAAAGGTGGATAATGGGAACGGTAGATACCCGAGGGTATCAAAATGGTGGATATCCGAGGATATTAAGATATAGACCCAAACAGGGTCGACTGTATGGTGGACCGATCAAATAGACCCAAACGGGGTCAACTAACAACCCAAATGGGGTTGTGTATGAATCCAATAGGATCAACTGTACTTTAGACCTAAAAAGGTCAACGATGGCAGCTGCAACATCCCTATAGGTGCCTATCTATCCACAATTGAACTCTAATTGCAGGCAATACTCTATTTAATTTTCTTTTCATATATCATGCTTGCACTCAACTAGTCAATTTACACATGTATAACCATAAAATAGACATATTATTGCCATGGAATAATTATATATGTAAGATTCCTATAATGCTTCACATACTTTATTAATCATGCTATCATCAAATTTCACATATTAACATGATCATACAATGACAATCACGTAATGTGTTGTACTTGTTCAAGTGCTCATCATAAAACATGCCTTGTTATAAGAACTTTGCACTATAGCACATCATATGGATGTGATCATGTAAAAAGATTCATAATCACAAGTATAACATATATACACAGGTATTCACATAGGCATATAACAAAACAAGTACTTACTATTAAGCATATATCATCACATTATGTACTTTAGCATGTTATCAATAAGGCATTATATATGAATATGATCGTACTAATGTATTTCTTTATTTCATAGTATAAGTACATGTTGAAATACACATTTACACTTCAAAGGAGTATATATATATAAATAATTTTGCATATAACAAGCAAGTATTTAAGTTCAATCACATATGCATATTTGATATAATTGTCAGCAATCTTCACTTAAATACATATGTGAACATGTATATATATATATATATAAGGACTTTTATCAATAATCATATCACATGGTATATCCAATCCAATTTTTTATCATATAAACACATATTTAACATAACTATATTTAAAGAAAATATAGAAAACAAATTAAAATTCTGCCTATACAAATCTGCATAGGGGCAACATTATGGGCCCAACTTGTGAGCCACTTATGATTTTGAAAACGTCATTTTTAGGCCAAATGAAATTCTATAATCTTATTCCCCTTTATGTCTAGTTTCCAAATCATCAAAATTCACCTTAATATCTTATCTATAGCTCGAGACATATGAAAAAAACTATAAGCTATTCATAGAACCAAAATAGTATTTGTTACCACTTATAAAAATTCATAGAATAAAATTAAGAAGGAATTAGACCAATATTTATTCATAAAAATTATACTTACATGTCTTTAGTTTTACCATAAATTTACTTTGTAGCATTTTAACAACTCTACCAAAAGTTATGCCTAATTTACTAAGGTCTATTTCCTAATAGTACATCCAGTCCCTACGAATTTCAAGTCAACATTTGACATGCTTGCATACAATTTTAATTCATACTTCCTACATACAAAATGTGCATTTAGGAGTCTATTATGCATAGGAATTAATCTCATAGCATTCTGACCATTGTACATAAAGATATCTCATTTTTACCACAAACTGTTCCATAATTAGCTTATATGGATGTTTCTTTAATAGACACTTGTAATTACATTAAATTTAAGTTGTAGATAAACTCATGGTATAATAGGAGTTAATCACACAATTATGTTTACTCCAACCCCAATCATAGTGTGATAACAGTATTCAAGTGAGGTAGCTATAGAGGCTTCAATATCGATAAAATGCAATTACAACATAAATTGCTTTCAATATTATCAGAGTTGATACACTATGACTATGGCTATTATCTTTTCTTTTTATAAAGGAAATTATATTGTTTCTACTTTTTCACATAACTCTAAGCCAATGAAAAACATAATCCATTGTTAATATCAACTTATCTTATATATACCTCATCATCTCTCTTTATTATGAAATCAATTTTACTATATTGCACTCCTAAACACTGTATATTATTTATGCTATCTATATTTTCTATATGTTGTCAAGCAATTTAAACTCTAAATCATTTAATGGCACTTATCTGTATATACTTAATGCTATGACATTAGAATCTAGTTTGATACATAAAGACATCAACATATAATTACTCTTATATAATGACAAGCTATTAATAATCATTAAGCTCAATTATATACTTTCATTTATGTACATATCTATGCCATACTATAGATTAAATTATTAAGTTAAATTAAACTAAAATCCCTTAGTTCTTACTTTATAGATATTATAATTATCCATTAAAATGCTCATCCTAGTAAGCTTGTTGATTGAGAACTTGTTAATTGAGTCCTTAAGTGATTAACAATGTATTTGCTATTGTTCCTTCATGCTAAACATACTCACTCTCTACTATTCACTATCTGATTTTTACATAATATTTTTCACATGGAAAATGACATTTTTAGGAAACTTTTCCTCTTAACAATTGATACTTAAGATCGTAACTATATACTATAAAACTTTCAAGTCATTTTGATGTATATCCGAGGAGTTATAACATAAGAAACACCTACTGCTCCAATGACCCGCCAAATGAAAAAGGGCTACTGTTTTGGCCATTTTTGAGAACCTTAGATGCAAAATTTAATTATTGTTATTTCTATAACATTTGTAGGCACAGAAGTCCCGGTTCTATCCCAACTAGAATCATCAAATTCAAAGTTTAAAAACTCAACTTATGACCAAAATAATCATTGGAGGTCAATCCAAATTTTTGGACAGCACTTTCACATTAATGCCTAATATCTTAATTCAAGTCAATCTACTTATAAAATCCATAATCAACACAAGTATTAATGCATGCAAGAAATAATAGTTCCCAAACCTAATTTTGTAGCTTCAAATCAATCCTTTATTCATTAAACCTTCCTCTTCCATCTGAAACCAAAGAAAGAAAATGAAGAAGATGGTCTTTAATTCTTAGAACAAAATGCAAAAGAGACTTAAGAGAGAGAGGCAAGTTTCTTGAATTTATATGGTTGTATGTTCCCATTAACAAAACAAAGCCACCTCTCCTCTAAACACTACCATGTGATTACCAACTTCAAGGGGTTTTAGTGGGCAAATCCCACTTCACTCCTTGCATGCATTACCTTATAAAAAAAACTACCCAACTATATTTCTAATTTAAACTACAACCAACCATTTAACTATTAACCACAATTTGACACTGAAACTTATTTTCTTTACCTCAATTATACCTTTAAATATTTTTATGCCAAACAATTCATAAGTAATTTGAAATTATCACTTGTCCTTATTACTCCAATCTGAAATCCACGCGTTTTAATTAGTCTAAATCAAATAATAATCCATTAAATCACATAATTTCAACTAGGGTCATTTTTTGGGACCTTACAAAAAAAATCACATTTTTTATTATTATTTGATGTATTCTCATTTTTTCTTTTTAATTTATGATATACCCTTTTATAATATAGTACATATTGCTACTTTTTAAATAAAATTCAGAAGTGTAGATGTGAATTACTATGGGCGTATGAAAATTTGCTATCCGCCATTCTATCAAATGCACCATAATGTAAGAAAAGAAATATTGGTGAGTTCTTGACAAAAACAAAAGGCTTATTTTATTTATTTATTTTTTTAAATTTAGTTTTTGATGAGTTTGATAGGTCTAAGTTAGGCTAGACTATTAAAACTCCAAGTTGTATGAAATTAGCCCCTAACAAATTCTAATCAATTTAGATACTGTTAATATATATATATATATATATATTCTTTTTTATTTTGAGCAATGTCATACATCATATAGATCTAAGATTAAAGGGATCAAAGAAATCTAAAATGATTATTGACAAATTAAAGTGGGAAAATGTCATTACTTTCTTCTTCTGCACTTTCCTCATAAGCACATTGAATTTTTCACAAATTATAAGCCAATATTAGTGGTATATTGATACAAAATCTTGAATTTCTTTCCATGCTAAGATAAAATTAAAAGTAGCCAACTTTCATCTTCTTATAACAAAAAAGAACACCTAGAATTCCATGCTTGCCAAAACCATATTTTAATGATAGAAGTGTCTCAGTTCATGACTTCATTCTCAAGATGAAAAGACCCACATGAATAATTCTCATTTTTAGACACACCATCATGAGATTTCATTTCCCTTTTATCACTCTCTACTTTTTCCTATAATTAAATGAAATTTTTGAAAATGTAAAAGAGTATTTTTGTCAATGACTTTAGTTTTTTACTAAATAAAAGTAGTTTAATCATTTCCTTAATTACTGTGAAAAAGAGAAAGTTACCTTTTAAAATGAGATAGAGAAAATATTATATAAATTGTCCCTAATCATAGTATTAATAAGATAGGACCCTATTAATATGGATAGGCTAACACATGTTATACTCTTGACTAGGTCAAGTAGCAGTTCTCATAAGCTAAAAGTGTAGTGATAATTCATGTTAACATTTGCAGTTTTGTTTGAGAAATAAGTACATTGGAGATTTGCTAAGAAAGTTTTAACATGGATACTTGGTCTATGCTACATATTAATGGTGTCTCCTAAGACTTAAGGTCATCATGATAATCTTAAGTTGAAATTGATGTACTTTGACTCATACACTTTTACTCCTTCTATGGGATATTATAGCTTGGCGATTAGGTATAGTATGAGTTACTTGGGTAATTAAGTGACCAATATTCACCATCCTAGATAAATGTGGGGAGCTTATCTCATTATTCTTCTACTTATTTATTTGAAAAACTTTGGCCAGAGTAAAAATGTAAGGTGAATGTAAATTAGAAATGCGAGCTTGGATTTTGCTTAACAAATGGCAGTTCACATTGATGAATAGACATTGGACAAAATGACAAACGATTGTTATTTATAATGAACGGGCATTGGATGATTAAATCCATTCATTTTGGATATAGGAGAAACCAATGGCCATTTGAAATGTTCAATAGGTATTGGATTAACTCAACAGAAGTTTAAAGTTTTTAACGCTCATTGAAAAAATGTTGAAATCATGAATTTGGTAGACATGAACTAGGATAATGTTAGTTAACCAATCACAAGACCTTTACTAATCCTAAACCTAATATGACTAAGAGGAACTACAAATACCCCTTTTAAATCATAATTAGGTAATGCAATACATTTTCTGTGATTTCGAATCACCAGCCACCAAAGAAAAATAATCTTTTTATCACAATCGAGCTGATTTCACTAGTCCCTAAATTAGTTTGTATTTGTAATGTGTGAGATTTTCTTGGATCATATATTGGTGTGAATATCTCAGAGGTGTTCAAGACTAGACACTCGTGATTTGCAATGACCTAGTGAGAAGGAATAAATCAACTGATCAATAAAAATCTTATGTAAAAGTTTTAAACTGTAGCCTAGGAATTTTATTATAATTATTTTGACAAGATTGATCCACCTATGGATTTTGGGTCATTCATTTTTCACTGCATAAGTATGTGATGCAAGAGATCTATTAATTCCTCTATACTAGATGCTACATTGCCTCTCTTATTGGAAGAAATGATTCTTTTTTTATTATGTTCCAAAATGAACAGATCAAAAAATAATTTCTAAGATTGCAACTAATTAATGTGATGTAAGAACTCACCCAACACCAAATCATGCTGCAAAAAACATCCATGTATGTAAAAAAAAGTAAGTGAAGAATGGACCAAAGAAGAAGAAAAGCTGTTGGAGGTAGCATTTTAACACAGAGCAAAAGTTCTACAATTACTGATGATAGGAATAAAAATATTTTTTATGATTTATTTTATTTCTAAAAACAATGAAGGAATGTATATATTTTTTGTATATTGAATTGAAGGAAGAATATAGAATTAATACAAGTGTAGAAACTCTAACTAGGAAACTTCCTATTCTATATAAGGAAAGAAAATATTATATCGCTAATTTAAACCATCTAATTCTGAAACAGTCCCCCTAAAGCTGGAGCATAGATATTAATTATGCCCAGCTTGTTACACAAATAATGAACTCGAGAGCTATTTAAGGCTTTTGTAAATAAATCACCCAAATGTTCTCTTATCTTCACATATCCTGTTGAGTTGACATTATCTTGAATCTTCACACGAATAAAGTGACAATCAACTTCAATGTGCTTGGTCCGTTCATGATACACTGAATTAGAAGCAATATGAAGAGCAACTTCATTATCACACCAAAGTTTTGCTGGAGACGAGGGATTCATACCAATTTTATCAAGAAAATGATGGATCCACAAAATTTCACATGCAAACTGTGACATAGCTCTGTATTCGAATTATGCACTAGATCTGGATACTATAGTTTGTTTCTTACTTTGCTAGGATACTAAATTTTCTCTAACAAAGATACAATAGCCTGTTGTTGACCTCCTATCAATCTTACAACCTACCCAATCAGCATCTGTAAAACACTCAATTTGAGTATGTCCATGATCACTATATAGTATACCTAGTCTAGGAGCCCCTTTTAAATAAAATAAGATATGCTCTAGAGCTTTCCAATGTTTGATCATAGAAGTAGCCATAAATTGACTGACAATGCTCACTGCAAATGCAATATTTAGACGAGTTACAGTGAGATAATTAAATTTTCCAACTAACCTTCGATATCTTTTTGTATCAGCAAAAGGATCACCATCATCTTTTGTAAGTTGTATATTGGGAACCATAGGAGTATTGTATGGTTTAGCTCCTAACTTTCTAGTTTCTGCAAGTAAGTCAAGAACATATTTTCTTTGGGATAAAAAAATTCCCTTTTTGCTTCTCGTCACTTCCACTCCTAAGAAATATTTCAAATGACCCAAGTCTTTAGTATGAAATCTACCATGCAAGAAAGACTTAAGTGAAAAGATAACTGCAGAATCACTCCCTGTAATCACAATATCATCAATATAGACCAAAAAAATAATAATGTCATCTTTAGACTATCTATAGAAAATAGAGTGGTCGCATTGACTCTTCTTTAGCCCAAACTCTTGGACAACATCACTGAATTTACCAATCCAGGCACGAAGACTCTGTTTCAATCCATACAAAGACTTCTTCAGATGACAAACTTTCCCATACTCCCCCTGAGCAACAAAACCAGGTGGTTGCTCCATATAGACTTCTTCCTAAAGATCACTATGAAGGAAAGCATTTTTTATGTCAATTTGATGTAAGGGCCAATGATGAGAAGCTGCCAAAAAGATGAAAAGATGAACATAACTCAATTTGGTGACTTGAGAGAAAGTATCAGAATAATCCACCCCATAAGTCTGTACGTATCCTATAGTAATAAGTCGAGCTTTCAGTCGAGGCATAGAACTGATGGAATATGACATGGTATGAATGTGATGATAGCACAGCGGAAAAACAAAAATTTTTATCATACATACCATACAATTCCAACGCAAGAATCGAAACATACAATTTTAGGGTTGTAGAACTTACAACTTTTGATGCCTTTTGAATATTGAGTTCGGTGATGGCCAGCAACTAAGATGATTCTATCTGCCTTAGATCTCGATCACCAATGCCAAGGAACAGCCTTTTACGCCACTCCCTCTATTCTCACACACACACTTGCACCGTCGGCTTAAAATCGAGATTGCTAGCTCTCTTTCTCGGTATTGTGTAAAGGCAATGGTTTGAAGCTACAAAATTTGATTTTGTACTTCTCTTAGGTTGCTATCACTACCCAATATCACAAGAGAATGAGGAACTATCCTTTCTCCTTGTGAAAAATTGGCTAAAAGAAAACTTGAGAGAGAGAGGGAGAGTTCACGCAAAAACTAAAATAAAAACTAGGGTTTTTTTTTCTCTTCTTTCAAATATATATCCTTTTATTTTTTAAGTGATAAATCTAAAATCAAATACTTAAAGATAATAGATTTCATCCTTTATCACTTCTTTAAAATAAGAGATATATATTGATTTAAATTCTTTTGAATTAATCCAAGATTAAAATATAAGACATATTAACCAAATAAATCACTTAATAAATAAAAGCATGTGCCGAAATTCATTTTCTTTTCTCTAGGAATTTCGGCCACCTATATTTATAATTAAGAGATTTAATTTGATCATAAGTCTTTTAGGCTTTAACACTCAATTAATTAAATTAATACAATACATTTAATTAATTGAAATTAAACCTTGTGGGCTGAATTTCTCTCTCTCATGGCCAAGGTCCAATAGCAATCTAATAATCCATTACACACATTAATTTGACTTTAATTAAAAGCCCAAATTAATGCCCAATACTTAATTTAAGTATTTTAAGCCCAATGCTTTGTGTGCGATCCTATAGGTCCATTTAATGTTGGCAATGAATTAATAAATTAATTCAAAGGCTATATATATTCTCTAGCAAGATATTATAGCATTCCAAATTAAATGAAAATGCATATGGCATTTAGTGACCTAATGCAATTTTGTATAGTCCCTTACCCATAAATATCAGAAATAATATAAGGCATGGAACTAGTCATCCTTATATTTATTAATTCCTTTCTTGATATTCCATTGACACTGAACTCTCAGATAAATAATGATTACTCATTATTTCATCTCGGTATGGCCATACACTTCTCAGTTCACTGATCAAGTGGCCGATGATATTTTCTCTCTTATTGAGAGGGGTAATCCCTTCACTTCTCTCATGCTCTCTAACATGAATTAGTGCATACCCAATCATATCCGTACTTTCACTCTGTTACGAGCACGTTAGGTGTATGTCAAAGTACACAGTAATTCATAAAGAGTTTCATAGAGATTTCAGGTCTAAGAACTCCGATACAAAACTTGCATATGAGAAACACTTATGACTTGTACCATGTAGTGTTCTCATGAGCGGATCGTATCCAGATACCATGTTCTTTAACATGTATCTATGATCTCTGATTGACACCCTTGTCCTAATGATCCGTAAGACAGAACTCATAAAATCAGAGAGAGCATACTAGTCTTAATTCATTGTTATTCCCATAACAATGACTGACTAGGGATATTTAGAATGATGTCTCATTTGTTTCAAGGTCTTACAACCATGTGCCTCACACATGATAACTTAAACCGAAACAACACTCTTGGATAGTTTTATCAATTGATATGCACAGGAATACAAAAGATAAAATAAATACCTCATTTTATTAATTCAATGTGCTTTATTACAATGCATTGGGGCTAGGGCTTACACTAACAATCTCCCACTAGCACTAGTCCCAATTGGGCATAGCCCTAAGACCGAACGCTCTCAGATGAGCTTCGTGCAAATTTGGACGCAATTATTTCGTCAAAGGATCTGTAACATTGTCTTCACTTGCTATCTTGCTAACCTTGACGTCCCCACGATCAATGATTTCTCTGATCAGGTGGTACCTCCTGAGTATGTGTTTGGATTTCTGGTGTGATCGAGGCTCCTTTGCCTGTGTGATGGCCCCGTTGTTGTCATAGAAAATTTCTAATGGATCTAGGATGCTTGGGACCACTCCTAATCCATAAATGAAATTTTTAATCCAAACAGCCTCTTTTGCAGCCTCACTTGCTGCAATATACTCAGATTTTGTAGTTGAGTCGGCAACGGTTTCTTGCTTCGAGCTTCTCCAGCTGACAGCACCACCGTTCAAAACAAAAACAAACCCAGATTGCGATCTAGAATCCTGAGTGCTGGTCTGAAAAGCAGCATCGGCATAACCTTGTATGGCGAGCTCTTCTTGACCACCATACACCAAGAAGTGATCCTTAGTCCTTCGCAGGTACTTTAGAATCCCTTTTACAGCAGACCAGTGCTTCTCACCAGGATCTTGCTGAAACCTACTGGTTATACTCAGTGCATGAGCAACATCCAATCTAGTACATAACATAGCGTACATGATAGATCCAATAGCAGATGCATATGGGATTCTACTCATGTTGTCCCTTTCCTCTTTGGTTTTAGGGCACTGTTCTTTAGTCAAAGGAACTCCCAAAGCCAAAGGTATGTACCCTTTCTTTGAGTCTCCCATACTAAAATGCTTTAGTACTTTGTCTATGTACTTTTCTTGACTTAGTCCCAAGAGCCGATTCGATCTATCTCTATAGATTCGAATACCAAGTATTGTCTCGGCTTCACCTAAGTCTTTCATTGAGAAACATTTTCCCAACCATTGCTTAACCTTTTACAATGTTGGAATATCATTCCCAATGAGAAGGATGTCGTCCACATATAGGACCAGAAATACTACTATGCTCCCACTAACCTTCTTGTACACACAAGGCTCATCTTCGTTCTTGATGAAGTCAAATTCTTTGACTGCCTCATCAAAACGAAGATTCCAACTTCGGGATGCTTGCTTTAATCCATAAATGGATTTTTGAAGCTTGCAAACCTTCTTAGGATACTTGGGATTGACAAAACCTTTAGGCTGTGTCATATACACATCCTCAAGTAAATTTCCGTTGAGGAAAGTAGTTTTGACATCCATTTGCCATATCTCATAATCATGATATGCAGCTATGGCAAGCAAGATCCTAATGGACTTGAGCATGACTACAGGCGAAAAGGTCTCGTCATAGTCTACACCATGAGTTTGTCGAAAATCTTTTGCTACTAGTCTACCTTTGTAGGTCTTATCAGCTTTGAGTTTGAATAGGCACTTGCATTCAATTACCTTAGCACCTTCCGGTGGATCAACCAAGGTCCAAACATGGTTATCATACATTGATTGCATCTCAGATTTCATGGCTTCAAGCCAATTTTCCGAGTCTGGGCTCTCAATAGCTTTTCGGTAGGTAGTAGGATCCTCACGATCTACTAACTCAATAGTGTCACTATCAGTGATTAGAAATCCATATCTCTTAATCTCCTGACGTACCCTACCGGACCTTCTAGGTTCTTGTGTAATGGGTTCTTGTTCCACAACTGGTTGTGAACTTGATCCCATTTCCAAACCATCCTCTATAGGAGTTTGTGGTGCTTGAATTTCTCCAAGTTCTACTTTACTCCCACTGTCTTTCTTGAGAAGGAACTCCTTTTCCAAGAAAACAGCCTTGCGATCAACAAATACTTTGTTCTCGGCTTGTGAGTAAAAGTAGTATCCCTTTGTTTCTTTAGGATACCCCACAAACAAGCAGACACTGGATTTGGACTCTAGTTTGTCGGATGTTAATTTCTTAACATGTGCTTCACAGCCCCAAATCCTGAGAAAAGACATATTGGGTTCTTTCCCAGTCCATACCTCATATGGTGTCTTCTTAACTGCTTTAGTTGGAGTACGGTTCAATAGAAACGCAGCAGTTTCTAATGCATAACCCCAAAAAGAGATAGAAAGATTAGCTTGACTCATCATAGATCGAACCATGTCCAACAGAGTTTGATTTCTCCTTTCGGACACACCATTCCATTGAGGTGTTCCAGGAGGAGTGAGCTGTGAAATAATACCACACTCTTTAAGATGATTGTCAAACTCTTGGCTTAAGTATTCGCCACCTCGATCTGATCGAATGGCTTTTATACTTTTGCCAAGCTGGTTTTCTACTTCGTTCTTAAACTCTTTGAATTTCTCAAAAGTTTCAGACTTGTACTTCATAAGATAGACATAGCCATATCTGCTGAAGTCATCTGTGAACGTCACAAAGTAGCTAAAACCACCTCTGGCACGCGTACTTAAAGGTCCACATACATCGGTATGTATTAGTTCCAATAAGCCATTAGTCCTTTCAACTTTTTTATTAAAAGGACTCTTTATCATTTTTCCATGCAAACATGGCTCGCATGTGTCATAAGACTCTAAGTCGAATGACCCAAGCACTCCAGTTTTGTGGAGTCTTGAAATGCGTTTTTCGTTTGCATGTCTTAAACGACAATGCCAAAAGTAAGTAGGGTTCAATTCGTTTGATTTAACCCTCTTTGTATTAATGTTGTATATTGACTCTTTGTTTTGTAAATCAAGGACATAAAGGCCATTTTGCAACATGGCATTGCCATAAGAAATGCCTTGGCGACGAATATGAGCATTGCCATTTTTAATAACAAAATCAAATTCATCATTATCCAAACATGAAACTAAAATAATGTTTTTGCTCATAGCAGGCACATAATAACAATTATTCAAAACAATACAAAGTCCGGAAGGTAAAGTGAGGTGATAGTCGCCTATCTCCATGGCAGCAACTCGTGCTCCATTCCCCACACGGAGGTCCACTTCATTCTTCCTAAGTAACCGTCTATTTCTTAGCCCCTGCACATTTGAACAAATGTGAGAACCACAACCGGTATCCAATACCCAAGTGGTAGAAATAGAAAGGTTAATTTCAACAACAAAAATACCAGAACTGGACGCCTTGGCTCCATTCTTCTTTTGTTCTTCCTTGAAGAGAGCGCAATTCTTCCTCCAATGCCCTATCTTGTTGCAATGGAAGCAAGTGCTCTCACTCTCTTTGAGTTTTGGCGCCTTGGGCTTGGATTGGGCCCGAGGTGCACTCCCACTTGACTTGGGTTTTGCCTTTCCCTTTCCCTTTCCCTTAGCGGGTCCCTTCTTAATTCCCTTTTGAACCATTAGTACGGGATTAGTCTTTTGAATGTTCTCTTTAGCATTCTTAAGCATCCCATGAAGCTCAGTGACTGACTTATTCATTGCATGCATGTTATAATTCATCACAAATGGATCATAAGCAGCAGGTAATGATCCTAAGATCAAGTCAGTGGCCAATTCCTTTAGCACTAGTACCTCAAGCTTCTCAAGAGTATCAAGATACCCTTTCATCTTGAGTACATGGGTACTAACAGGAGTAACCTCAGCCATCTTGCAAGAAATTAAAGCCTTTGTTGTCACGAACCTCTCGTGACGAGCTTGCTCTTGGAACATCTCCTTGAGGTGCACCATGATCGCATAGGCCTCTTGGTCCATAAATTGCTTTTGCAATTCAGGCACCATAGTGGCCAGCATCAGACAGGTCACATCATTGGAGTCGCTCTTCTTGGTCTCAAAAGTTTCCTTTTGAACCGCAGAGGCGTTCCTTCCTGGTTCTTCAGGCAAGGGTGCATCCAAAACATACGACTTCTTCTCTTGCTTAAGACCTATTCTTAAGTTTCGAGACCAGTCTATGAAATTGGTGCCATTCAATTTGTCCTTTTCAAGGACCAATCGCAATGAGAAATTGTTGTTTGAAGATGCCATTTTCAATCTACAATAAAATTTAGCAAGATTAAATGAGGTCTTATTTATGATCCCACAAACCGAATTAATATCCCTTTAAATAATTCGCGTTAGTGATTTAATGTGGGCCAAGATCCACTTTTCACAACAACTTATTAGTCAAGCTGAGCTTGTACACCTAACAAGTTAAGTTACTTAGGTAGGAAAACTCCAATCATGTCTCGTACATGACTCTTGGATCAAATGGGCTAACATCTTAAGATGTTAAAGCATAACCCATTTATTAGTTGCCTAGGTCCGGGCATCCCTTTCCACGATAAGTCCAACCTACATTCACAACCCATGCCTCACAAAGATAATCGGGCGCATCTAGGACTTCTAGTCTACTTGACCGATGATCGATGCCTTGACATGTTTCGAATTAGGAAGGCAACTTTGTGAATTACTATTTTAGGGATCCATTTTATTACGGCTTACATGGCATACGCTTTGTCATCCATACATAGCATGCATATATAAATAATTGCATAAAGTAAAGCGTGACAAACATGGGCCCAAAAACCTACAACTAAGATTCTATACTATTACATAAGAATCTTCGAGTTGGGCTTCTCCACTCCAGTGGGCTTCGTCTTGATTTACAAAGTCTTCAAGTATATTCTATTCTAAGAAATAAATGGAAAACTTTTACAACAAAATATAATGGCTCGCAGGCCATATTTAATTACAAAACCCAGGGCCCATGAATGCACCATGCATATCCATTCATCACACCAAATTAGCAAATAAATATACATAGCATTCATGGATAAAACAAAGTCCAATTTTAATTAATTTAGCCAAGCCCATTAATGGAAATTGTGTACTTGAACCTTTAAGAGAAGACCCCGTGATGGGCCTGGGCCTAAGCCCAATGGACTAAATCCTCTTATTGAATAAGTTCTCTTAAAAGCCCAAAACACAAACTAGTTAGATTTGTGCTATAAATCAACTCTAGTATAATTTCTAATTTTGCCATTTTTAATTTTATGTCATACAGCCCATAAACATTAAAAATGCATATAATATGTGCTAACATGAATTAAAATATAAAATCATGAAGAACACATATATAGTACACGGCATTCATGCAAAAACAAACAAACAACAAAAACTAGTTGTTTAATGCTTATGTAATGCCATAAAATGCACAAACATTTAAATCAATTTTATGAGTCATTTAATATTCTAAATAAGTCCATAAATATTGATTTAATATTTTGTACAAATCTGATCTAAATGTGTTTTTACCATTTTAATCAAAACAAAACAAACAATCTTGATTAAACATGTAACAAACACAAGCTAGTCATAGTTTTAAGTGATTTTAAAATTAATCAATCAAATTGTCATGGACCAGAATTAAAATCAAATTTAAAATATGTCCAGACCTGATATTTAATCTTTAAAAATCACTTACAAACATTCCAAAAACGTTTTTACATTTAATTTTGAAAACTAGTTGTTAAAATAGCAATTTTCATGCCAACAAGCACCTAGTTTCATAATTTACATGTACCATCAGGTATAAATAATTAAATCCGACCATTACCAGCCCTAATAACATCTTAGGAAAATATATTAACATTTCATATTAATTATAATACCTATCTAATCAATTAAAATCGTTTTTACATCAAAACAATGCAAAAAACTCAAAACAGAAAATTTTAGATTTGCATGTTTTCATAATGACGATTTTTAATTAGTTTTTTCATGCATCTAAAGCACTAAAATAAGCATGTTTAGGCTCTGATACCACTGATGGAATATGACATGGTATGAATGTGATGATATGACAGCAGAAAAACAAAAATTTTTATCATACATACCATACAATTCCAACGCAAGAATCGAAACATGCAATTTTAGGGTTGTAGAACTTACAACTTTTGATGCCTTTTGAATATTGAGTTTGGTGATGGCCAGCAACTAAGATGATTCTATCCGCCTTAGATATCAATCACCAATGCCAAGGAACAGCCTTTTACGCCACTCCCTCTATTCTCACACACACACTTGCACCGTCGGCTTAAAATCGAGATTGCTAGCTCTCTTTCTCGGTATTGTGTAAAGGCAATGGTTTGAAGCTACAAAATTTGATTTTGTACTTCTCTTAGGTTGCTATCACTACCCAATATCACAAGAGAATGAGGAACTATCCTTTCTCCTTGTGAAAAATTGGCTAAAAGAAAACTTGAGAGAGAGAGGAAGAGTTCACGCAAAAACTAGAATAAAAACTAGGGTTTTTTTTTCTCTTCTTTCAAATATATATCCT
The DNA here is from genome assembly GCA_037975025.1 of Excoecaria agallocha. Taxonomy (NCBI): domain Eukaryota; kingdom Viridiplantae; phylum Streptophyta; class Magnoliopsida; order Malpighiales; family Euphorbiaceae; genus Excoecaria; species Excoecaria agallocha. The sequence goes on along the minus strand of CM075811.1, from coordinate 60,897,970 downwards.
TTTATTTTTAAGTGATAAATCTAAAATCAAATACTTAAAGATAATAGATTTCATCCTTTATCACTTCTTTAAAATAAGAGATATATATTGATTTAAATTCTTTTGAATTAATCCAAGATTAAAATATAAGACATATTAACCAAATAAATCACTTAATAAATAAAAGCATGTGCCGAAATTCATTTTCTTTTCTCTAGGAATTTCGGCCACCTATATTTATAATTAAGAGATTTAATTTGATCATAAGTCTTTTAGGCTTTAATACTCAATTAATTAAATTAATACAATACATTTAATTAATTGAAATTAAACCTTGTGGGCTGAATTTCTCTCTCTCATGGCCAAGGTCCAATAGCAATCTAATAATCCATTACACACATTAATTTGACTTTAATTAAAAGCCCAAATTAATGCCCAATACTTAATTTAAGTATTTTAAGCCCAATGCTTTGTGTGCGATCCTATAGGTCCATTTAATGTTGGCAATGAATTAATAAATTAATTCAAAGGCTATATATATTCTCTAGCAAGATATTATAGCATTCCAAATTAAATGAAAATGCATATGGCATTTAGTGACCTAATGCAATTTTGTATAGTCCCTTACCCATAAATATCAAAATTAATATAAGGCATGGAACTAGTCATCCTTATATTTATTAATTCCTTTCTTGATATTCCAGTGACACTGAACTCTCAGATAAATAATGATTACTCATTATTTCATCTCGGTATGGCCATACACTTCTCAGTTCACTGATCAAGTGGCCGATGATATTTTCTCTCTTATTGAGAGGGGTAATCCCTTCACTTCTCTCATGCTCTCTAACATGAATTAGTGCATACCCAATCATATCTGTACTTTCACTCTGTTACGAGCACGTTAGGTGTATGTCAAAGTACACAGTAATTCATAAAGAGTTTCATAGAGATTTCAGGTCTAAGAACTCCGATACAAAACTTGCATATGAGAAACACTTATGACTTGTACCATGTAGTGTTCTCATGAGCGGATCGTATCCAGATACCATGTTCTTTAACATGTATCTATGATCTCTGATTGACACCCTTGTCCTAATGATCCGTAAGACAGAACTCATAAAATCAGAGAGAGCATACTAGTCTTAATTCATTGTTATTCCCATAACAATGACTGACTAGGGATATTTAGAATGATGTCTCATTTGTTTCAAGGTCTTACAACCATGTCCTCACACATGATAACTTAAACCGAAACAACACTCTTGGATAGTTTTATCAATTGATATGCACAGGAATATAAAGGATAAAACAAATGCCTCATTTTATTAATTCAAAGTGCTTTATTATAATGCATTGGGGCTAGGGTTTACACTAACAAGAACCATCCAGATAACTTGGACTATAAAGACCCATTTGCAACCCACAACCTTTTTTCCTTCTGGTAAATGCACCAACTCCCAAGTATGATTTGAATCCAAGGTATACATCTCCTCAATCACAGCATCATACCATCCAGGGTGACTCAAGGCATCCTTAACTATCTTGGGGATAGATATAGAATCTAAAGATGCAATTAAAGTGCATGTTGAAGGAGACAGGTGATCATAGGAAACAAAATTAACAATAGAATAAGTGGATTTACAATTATGTGTACCTTTATGAAAAGCAATGGGAAGATCAGGGTCAATAGGAGCAGCATCAGATGACGAAGGTACTACTGCAAGACATGTATCATTAATGTCTCTTCTTCTAGAGTAGACCTGAACAATCTGTGGTCTTGTTAATGTTGAAGGATCATCACTTGCTATCTGCTCAATACCAGAAGATGCAATAGACACATCAACAGATTCTCGGGAAGATGTCACCATATAAAAGAGCCACTCATCTTCCTCCCCTTGAATGGGAAGATTGGATAGAGATAAAAAGAAAGGTTTATATTTTGAGAATACCACATCAGCTAAAACCAAATGTCATTGCTAATTAGGAGAGTAACATCTATATCCCTTTTGGAGATGTGAGTATCCTAAGAACACACACTTCAATGCCTTAGGATCAAGTTTGGTAATATGAGGACTTACATCTCGAACATAACAAGTACTACCAAAACTCTGTGGTTCCATTGGAAATAGTATTTTATTTGGAAATAAAACACTATAAGGGACATCACTATTTTACATTGTAGAGGGCATCCGATTGATCAGACAATAAGCTGTAGAAATAGCATCGACCCAAAAACACTTAAGAATGGTGAATTATACCCTATTGAGACATATACTGCTAAAAAGAATCTGACATATAGTCCTTGGCATTATCACTTCTCAATACATTCATAGAAGTATTAAATTGGGTTTTAACTTCAGTACAAAAGGCAGAAAAATAGGAAAAAACTTCAGAACGATTCTTCATAAAATAATTCCAAGTCATATGGGAAAAATCATCCATAAAAGTAACAAATATCTCTACCTAATTTCGGACATAACAGGACAAGGACCCCAAACATCCGAATGAACAAGTTGAAAAGAAAACTTAGCTAGTTTATTAATTCTAGGACCTAACAAGCAACGATGATGTTTATCAAAATGACAAGACTCACAATCCAAAAAAGATACATCATAAAAATGCGGACATGACTTCTTTAACATGGGTAGAAAAGGATGCCCCAATCGATAATGTCCTTCAAAAGGAGACATTACACTGGAACAAGCAACAGATCGTGGCACCCAAGAATCCAGGATGTATAGACCACCAAATACATGTCCCTTACCAAAAATCTGCTTCGTCATAAGATCCTAAAAAAGATAATGATCAGGAAAAAAATGAGACACAACAATTGAGTTCTTTGGTAAGTTTACTCATAGATATTAAATTAAAATCTAGGTTAGGCAGATTTAGAACAAAAGGTAAAGTAATAGAAGGAGTTGGTTTGATAGTTCTGGATGCCACAATGTTGTATGATGTCCCATTAACAATAGTAATAGGTAAAGGAGTTTGATGGGATCAAAAATCAAAGAAAGTATCAGGACTACCTGTCATGTGATTTGTGGCACCAGAATCAATAACCCAATTGTTGCTAGAGGAGATAAGACATGTGTTACCTGCTTCAGTAGTAACCAAAGTTGAAGATCCCTTTAACAATTCCTGGTACTTTGCATATTCTTCAGCAGAGATAGTGACATTATGCTCAAATGATGAACCATAAATAGAAACATTAGCAACTTATAGCCTCTAATTGCGATTCTGCAATTTCTTGTGGTAGCGCTTCCTATGACTTGGTTCTTTACAATAATAGAACAACATCAGTATTTCGATTATCATTATATCTATTTCCCTCCTTTGGTAGATTCCTTTAAGTATTATCACCTCCACTTTCTCTGGCAATAAAAGCACTGTTGAGCTGACTAGAAGAAGCATTATTAGTATGCAATAACCTACTAAGTACATCTTCCAGAGTAGAAATTTTAGAACCAGAGAGAATTTGAGATTTTACTATCTCAAATTCAGATGGCAAACCAGCCAGAAAACTCATTACTGCCATTTTTTCTCTTTGAGTCTGTTGCTCTCTAATATCCACACTAAAAGATAGAAGCATGTTCAATTCTTCATAAATTTTCTTAAACTCCATAAAATAAGTAGTGAGTGATTTTTCCTCTTCTCAGCACGATAAAAGGCTTTACAAACATCATAAATACAAGAATCATTTTTTCCCAAAATATAAAAAGATCAAATAATTTGTTAACTCTTTTACATGCTCACAATGAGAAATTAAGCCAAGTACATTTCTTTCAATTAAATTTTGAATATGTAAAAGTACCCGAGAATCATTTCTCATCCAAATCTGCTTTTTAATTTTATTGGTTGGAGGGTCATCAGTTAAACGATCATCTTTATCCATACTACAAAGATAAATCCTAATCATTCAACTCCAATCAAGATAATTAGATCCATCTAATTTTTCTTTTATAATTTTAGACAAATGATTGATCTCACTAACAGTCTCCTTAATACTTTTATGATCACCCATAACTCACACAAATAATAAAAGCAATAATAAGGCAGCAATTAAGAACCCAATGTCAATAGCCAAAACAAATGCTTAACTTCCAACACAATACACCTAAGATTCACAGAAATAGGAAATAAAGGAAGTAGCAGAACATGGAGAACAAAATTTCAAAGAAGTAGAGAAGACCAACTACCATCAAAAGGGAAAACCACTGGAAAAGAACATCAAAATATGATAAAAAATGACCAGGTAATGCCAAAGGTGAAATTGGAGGACTACTGGATGCCAGATGCTTTCCCATGGGTCAGCACATGAAAATGAAAGTGGATTCTTGTGGTGGTGTGTGAGGTGCATTCATTGATCTTCTGGTCACTGAATTTTGTACAAAGGCTAGAAATCCACCAATGCTCCTTTTGAAGCCGATGGCGAGTGAAACAAGTCATCAAAGCTTGGTGACCTAAGGTAGGGTAGATTCACCCACTGCCACTGAAACCCAAAAATCCCAAACCTGACATGCAACACACCCTTATGCAACATGAGATAAATTCCTAAACCTGACATGCAAAACCAAAGTAGCCTTTAAATCCTCTTTTCCTCCATTTTATTCTTCTCCCAATATTCTTATCAACTCAAATCCTTGTAAACATCTTTAATCCAGCCTTCCACCAATGCATGCAACTAAAAAAAAGGTTTTTCTTAAGTTAAGTTGCCAGGGTTTTCAAGAGAAGAAGAATAAGTGTTTTTTTATTTTTTAAATAGAGAAGAAAGAGATGTTGATTTGCATATTTTAGTAAGAGAATGAGAAGAGAAATAGTTTCTCTACTTTTCTTGATGAAATGTTTGGCTTTAAGTCCCAACTCCCTCTTAAATATAAGGCTTGCATGGAGTTTAAAGTGGAAAGTGACATCAGCTAGGACCTATTAGAAATGCTTTTATAACCCCTATCTATTCTTTAATTACTAGTACACCCCATTTGATTTTTCTTTTATAGAAATTAACTCTCTACTAATAATTTTATTCCAATTATACACTTATATACCATGTTGTTAAATGACTCTTTAATCCTCTTTCACTTTAAACATCTAATCCTCAAAGCATAAACTTATAATATATCATCTTCTTAATCATAATTAGTCCAAAATACCAATGTATACCCAAGAATCCTTCTACGCCCAATGTTATGTCTTTACAAATCTCTCCCCCTAAAGAATTTTATCCTTAAAATTTACACCTATCACATTTACTCATATGTTACTACCATTTTTAAATTTTTGTATCTTTCACAACATCTTCTATCCTGAGTTATCTTTCTTAGCTTCTCTTGTTCTTCCTTTATCACAATAAGGTTCCATCCAACTTTATTTCCTTACATGGTAACCTTTACATGCTATCTTATCATTACTATGCTTATCTATATTCTTAACATTTTTGTAACTTTGTAATTAAATATAATCAAAGTCTAATCAGTACCAACTCTATCAGCTTCCATCTTCTTATTACATTATCACATTAAGTTCTACCAACTTTATCTGTTTATAATTGTAATATTCTCTTAATATCATACAAAGATGGTGCTTTATATATATCCTGTCAGTTTTTCTTTACATTTGGGGCCTGTACATTTGATATTATGTTGTTCATGCATTGTCAAATGATGATTGATGTTATGCTAAGAGTGAATGATGCTTTCATGTACTGTACACTCTAACTATCCAAGCATCCCTCCCCTATCTTTTTATACTCTTATTGACTAGAATCGACTAAACCTATGCTCTATTACCACTAAATTGCAACACCCTTATCCTATAACCTAGCTATATCACTTCATCTTGTATCATTAATCATGCTTTATTATGCTATACAGAGATCTTAAAAAAACTTAAACTACAACATATGAAGTTTACATATAAAACTTAACTTACATAAAAGGCTCTTTACTCATTACAATATTCACATATACCAAATGACTATACTTATACAAAAATTCCAACACAATTTTAAACCTCTCAAAATAAAAGAAATCCAAAATGAAGACTGTATACTTTTCAATCTTTTAAAATTTGTGTTGGCCATCCTATTGTAGATATCAACCCTAAGAAGGAGTCATATCCTTGAAACCAATATGGATAAAAATCCATGTTAAGCTATAAAGCTCAATGGGAAAGATAAAAATTGATGAACGACCACTCACAGCGATCGTCAACAAGCACAGATCATGCACCACAATTATTCCATATGATTCAATATTATAGATACAATTCGAGAGATGAAACAAGAATCAACATTTACAACAACATATGAAGATCATATGATTCATTGAAAATAATTTGACATAGATGTTTTGTATTTACAAAATATAATCATATAAGCATAAATATCTTCATACTTATAAATCAATCATTTGAATTAAAAGGTTATTATCACCCATATCAAGATAAAGTACCAATATTTTGAACTCTTATTTACTACTTCTCCATTTATTAACAATCCAATTAGTTAACATATTATTACTTCCCTTATATCAATAATCCATATACCCTTAAGATTTACATCACAATTTAAATCTTTTGTTCTTTAATGATTGTACCTGTTATCAATCTTATATTTCATCTCAATAGATATTAAGATTACATTTACATCTCCTCTTTCGTATCTTTGTTATTTACAACTTTAACTCATTTGATAGATATATGTTCCTATCTAGCATATGGTTATTTTATTACTTAAATATTTACTTTAGCATGTATAAAGTTACTCATGTTTCCAATAAAGTATGTGTATAATAGTAGCATGTCTATCAATCAAGCACATCAATTATGCATTCATCACCTGATTATTCTTTTATATAAAAAGTCATGTAGGCCTTGTGTTCACATGCAAGAAGCTATATATAATAGTACACACTATTAGATAAGAAACATATAGCACTTATAAATATATGTATACTCTTTACTCTATGTCATGCTTTTCCACATTCCATACATTGTCATATATCTTGGTAATGTATATTCAAGTAAAAGGCATATGATCACCAAGAACATATTTACACCGATAATATTGGCAAAGCATTAGTACTATGCAAGTTCATCATCTGAAATATACTTGTGTTGTTATAAAGCTATATACATATAATTTAGATGTAATCTACTTATAAATACATGTTCCATATGCATAAAAAGGAATTGCATATAAAATACTATAAAGTCAAATTAAGAACAGTTATGCTTGATTAATCTTTAAATTTAACATCAAGCTTTTCCTTACTTTCTATTAAGCTTGCACTTTTCTAAAGAAGTGGATAACGGGCTAAACTGTTACACCCGAGGTATGAATATAACCCAAATGGGGTCAAAACTATACTGTCTAATCGATTAAGCAAACCTAAATGGGATCAGCTACAATACAAATGATGTTATTTATAATCTAAATGGGACCATGTCTATATTTTATAACCTAAATGGGGTCAAAACTATTCTTTTTAACCTAAATGAGGTCAATACTATATTATCACAACTATAAGGTGCCTTTATATGCATGCCTATCTATCCACAACCTAGGTACAACGCAGGTAAAATAATCACTTTACTTTATCCTCCTTTATTTTTTTGTGCTATACTATTTTCTATCATTTACATATAGGCACTCATACATATTCATATGCAACTAAAAGCAAGGTACAAATGCACATATTCATATACAAACTTTCGATGAGCATGATAGTATATAAACATGCTAGAGTATAAATCTTTTATATTTCTTCCTTTAGGTCATGTATATATATATGATTGTATATTTATCCATTATCTTCATATGTGAATATGCACTTGACTATCCACTTTACATGATACTCTAGTCAATATCTATAATTATATATATATATATATGACATATAAATGTATTATCATATCATAAGTGCATATCAATAACAATACAAAAAACTGGTAATGAACATCTCTCACTATAATAATCTACTTTAGTATGGTAACATATAAGTATAACATATAAGCTTAACATATATGCATGTTCATATTATATCAAGTAAGCAATAATCATGATAATAGTTTATATATTTGTCATATAAGTATCTATAAGTGTTTGATTTAGTACAACTTTAATCGTTAACTTATATTAACATTTTTGTATTCTTTATGATACATTTGAAATGATTATCATATCATGTATGTATAACATTAACACATGATTAGTGTCACAAATTACCTATATTTTATGCTTAGAACATTCTAAAAATAATTCAAAAGGTTTAGATAAACTTTGGTCACAATTTAAAACCTGAAAATCAAATTTAGAAGGAGCAGGGGAAGGTTAATGTGGTTACTGATTTGGTGTTGAATGTGACATAGGTGCAGTTTCGATCCTAGACTAACTCATGGTGATTATCAAAAATGGTGCTAACTGTGAGGTCCAATCTGTCCAAAGGCAAATTTCCAAGTTCATTTGTTAGGCTATTTTAGGCCTATAAAACGACATTTTCAAGCAATATGTCCTTGTACAAAATTGATCCCCTATGTTTGTAGCTTTAGGATCATTAAAAATCACCTCAATAGCATTTTTAAATTTCATAATATTGACAAAATACTGAGGAATTTTTCTAAAGACAAGGCTGCAAGCAGTTTCGATTTCAAGCAAAATTTTGATATGCTTAGAATCTGAATTAGACTATCTCTTCTTCATAGAAAATATAAATATGGAAGTTTAGTTTATTAAAAATTTTTTCCCATAGCATTTTAATCTATGCACTATTAATTATTTCCAAATTACTATAACATATGAATTAACACTAGGCAACAGTTTATAATACCAAAACAAATTTTAGTTACAAATTAGAAAATTTGTACAAAAAAAATAGATAAAAAATTAAACCAACATTCCTTCACAAAATTTGTACTCATATATGTCTAGTTTGTCCAAAATCTTTCCTCATAGGAATTAGACTTCTCCACAAAGAATTATACTAAAAATACTTCAACATGCCCATTATAACTTGACAACAATTCATTTGAAACTTTAAGTTAAAATTAATACTACTTAAAGGCCTAAGCAAGCTCAGGTTTCTTTTAAAAAGTTGAAGGTACATGCTTTAAGTGTTATTACCAAATCAAATTACCCAAATTAGAGTTATATATCTCAAAATATGCAAAAAATATAGAAATCGGTTTGAAAATTCCTTACATGCATTGTCTTTCTTTTTCCTTCATCTACTATAATTTCTTATTACCACTATCCTTTAACCTTAAATTTTATAATGAGATGATATAAACTTTAAGATAAGCATATACAATAATCCCCTTGAACTAATCACTTATGCTTTTAAAGCTATCATTTTAATCCTTAATAAATCACACATGCATGATGTTAAAACTACAAATTTCACCTCAATAACTATGGAAACTTCTCAAAATACACCTATAAAACACTATATCAATATTAGAAAGTAATACACCCATATGCAACATGAGATAAATTCCCAAATCTGACATGCAACACCAAAATGGCCTTCAAATCCTCTTTCCTCCATTTTTTCTTCTTCCAATCTTCTTGTTAGCTCAAATCCTTGTAAACATCTTTAATCAAGCCTTCCACCCATGCATGCAACTAAAAATAAAAAGGGGTTTTCTTAGTTTAAGTGGCTATATATTTTAAGAGAAGTGAAAGAACCATTTTATAGATTTTTGAATAGTGGTGAGAGAGATATTGGGTTGCAGATTTTAGTAAGAGGGAGAAGAAAAATAGTTTCTCTCTTTTTCTTGATGAATTGGCTGGTTCCAAACCCCAACTCCCTTTTAAATATAAGGCTTGTATGGAGTTTATAGTGAAAGTTGACATCAACTGAGACCCACCAAAAATGCTTTTATAACCCCTATCTCTTCTTTAATTACTGATGCACCCCATCTAATTTTCATTTATAGAAATTGACTCTCTACGAATAATTTTATTCCAATTATACACTTATATGCCTGCTGAAGGAATATGACATGGTATGATAATCATGATAGCACAGCGGAAAAACAAAATTTTATCATGCATACCATACATATCCAAAACTAGAATCGAAAACATGCAATTTTAGAGTTTTGAAACTTACAACTTTAGATGCACTTCAAGACTTGATTTTGATGATGACCAGCAACTAAGATGAATTTATTTACCTTAGATCTTCACCACCAATGCCAAAGGAACAGCCTTTATGCCACTCCTCTCTATGTTCACACACACTTGCAAAGATAGCTTAAAATCAAGAGTGCTAGCTCTATATTTGTGTATTAGGCAATGGAATTGTTTGAAAGACACAAGAACTCTTCTTGTTCTTTCTTCTTTTGTTTCTATCTTAGTCACCTTCCATGAGAGAATTAAGAGCAAAAGGAATCTCTACCAATCCCACTAATAGTCTCATGGCCAAAAGAGAGAAGAAGAATAAAAGTGGCACCCACCATTATTCCTTTAATTCATTTAATATATATCACTTACTTTAGTCATGTGTGAGTGCCTTAAATTAGGTAGCAATTTCAGCCACTAACACTTAATAATTAAGAGATATATATTTTAATTTAAATTCTATTAGAATTTAAATTCAAATGGCATCATTTAGTTAATCAAAACAAACTTACTTAACTAAGGTAATTAGTTGCCAAATTTAACTAGGATTCCTAGTTTAAACTTTGGTTACTTTAATTCCCTCTCAAGTATTATATTTTGATTAAACATAATTTAGGATTTAATACTCAATTAACTTAATTATACATAGATAATTAATCAATTGAAATTAAACCTAACACATGCCAGTAAATTTCTCTCGTGACCAATTGTTAACAGTAAAAAATCTGTTCACCCATTGCATGCATTAATTTGACTTTAAATAAAAGTCTAAATTAATTTCCAATACAATTTTAAGCCCAGTGCTTTATGTGCGATCCTATAGGTCCATTTAATGTTGGCAATGAATTAATAAATTAATTCAAAGGCTATATATATTCTCTAGCAAGATATTATAGCATTCCAAATTAAATGAAAATGCATATGGCATTTGGTGACCTAATGCAATTTCGCATAGTCCCTTACCCATAAATATCAGAATTAATATAAGGCATGGAACTAGTCATCCTTATATACATTAATTCATTTCTTGATATTCCAGTGACACTGAACTCTCAGATAAATAATGATTACTCATTATTTCATCTCGGTATGGCCATACACTTCTCAGTTCACTGATCAAGTGGCCGGTGATATTTTTCTCTCTTATCGAGAGGGGTAATCCCTTCACTTCTCTCATGCTCTCTAACATGAATCAGTGCATACCCAATCATACCCGTACTTGTCACTCTGTTACGAGCACGTTAGGTGTATGTCAAAGTACACAGTAATTCATAAAGAGTTTCATAGAGATTTCAGGTCTAAGAACTCCGATACAAAACTTGCATATGAGAAACACTTATGACTTGTACCATGTAGTGTTCTCATGAGCGGATCGAATCCAGATACCATGTTCTTTAACATGTATCTATGATCTCTGATTGACACTCTTGTCCTAATGATTCGTAAGACAGAACTCATAAGATCAGAGAGAGCATACTAGTCTTAATTCATTTGTTATTCCCATAACAATGACTGACTAGGGATATTTAGAATGATGTCTCATTTGTTTCAAGGTCTTACAATCCATGTGCCTCACACATGATAACTTAAACCGAAACGACATTCTTGGATAGTTTTATCAATTGATATGCACAGGAATACAAAAGATAAAACTAATGCCTCATTTTATTAATTTCAAGTGTTTCGTTACAATGCATTGGGGCTAGGGCTTACACTAACAATCTCCCACTAGCACTAGTCCCAATTGGGCATAGCCCTAAGACCGAACGCTCTCAAATGAGCTTCGTGCAGATTTGGACGTAAATGTTTCGTCAAAGGATCTGCTACATTGTCTTCACTTGATATCTTGCTAACCTCGACGTCCCCACGATCAATGATTTCTCTGATCAAGTGGTACCTTCTGAGTATGTGTTTGGATTTCTGGTGTGACCGGGGCTCCTTGGCCTGTGCAATGGCCCCGTTATTGTCACAAAAAATTTCTAATGGATCTAGGATGCTTGGGACCACTCCTAATCCATTAATGAAATTTTTAATCCAAACAGCCTCTATTGCAGCCTCACTTGCTGCAATATACTCAGATTCTGTAGTTGAGTCGGCAACGGTTTCTTGCTTCGAGCTTCTCCAGCTGACAGCACCACCGTTCAAAACAAAAACAAACCCAGATTGCGATCTAGAATCCTGAGTGCTGGTCTGAAAAGCAGCATCGGCATAACCTTGTATGACGAGCTCTTCTTGACCACCATACACCAAGAAGTGATCCTTAGTCCTTCGCAGGTACTTCAGGATCCCTTTTACAGCAGACCAGTGCTTCTCACCAGGGTCTTGCTGAAACCTACTGGTTATACTCAGTGCATGAGCAACATCCAACCTAGTACATAACATAGCGTACATGATAGATCCAATAGCAGATGCATATGGGATTCTACTCATGTTGTCCCTTTCCTCTTTGGTTTTAGGGCACTGTTCTTTAGTCAAAGGAACTCCCAAAGCCAAAGGTATGTATCCTTTCTTTGAGTCTCCCATACTAAAACGCTTTAGTACTTTGTCTATGTACTTTTCTTGACTTAGTCCCAAAAGCCGATTCGATCTATCTCTATAGATTCGAATACCAAGTATTGTCTCGGCTTCACCTAAGTCTTTCATTGAGAAACATTTTCCCAACCATTGCTTAACCTTTTGCAATGTTGGAATGTCATTTCCAATGAGAAGGATGTCGTCCACATATAGGACCAGAAACACTACTATGCTCCCACTAACCTTCTTGTACACACAAGGCTCATCTTCGTTCTTGATGAAGTCAAAATCTTTGACTGCTTCATCAAAAAGAAGATTCCAACTTCGGGATGCTTGCTTTAATCCATAAATGGATTTTTGAAGCTTGCAAACCTTCTTAGGATGCTTGGGATTGACAAAACCTTCAGGCTGTGTCATATACACATCCTCAAGTAAATTTCCGTTGAGGAAAGCAGTTTTGACATCCATTTGCCATATCTCATAATCATGATATGCAGCTATGGCAAGCAAGATCCTAATGGATTTGAGCATGACTACAGGCGAAAAGGTCTCGTCATAGTCTATACCATGAGTTTGTCGAAAACATTTTGCTACTAGTCTACCTTTGTAGGTCTTATCAGCTTTTAGTTTGAATAACCACTTGCATTCAATTACCTTAGCACCTTCCGGTGGATCAACCAAGGTCTAAACCTGGTTATCGTACATTGATTGCATCTCGGATTTCATGGCTTCAAGCCAATTATCCGAGTTTGGGCTTTCAATAGCTTCTCGGTAGGTAGTAGGATCCTCACGATCTACTAACTCAATAGTATCACTGTCAGTGATTAGAAATCCATATCTCTCAATCTCCTGACGTATCCTACCGGACCTTCTAGGTTCTTGTGTAATGGGTTCTTGTTCCACAACTGGTTGTGAACTTGATCCCATTTCCAACTCATCCTCTATAGGAGTTTGTGGTGCTTGAATTTCTCTAAGTTCTACTTTACTCCCACTGTCTTTCTTGAGAAGGAACTCCTTTTCCAAGAAAACAGCCTTGCGAGCAACAAATACTTTGTTCTCGGCTTTTGAGTAAAAGTAGTATCCCTTTGTTTCTTTGGGATAACCCACAAACAAGCAGACAGTCGATTTGGACTCTAGTTTGTCAGATGTTAATTTCTTAACATGTGCTTCACAGCCCCAAATCTTGAGAAAAGACATATTGGGTTCTTTCCCAGTCCATACCTCGTATGGTGTCTTCTCAACTGCTTTAGTTGGAGTACGGTTCAATAGAAACGCAGCAGTTTCTAATGCATAACCCCAAAAAGAGATAGGAAGATTAGCTTGACTCATTATAGATCGAACCATGTCCAACAGAGTTCGATTTCTCCTTTCGGACACACCATTCCATTGCGGTGTTCCAGGAGGAGTGAGCTGTGAAATAATTCCACACTCTTTTAGATGATCATCAAACTCTTGGCTTAAGTATTCGCCACCTCGATCTGATCGAATGGCTTTTATACTTTTGCCAAGTTGGTTTTCTACTTCGTTTTTAAACTCTTTGAATTTCTCAAAAGTTTCAGACTTGTACTTCATTAGATAGACATAGTCATATCTACTGAAGTCATCTGTGAAAGTCACGAAGTAGCTAAAACCACTTCTAGCTTGTGTACTTAATGGTCCACATACATCGGTATGTATTAGTTCCAATAAGCCATTAGTCCTTTCACCTTTCTTGTTAAAAGGACTCTTTGTCATTTTTCCATACAAACATGGCTCGCATGTGTCATAAGATTCTAAGTCAAATGACCCAAGCACTCCAGTTTTGTGGAGTCTTGAAATGCATTTTTCGTTTGCATGTCCTAAACGACAATGCCAGAAGTAAGTAGGGTTTAATTCGTTTGATTTAACCCTCTTTGTATTAATGTTGTATATAGACTCTTTGTTTTGTAAATCAAGGATATAAAGGCCATTTTGCAACATGGCATTGCCATAAGAAATGCCTTCGCGACGAATATGAGCATTGCCCTTTTTAATAACAAAATCAAATTCATCATTATCCAAACATGAAACTGAAATAATGTTTCTGCTCATAGCAGGCACATAATAACAATTATTCAAAACAATACAAAGTCCGGAAGGTAAAGTGAGGTGATAGTCGCCTATCTCCATGGCAGCAACTCGTGCTCCATTCCCCACACGGAGGTCCACTTCATTCTTCCCAAGTAACCGCCTATTTCTTAACCCCTGCACATTTGAACAAATGTGAGAACCACAACCGGTATCCAATACCCAAGTGGTAGAAATAGAAAGGTTAACTTCAACAACAAAAATACCAGAACTGGACGCCTTGGCTCCATTCTTCTTTTGTTCTTCCTTAAAGAGAGCGCAATTCTTCCTCCAATGCCCTATCTTGTTGCAATGGAAGCAAGTGCTCTCACTCTCTTTGAGTTTTGGTGCCTTGGGCTTGGATTGGGCCTGAGGTGCACTCCCAACTGACTTGGGTTTTCCCTTTCCCTTTCCCTTTCCCTTAGCTTGTCCCTTCTTAATTCCCTTTTGAACCATTAGTACGGGATTGGTCTTTCGATTGTTCTCCTCAGCATTCTTAAGCATCCCATGAAGCTCAGTAACTGACTTGTTCATTGCATGCATGTTATAATTCATCACAAATGGATCATAAGCAGCAGACAATGATCCTAAGATCAAGTCAGTGGCCAATTCCTTTGGCACTAGTACCTCAAGCTTCTCAAGAGTATCAAGATACCCTTTCATCTTGAGTACATGGGTACTAACAGGAGTACCCTCAGCCATCTTACAAGAAATCAAAGCCTTTGTTGTCACGAACCTCTCGTGACGAGCTTGTTCTTGGAACATCTCTTTGAGGTGCACCATGATCGCATAGGCCTCTTGGTCCATAAATTGCTTTTGCAATTCAGGCACCATAGTGGCTAGCATCAAACATGTCACATCATTAGAGTCCCTCTTCTTGGTCTCAAAAGTTTCCTTTTGAACCGCAGAGGCGTTCCTTCCTGGTTCTTCAGGCAAGGGTGCATCCAAAACATACGACTTCTTCTCTTGCTTAAGAACTATTCTTAAGTTTCGAGACCAGTCTATGAAATTGGTGCCATTTAATTTGTCCTTTTCAAGGACCGATCGCAATGAGAAATTATTATTGTTTGAAGATGCCATTTTCAATCTACAATAAAATTTAGCAAGATTAAATGAGGTCTTATTAATGATCCCACAAACCGAATTAATATCCCCATAAATAATTCGTGTTAGTGATTTAATATGGGCCAAGATCCACTTTTCACAACAACTTATTAGTCAAGCTGAGCCTGTACACCTAATAAGTTAAGTTACTTAGGTAGGAAAAACTCCAATCATGTCTCGTACATGACTCTTGGATCAAATAGGCTAACATCAAACAATGTTATAGCACAAACCCATTTATAAGTTGCCTAGGTCCGAGCATCCCATTCCATGTTAAGTCCAACCTACATTCACAACCCATGCCTCACAAAGATAATCGGGCGCATCTAGGACTCCTAGTCTACGTGACCGATGATCGATGCCTTGACATGTTTCGAATTAGGAAGGCAACTTTGTGACTTACTATTTTTAGGGATTCATTTTATTACGGCTTACATGGCATACGATTTGTCATCCATACATAGCATGCATATATATATAATTGCATAAAGTAAAGCGTGACAAACATGGGCCCAAAAACCTACAACTAAGATTCTATACTATTACATAAGAATCTTCGAGTTGGGCTTCTCCACTTCGGTGGGCTTCGTCTTGATTTACAAAGTCTTCAAATAAATTCTATTCTAAGAAATAAATGAAACTTTTACAATAAAATATAATGGCACGCAGGCCATATTTAATTACAAAAACCCAGGGCCCATGAATGCACCATGCATATCCATTCATCACACCAAACAAGCAAATAAATATACATAGCATTCATGGATCAGACAAAGTCCAATTTTAATCAATTTAGCCAAGCCCATTAATGGAAATTGTGTACTTGAACCTTTAAGAGAAGACCCCGTGATGGGCCTGGGCCGAAGCCCAATGGACTAAATCCTCTTATTGAATAAGTTCTCTTAAAAGTCCAAAACACAAACTAGTTAGATTTGTGCCATAAATCAACTCTAGTATAATTTCCAATTTTGCCATTTTTAATTTTATGTCATACAGCCCATAAACATTAAAAATACATATAATATGTACCAACATGAATTAAACATAAAATCATGAAGAACATATATATATAATACCCGGCATTCATGCAAAACAAACAAACAACAAAAACTAGTTGTTTAATGCTTATGTAATGCCATGAAATGCACAAACATTTAAATCAATTTTATGAGTCATTTAAAAACTAAATAAGTCCATAAACATTGATTTAATATTCTGTACCATTTAAATCTAAATGTGTTTTTTACCATTTTAATCAAAACAAAGCAAACAATGTTGATTAAACATGTAACAAACACAAACTAGTCATTATTTTAAGTGATTTTAAAATTAATCAATTAAATTGTCATGGACCAGAATTAAAACCAAATTTAAAATATGTCCAGACCTGATATTTAATCTTTAAAAATCACTTACAAACATGCCAAAATCAATTTTACATTTAATTTTGAAAACTAGTTGTTAAACTAGCAATTTACATGCCAACTAGCACCTAGTTTCATAATTAACATGTACCATCAGGTATAAATAATTAAATCCGACCATTACCAGCCCTAATAACATCTTAGGACAGTATATTAACATGTCATATTAATTATAATACCTATCTAATCAATTAAAATCGTTTTTACACCAAAACAATGCAAAAAACTCAAAACAGAAAATTTCAGATTTGCATGTTTTCAAAATAACGATTTTTAATTAATTTTTTTATGCATCTAAAGCACTAAAATATGCATGTCTAGGCTCTGATACCACTGAAGGAATATGACATGGTATGATAATCATGATAGCACAGCGGAAAAACAAAATTTTATCATGCATACCATACATATCCAAAACTAGAATCGAAAACATGCAATTTTAGAGTTTTGAAACTTACAACTTTTGATGCACTTCAAGACTTGATTTTGATGATGACCAGCAACTAAGATGAATTTATTTACCTTAGATCTTCACCACCAATGCCAAAGGAACAGCCTTTATGCCACTCCTCTCTATGTTCACACACACTTGCAAAGATAGCTTAAAATCAAGAGTGCTAGCTCTATATTTGTGTATTAGGCAATGGAATTGTTTGAAAGACACAAGAACTCTTCTTGTTCTTTCTTCTTTTGTTTCTATCTTAGTCACCTTCCATGAGAGAATTAAGAGCAAAAGGAATCTCTACCAATCCCACTAATAGTCTCATGGCCAAAAGAGAGAAGAAGAATAAAAGTGGCACCCACCATTATTCCTTTAATTCATTTAATATATATCACTTACTTTAGTCATGTGTGAGTGCCTTAAATTAGGTAGCAATTTCAGCCACTAACACTTAATAATTAAGAGATATATATTTTAATTTAAATTCTATTAGAATTTAAATTCAAATGGCATCATTTAGTTAATCAAAACAAACTTACTTAACTAAGGTAATTAGTTGCCAAATTTAACTAGGATTCCTAGTTTAAACTTTGGTTACTTTAATTCCCTCTCAAGTATTATATTTTGATTAAACATAATTTAGGATTTAATACTCAATTAACTTAATTATACATAGATAATTAATCAATTGAAATTAAACCTAACACATGCCAGTAAATTTCTCTCGTGACCAATTGTTAACAGTAAAAAATCTGTTCACCCATTGCATGCATTAATTTGACTTTAAATAAAAGTCTAAATTAATTTCCAATACAATTTTAAGCCCAGTGCTTTATGTGCGATCCTATAGGTCCATTTAATGTTGGCAATGAATTAATAAATTAATTCAAAGGCTATATATATTCTCTAGCAAGATATTATAGCATTCCAAATTAAATGAAAATGCATATGGCATTTGGTGACCTAATGCAATTTCGCATAGTCCCTTACCCATAAATATCAGAATTAATATAAGGCATGGAACTAGTCATCCTTATATACATTAATTCATTTCTTGATATTCCAGTGACACTGAACTCTCAGATAAATAATGATTACTCATTATTTCATCTCGGTATGGCCATACACTTCTCAGTTCACTGATCAAGTGGCCGGTGATATTTTTCTCTCTTATCGAGAGGGGTAATCCCTTCACTTCTCTCATGCTCTCTAACATGAATCAGTGCATACCCAATCATACCCGTACTTGTCACTCTGTTACGAGCACGTTAGGTGTATGTCAAAGTACACAGTAATTCATAAAGAGTTTCATAGAGATTTCAGGTCTAAGAACTCCGATACAAAACTTGCATATGAGAAACACTTATGACTTGTACCATGTAGTGTTCTCATGAGCGGATCGAATCCAGATACCATGTTCTTTAACATGTATCTATGATCTCTGATTGACACTCTTGTCCTAATGATTCGTAAGACAGAACTCATAAGATCAGAGAGAGCATACTAGTCTTAATTCATTTGTTATTCCCATAACAATGACTGACTAGGGATATTTAGAATGATGTCTCATTTGTTTCAAGGTCTTACAACCATGTCCTCACACATGATAACTTAAACCGAAACGACATTCTTGGATAGTTTTATCAATTGATATGCACAGGAATACAAAAGATAAAACTAATGCCTCATTTTATTAATTTCAAGTGTTTCGTTACAATGCATTGGGGCTAGGGCTTACACTAACACCTGCTGGTTAATCTATTTTGTTAGATAGTTTGTAATTAAGGGTAGAATAGTAATTTTCATTTATTCTACTAATGTACCAATAAATATACCCTTGTATCATTATTTTTAAAGAGTAATTGAGATAATAGAAAATCTCTTGTTCCATAAAAATCTTCATGGTATCAGAGCCACTGCCATTTCAAAGGTCGAGTTAACTCCCTTTCGCAGTTGGTTCATTTCGATAACCTTTTTTTTGCAAGTATAAAAGGTTGCATTTTAGCCCTTCTTCTTCGACACCACCCCTACAGAAAGATAGATCAGATCAAATTCGGTCAGTACCCAGATTTTTGGCATCGTCAGAAGCCACGCATGAGTACATATGCCACCCAACTATTTCGGCCCTTTCTCCACTCATCGGTGCGTGAGTTACGTGGCTCTACCTCTGGCCACCTTTTGCTGCCATTTTTCCTTCCAATTGACTCGCTGGCCTTTTTTGTCTCCAACCTACTGGTCTCTGGTGACTTTTGATGTCCTTGGTTTTTGGGTCCTACGTGAACATGTTCTATTTTTTCCTGGGTTATTTCTCCTGCTATTTTTTATCTCTTTTTTTGCCTCTCTATTATGTCAAATATTAAGGATGATCATAAGGAAGTAGAGAAACATTATCCCATTAATGACAGTCCATATTCTCAAATTAATCCAGTTAAACTTTAGGGGAGCAGTACTTATTTAGCCTGGTCTAAGTCATGTTTATTGTCGATCAAGGCTAAAAGGTTGCAGGCTTATATTGATGGAAGTAAAAAACCACCATCTGTCACCAATCCTAATTTTAATCAATAGGACTCAGATAATTTACTGGTTATGTCTTGGCTCCTGAATTATATGCATCCTAAAATCTCTAGACAGTATTTACTGCTTGACACTGCAGAAACGCAACAAAAACCACCTATTCTTAAATGGGAAATGATGCTCATATCTTTGAGCTCAGGAGCAAAGTTCATGGTACAAAACAAGGTGAGCTTACTATTTCAGATTATTTTTCTAAGCTAGATAATTTATGGTAGAAACTGAATTATTATCAGGATTTTCAAGCAAAATGTGTTTATGATGCGGTGCTGATTCAAAGTATGATTTAAAAGGAGAGGGTTTATGATTTTTTGGCTGGTTTAAATCCTGAATTTGATCAAGTGCGAGTTCAAGTTATTGGCAGATCTCCTTTTTCTTCTCTTAAGGAGGCACATTTTTTAATCCAGCAAGAAGAGACCAGAAGAAGTGCTATGCTTTATACTGCACCTATTGAGAAGTCAATTTAACTGCCCATATCTCTCTTGAACAACCAAAAGGTACTCTTTCTAATAAAGATCATTTGCACTATCTGTGATAAGCCAAGGAACACTAAAGAGACTTGCTGGAAGTTGCATAGGAGACCTAGTAGGGGCCATAGGGCAAAACGAGCTAATCTAACCAAGGCTCAAGCACATGTGTTAGAACTGTAAAATCATCTAAGGAGTAGGCATCAAATGAAAGTCTCTCTACTAATGAAAATTTGCATTTCAAACATCTCCTATCTCAGCTTACTCCTTCCCCCTGTGCTATCTCTAATTTGGTCAAGTTAGATACTACTTTTTCTCATCATAACTCATGGATTATTGATTCTGGTGCGAATAGACATATGATAGGCATTTCTAAAGGCTTTCTTAACTACTCTTCTTGTTTAAAAAGGGATAGTGTCAGGGTGGTTGATGGGTCTTTAACCCCTATTTTTAGGATAGTTTCTGTTATCTATACTCCTAATATTAAATTATCTTTTGTTCTTCATGCTCTTAAATTCCCTTTCAATCTTTTATCTTTCAGTGCTATCACTAAAACTCTTAACGGTAAGGTTGAATTTTTTTCTTGATTATTGTATATTTTAGGATCTTCAAATAGGAAAAAGGATTGGCAGTGGTAAAGACCATGATAGCTTATATATGCTGGAAGATAGTCTAGATTTGGCTTTTTTTGGGGGATATCAGGATGTCAACCAGGAGATCATTCAGTGGCATAGACGATTAGGACATTCGTCATTTTTTATTTTAGAAAAAATATATCCTCGTTTATTTGCTATAACTATTTTTGATTATTTATCTTGTGATGCTTGTGAATATGCTAAACATACTATAAACTCTTATCCTTTGAGTGATAATAAAGCCAATAAGCCATTTATGATTGTTCATTCGGATGTTTGGGGGCCTACACAAATTGCCTCTTTGTCTGAAAATCGATAGTTTGTTACTTTTATTGATTGTTGCACTAGAATAACTTGGGGGTATTTGATTAAGGTAAAAATTGATGTTTTCTTTTGTTTTCAATTTTTTCTTAAAATGGTTCACACCCAATTTGATGCTAAAATAAAGGTTTTACGGTCTGATAATGGGACATAATATATGGATAGTAGATTTGGTACTTATTCGGAGTCTCATGGAATTATTTACCATACTAGTTGTCCTTATACTAGTGCTCAAAATGGTGTAGCTGAAAGTAAAAATAGTTATTTGTTAGAAGTTGCTAGATATCTTCTATTTACTATGCATATTCCAAAGTCATATTAGGGAGATGTTGTACTAGCAGCTTCCTATCTTATTAATAGAATGACTCTCAAAGCTCTCAACTTTAAGACTCGTGTAGAAGCCTTAACTGGGGAAAATTGGCTATAATGTTCCACCAAAGATTTTTGGGTGTGTTTGCTTTGTTCATACTAGGAATGTTGGGAAGTTAGATCCGAGAGCACTGAAATGTGTGTTTGTTGGATATTCTCTAACTCAAAAGGGATATAAGTGCTATCATCCTCCATCTAGAAAATTCTATGTGAGTATGGATGTTACCTTTCGGGAGTCTGAACCTTATTTTGGCATTACACAATCACCCCTTTGAGGGAGAATAGTGAAGAGGTGGTGATGAATGTACCCGTGCTACCTCATGATCTTGTTCAAGGGAAAAATAAAGAGATTGTTGTTTAGGAGGAGAATGTTGTTGATGTCCATAGGGAGCAGAATATTGATGTTCAGGGGGAGGAAAGTGTTGTTGGTTGTTTAGTTATACCTGATTTTTTAAGATATTCGAGGAAGAATAGGTCTGAAAAAGCCATCATGCATTCTACACTACCAGAATCCTTGGGTGAGTTATTTTTAAATTCTGATTTAAATTTGTCCATTGCTCAAAGAAAAAGAGTCAGATCATGTATAAAACATTCCATCTCTAACTTTATCTCTTATGATTCTTTGTCTTCCTCCTATAAAGCCTTTGCCTTGTCTCTTTCCACTATGTCTATTCCACAGGATTGGAGAGAAGCTATCAAGGATCCAAAATGGAGAGAAGCTATGTTTGAGGAAATGAAAGCTCTCTCTAAAAATGAAATCTGGGAACTAGTTACATCTCCAGACAAAAAGTTAGTTGGTTGTAAGTGGGTGTTCATAATAAAATACAAAGCTGATGGTTCGATTGAAAGATTCAAACCTAGATTAGTGGCAAAGGGATTCACTCAGACTTATAGAGTTGACTATTATAAGACATTTACACCAATTGCTAAAATGAATACGATTAGAATCTTACTATCCTGTACAGCTAACTTGGATTGGGATTTACTACAATTTGATGTGAAGAATGTATTTCTCCATGGGGACATGGAAGAAGATGTTTATATGGAGATTCCTCTTTGTTTTGATGATGGAGACCTCAAGGGAAGGTGTGCGGACTGAAGAAAACCTTGTATGGGTTGAAACAATCTCCGAGAGCTTGGTTTGAATGATTCAGCAAAGCCATGATATCTTTTTGTTATCAACAAAGTAAAACTAATCATACCCTCTTTATGAGCCACTTCAATGGTAAGATCACTCTTCTTATTGTTTATGTTGATGACATAGTAATGACAGGGGATGATAAAGAAGAAATGGTTCTGCTAAAGAAGCTCTTAACTCAGGAGTTTGAAATCAGGGATCTTGGGAAGCGACAATATTTCTTGGGAATTAAAGTTGCCAGATCAACCAAAGGGATCTTTATTTCCCAAAGAAAATACGTTCTGGATCTTTTGGATAAAACTGGTATATTGGGATGCAAACCAGCAGATACACCCATTGAAAGTAACCATAAGTTACAAATAGGAATTGAAGGATCAGTTGATAAGGGCAGATATCAAAGATTGGTCGGTAGAATTTTCTATCTATCTCACACCAAACCAGATATTGCCTATGCAGTTAGCTTGGTGAGTTAGTTTACGCATGATCCTAGAGAATCTCATCAGCTGGCTATCTTTTGCATTTTGAGGTATTTAAAATTAGCTCCAGGAAGAGGTTTTCTTTTTTCAAAAAATGGTCATCTACAAATTAAAGCCTTCACAAATGCAGATTGGGCTGGATCTTTAGATGATAGAAGATCCACCTCTGGTTATTGTACATTTGTAGGAGGTAACTTAGTCACTTGAAGAAGCAAGAAACATAGTGTAGTTGCAAGATCGAGTGAAGAAGCAGCATATAGAGTTATGGCTCATAGTGTTTGTGAGTTGTTATGGTTGCAGAAGTTATTAGCAGAGTTGAATTTGGCTGAAAAAGACAGACTATTTTTGTATTGTGACAATAAAGCTGCAATCAGTATTGCTCATAATCCAGTTCAACATGACAGGATGAAACATACGAAAATTGATCGACACTTCATCAAAGAAAATTATCTGATGGTATTTTAAGCCTATATCAATTAATGTCGGACAGATAATTAGCTGATTTTTTCACAAAATAACTCGGTAGTCGAGCTTTCCATGCCATAGTTTGCAAGTTAGGCATGTGTAATATTTGTGCACCAACTTATGGGAGAGTCTTGGTTAATCTATTTTGTTAGATAGTTTGTAATTAAGGGTAGAATAGTAACTTTTATTTATTCTACTAATGTACCTATAAATATACCCTTGTATCATTATTTTTAAAGAGTAATTGAGATAATAGAAAATCTCTTGTTCCACAAAAATCTTCAATGCCTTGTTGTTAATGACTTTTTTATCCTCTTTCACTTTAAACATCTAATCCTCAAATTATTAACTTATAATACATTATCTTCTGAATCATAATTAGTTCATAATAAAAATGTATACCCATGAATCCTTTTAGGTCCAATGTTAGGTCCTTACATACTTATTACCTAACATCAGACTTGGAAAACATGCCTCTTCATTCAAAATACACTGGTCAAATGGAAATAGCAGTTTGTAATAACTCTTCTCTTATAATTCATAATATCATTAATTTAGATACAATCTTAATCAAAATCCAACCATGACCCGCACATAAACTAACTAAATAATAATTCATGTAAGCCTTATCGAATAATCAAACTACATAAGTTATTCAATTTAGGAAAAGTCCTAAAAAACAATAGAGTTAAGGTTCAAGGTCCAATCTTAAAGTTCAAAATAAATACCAAAATTTAAAGTGCTTAATCTCCATAAAAATACAAGAAATTGTTTAAGATACTAAAGCTACTAACATTCTAATAGAAATATAATATTTTCTAATTCAAATTTAATCATACAAGAAAACAAGGTCCTTACCAACTGAAGGATAAAGCTACAGTAGCTGAATAGAACTACTAATTTGTAAAATAAAAAGGGTAGAGCAGACGTGGTTTTAAGTATAGTGACTCGGTGAATGATAATTACAGCATATAATAGACTAAGAATAGGCAATAATTAGGAATATTTAAAAAAATATATTTAACTAAAAAATATAATAAATTATGAGTCAAGTACAAAATTTCAACACACAAAATAATAGTTTAAAATCATGGTACAGTTCAATGGGTTGATGATACTCCGCAGCACCAAAGGCTAGATAATAGATGTCCCCACCATAGATATCATGCAATGCTTCTAATGAAAATATCAATGGAGTATGATGCATGACAACAAGTTATGTATTTTCCTATTATGTGATATCTATGTCGAAATCAGATGCAAATTCATATAACAGATTGCTTAAATAAAGCAGATACAAATATAGACAATACAAGAAAAATGCCAAATAGTGATGACAAAATGATGATTTTTCATAGCTAAATTAGCTTAGTAAGGATTTAGCGAGGATGAAAATTTTGTAACAAAAATCATTCTAGCGAAATTTAGAGAGAATAAAATTTGTCTCTAAATTTAGCAATGACTAAAGTTGTCGTAAAATTTTAGCGAGGACAAGTTCTTTGCTAAAATTTAGCATTTATTTTTGTGATAAATATTGTTCTCACTAAGTTTGGCATGAGATTTATCCTCACTAAATGTTAGGATGAATGTCAATATGATATTATACTCAATAAATTTTAGCTGGGACAAAAGTTATCACTAAACTTTGGTGAGGATAAGTTCCTTACTAAATTTTAGCATGTACTTTTGTGAAAAATATTGATCTTGCTAAATTTGGAATGAAATTTTTGCTCGCTAAATATTAGCATAAATGTAAATATTGCGACAACAATACACTCGCTAAATTTTAGTGAGGACATGTTTGTTGCTAAATTCATAAATGTACTTTTGTGACAAATAGTACTCTCGCTAAATTTAGAATGGAATTTTTTTGTTTTCTTAATTTAATAATATGAAAATTTTATTATTTAAATAATAAATAATAAACTAAAAATAACAAATTTATATTCATATAGTACTCAAAATTATATATATATATATATATATATATATATATATTAATGAACAAATTATTATTTACAAATGCATATCATTACTAATAATATATCCAAAATAATACATGAATATATAGCAGTAACAAAAGAGATGCATGATGTCCTAATGTATGACAAAAAGTGAATAAACACATCTACTTCTTAATCCATTACTAGAACAGTTGCTGCTGCATCTGCATCTATAGCTGAATCTGTAGATATACCATCCTATAAAAATCACCCATTGCTAATATTATCCTCTTCCAATGATCAATTGTACTATAAGTTTGAAAGGACACAATTAAGAAAGGTAAAGTAAGAATGCATATGTAATTGTAACTATTAGAAGTATGGTCTCATGTAATATTGAGATATAAAACACAACATTCATTATTGTGAAGTGAAACAATTAATATGGATTATTCAAATCTGAATCGATAGAAATGAAAAACTGATATCTTTTTAGGAATACAATAAAACTCAAGCTCTCATCAACAAAATATTTTCTTTTCAAATGAAAGTTAAATCTAGGGCTTTAAGACAATTTTCTCTTATTGTGATTGCAAAATAAAGCAAGTCATAACTTACAATTTTTTAGTAGCCTGTGCAATCTCTGCCAATGTAGTGTCGTGAGGACCCCAAGGTGCATCATCAATTGCATCTAAAACCTAAATCAATATACATGAAAGTTTAAGAAAATCAATTATTCAAACATACAAGCTTATTTTATTATTCACATCATATAACATCGAAATTTATCATGAAAATAGCATGTGTACAAAAAGGAAGCTGTCTGCACTAAACAAAAATTGAAGGGATAAATAATTTATAAGAGCATGATGGAAGTCTAAGATACTATTTCTGCAATTGCACAATCTCTTTTTTTGGCTTTTCATATGACTTTATTAATTTCAACTGTATACTATCTATTCAAATGATTTACAAAAGCATGATGCTAGTCTAAGATTTTTCTCTCATTTTGACCACCTACCTCATTTTAACATACATTTCATTGTTGGATAACATGTGGAAAAATATATATAATTAAAATGTATATTTTATTTATTTTTATACAAAATTATTTACAATTCTTATCATAAATTGAAATTTAGTGATAATACAAGGCACAGTTACAGATCCAACAGAAATCAAGTAGGAAATCCATGAGTTTTATAAGAATCTCTATAGTAATAGCTCAAACGACAGGCCCACCTTCCCTCAAAACTCTTTCAATAAGCTTTCCCCATCGTCCGCTATTTTTTTGGAGATGCTTATTTCTCTTGAAGAGGTCAAAGCTACGGTCTGGAGTTGTGATAGCTCTAAGGCTCCTGGATCGAACGGGTTTAATTTTGCCTTCATCAAAGCATGGAGGTTGAAAATATTCCTAATTCTAAGGGAATTTTTGCATTCACATCTTCCCTAAATTAATGATATAAATTGGTTAATTCTATTTTTGACCTAGGTGACAATTCTCTCTCTAGTGCCGCCACTCTCAAGGGGAAAGAATTCTTCCTTCTTCTCTTGTGTTCTTAGGCAGCAATAGCAACCAAAAGAAGAACAAGATCATATCTTGTGGCTTCAAATCATTCCCATTGCCGAATACATAAACATAGAGCTAGCACTCTCAATTTTAAGTCATCTTTGCGAGTGTGTGTGTGAGCATAGAGTGGTGTGGCATAAAGGCTGCTTATTTGGCTTTGGTGATTAAGATCTAAGGTATATAATTCTATCTTATATGATGTTCATCTTCAAAATCAAGTTTTGAAGTGCATCCAAACTTGTAAGTTTTCAAAAACCCTAAAATTGCATGTTTTGATTCTTTATTGTATATTACGTGGCATGTATGATCTAAATTTTTAATTTTTTTGCTATGTGATCATCATGTATATGCCATGTAATATCCCTTCAGTGGTATCAGAGCCTAACCATACTTATTTTAGCGCTTTGGATGCATTAAATCTTGATTCAAAATCATTATTGAATAATACCGCAATGTTGAAATTTTCTGTTTTGAGTTTTTTGTATTGTTTTAGTGTAAAAACAATTTTAAATGATTATTTAGGTATTATAATTATTATTACATGTTAATATAATGTCCTAAGATGTTCTTATAGCTGTTCACGATCGGTTTTAATTATAAATACCTGATTGTACATGTTAATCTTGAAACTAGGTGCTAGTTTGCATGTTTTGTATTTGTAAACAAACTAGTTTCTCAAAATTAAATGTAAAAACATGTTTGGCATGTTTATAATTGATTTTTAAAGATTAATAACAGTTCTAGACATTTTTTTAAAAATGGTTTTAATTTTGGTCCATGACAATTTAATTGATTAATTTTAAAATCACTTAAAACTATGACTAGTTTGTGTTTGTTGTATGTTTAATCAACATTGTTTGTTATGTTTTGATTAAAATGGAAAAAATACATTTAGATAAGATCTGAATAGAACCTTAACTCATTGTTTATGATCTTATTTAAATTATTAAATAGCTCACAAAAAAATCTTTTTAATTGTTTGTGCATTGTTTGTGGCATTATATGAGCATTAAACAACTAGTTTCATTGTTGTTTGTTTGTTTTAGTATATATGTCGTGTATGACATTTGTTCTTCATGAATTTTTATGTTTAATTCATGTTGGTTCATATTATATGTATTTTAATATTGATGGGTTGTATGACATAATATTAAAAATGGCAAAATTGAAAATTATACTAGAGTTGATTTATAGCACAAATCTAACTAGTTTGTGTTTTGGGCTTTTAAGAGAACTTATTCAATAAGGGGATTTAGTCCATTGGGCTTCGGCCTAGGCCCATTATGGGGTCTTCTCTTAAAATTTCAAGTACACAATTTCCATTAATGGGTTTGGCTAAATTCATTAAAATTGGACTTTATTTATCCATGAATGTTATGTATATTTATTTGCTTGTTTTGTGTAATGAATGGATATGCATGGTGCATTCATGGGCCCTGGGTTTTTATAATTAAATATGGCCTACGTGCCATTATGGATTATTGTAAAAGTTTCATTTATTTCTTAGTATAGAATTTATTGAAGACTTTGTAAATCAAGACAAAGCCCACTGGAGTGGAGAAGCCCAACTTGAAGATTCTTATGTAATAGTATAGAATCTTAGTTGTAGGTTTTTGGGCTCATGTTTGTCACGCTTTACTTTATGCAATTATATATATATGCATGCTATGAATGGATGACAAAGTTTATGCCATGTAAGCCGTAATAAAATGAATTCCTAAAATAGTAAGTCATAAAGTTGCCTTCCTAATTTGAAACATATCAAGGCATTGATCATCGGTCACGTAGACTAGGAGTCCTAGATGCGCCCAATTATCTTTGTGAGGTATGGGTTGTAAATGTAGGTTGGACTTAACATGGAATGGGATGCTCGAACCTAGGCAACTAATAAATGGGTTTGTGCTATAACATCTTAAATTGTTAGCCCATTTGATCCAAGAGTCATGTGCGAGACATGATTGGAGTTTTCCTACCTAAGTAACTTAACTCTTTAGGTGTACAAGCTCAACTTGACTAATGAGTGGTTGTGAAAAATGGATCTTGGCCTACATTAAATCACTAATACGAATTATTTAAAGGGATATTAATTCGGTTTGTGGGATTATAATAAGACCTCATTTAATCTTGCTAAGTTTATATTATTGTAGATTGAAAAATAGCTTCTTCAAACAATAACTTTTCATTGCGATCGATCCTAGAAAAGGACAAATTGAATGGCACCAATTTCATAGACTGGTCTCAAAACTTTAGAATAGTTCTTAAATAAGAGAAGAAGTCGTATGTTTTGGAGGCACCCGTGCCGGAGGAACTTGCTAGGAACACCTCTACAGTTCAAAAGGAAACTTTTGAGACTAAGAAGAGTGACTCCAATGATGTGACATGTCTGATGCTAGCCACTATAGTGCCCAATTTATAAAAGCAATTCATGGACCAAAAGGTCTATACGATCATAGTGCACCTCAAGGAGATGTTCCAAGAACAAGCTCGTCACGAGAGGTTCGTGACAACAAAAGCGTTGATTTCTTGTAAGATGATTGTGAGTACTCATGTTAGTACCCATGTACTCAAGATGAAAGGGTATCTTGATACTCTTGAGAAACTTGAGGTACAAGTCCCGAAGGAATTAGCCACTGACTTGATCTTGGGTTCATTGACTGATGATTATGATCCATTTATCGTGAATTATAACATGTATGCAATGAACAAGACAGTCATCGAGCTTTATGGGATGCTTAAGAATGCTAAAAAGAACATTTGAAAGACCAATCTCGTACTCATGGTACAAGGGGGCATTAAAAAGGGATCCGCTAAGGGAAAGGGGAAGGAAAAGGCAAAACCCAAGAATGACCTAGCTTGACCTAAGTTAAGTGGGAGTGCACCTCAGGCCCAACCCAAGCCCAAGGTGTAAAAGCTCAAAGAGAGTGAGAGTACATGCTTCCATTGCAACAAGTTAGGGCATTGGAGGAAGAATTGTGCTCTTTTTAAGGAAGAACAAAAGAAGAATGGAGCCAAGACGTCAAGTTCTTGGTATTTTTGTTGTTGAAATTAACCTTTATATTTCTACCACTTGGGTATTGGATACCATTTGTGGTTCTCACATTTGTTCAAATGTGCAAGGGTTAAGAAATAGGCGAATACTTGGAAAGAATAAAGTGGACCTCTGTGTGGGGAATGAAGCACAAGTTGCTGCCATGGAGATAGGAGACTGTCGACTCACTTTACCTTTCGGACTTTGTTTAGATTTAAAAAATTGTTATTATGTGCCTGCTATGAGCAGAAACATTATTTCAGTTTCTTGTTTGGATATGGATGGATTTGATTTTGTTATTGATAATGGCAATATTCATATTCATCGCCAAGGCATTTCATATGGCAATGCCATGATACAAAATGGCATTTATATCCTTGATCTATAAAATAAAGAGTCCATATACAACATTAATACAAAGAGGGTTAAATCAAATGAATTGAACACTACTTACTTCTGGCATTGTCATGTAGGATATGCAAATGAAAAACGTATTTCAAGACTCCATAAATCTTGAACACTTGGGTCATTCGACTTAGAATCTTATGACACATACGAGCCATATTTGCATGGAAAGATGACAAAGAGTCCTTTTAACAGGAAAGGTGAGAGGACTAGTGACTTATTGGAACTAATATACACCGATGTATGTGGATCATTAAGTACACAGGCTAGAGGTGGTTTTAATTACTTCATGACATTCACAGATGACTTCAGTAGATATGGCTACGTCTATCTAATGAAGCACAAGTATGAAACTTTTGAAAAATTTAAAGAGTTTGAGAATAAAGTAGAAAACCAACTTGGCAAAAGTATAAAAGCCATTCGATCATATCAAGGTGGAAAATACTTAAGCCAAGAATTTGATGGTCATCTGGAGGAGTGTGGAATTATTTCATAGCTCACTCCTCCCGAAACACCACAATGGAATGGTTTGTCCGAAAGGAGAAATCGAACTCTATTGAATATGGTTCAATCAATGATGAGTCAAGCTAATCTTTCTGTCTCTTTATGGGGTTATGCATTAGAAACTACTGTGTTTTTACTAAACCATACTCTAACTAAAGCAGTTGAAAAGGCACCATACGAGGTATGGAGTAGGAAAGAACCCAATATGTCATTTCTCAATATTTAGGGCTGTGAAGCACATGTTAAGAAATTAACGTCTAACAAACTAGAGTCCAAATCTGTTGTCTACTACTTTTACTCACAAGCCAAGAACAAAGTATTTGTTGCTTGCAAGGCTGTTTTCTTGGAAAAGAAATTCCTTCTCAAGAAAGACAGTGGGAGTAAAGTAAAACTTGGAGAAATTCAAGTGCCATAAACTCCTATAGAGGATGAGTTGGAAATGGGATCAAGTTCACAACCAGTTGTGGAATAAGAATCCATTGCATAAGAACCTAGAAGTTCTAGTAGGGTACGTCAGGAGATTGAGAGATACGAATTTCGAATCACCGATAGTGACACTATTGAGTTAGTGGATCGTGAGGATCCAACTACCTACCAAGAAGCTATTGGGATCTTAGACTCAAAAAATTGGCTTGAAGCAATGAAATCTGAGATACAATCAATGTACGATAACCAGGTTTGGACCTTGGTTGATCCACTGAAAGGTACTAAGGTAATTGAATGCAAGTGGCTATTTAAACTCAAAGCTGATGAGACCTACAAAGGTAGACTAGTAGCAAAAGATTTTCAATAAACTCATGGTGTAGACTATGATGAGACCTTTTTGCCTGTAGTCGAGCTCAAGTCCATTAGGATCTTGCTTGCCATAGCTGCATATCGTGACTATGAGATATGGCAAATGGATGTCAAAACTGCTTTCCTCAATGGAAATCTACTTAAGGATGTGTATATGACACAGCCTGAGGGTTTTGTCAATCCCAAGCATCCTAAGAAGGTTTGCAAGCTTTAAAAATCTATTTATGGATTAAAGCAAGCATCCCAAAGTTGGAATCTCCATTTTGATGAAGCAGTCAAAGAATTTGACTTCATCAATAACGAAGATGAGCCTTGTGTGTACAAGAAGGTTAGTAGGAGCATAATAGTATTTCTGGTTCTATATGTGGATGACATCCTTCTCATTGGGAATGGCATTCAAACATTGTAAAAGGTTAAGCAATGGTTGGGGAAGTGTTTCTCAATGAAAGACTTAGGTGAAGTCGAGACAATACTTGGTATTTGGATCTATAAAGATAGATCGAATCGGCTTTTGGGACTAAGTCAAGAAAATTACATAGACAAAGTACTAAAGCATTTTAGTATGGGAGACTCAAAGAAAGGGTACATACCTTTGGCTTTGGGATTTCCTTTGACAAAAGAATAGTGTCCTAAATCTAAAGAGGAGAGGGACAATATGAGTAGAATCCCATATGCATTTGCTATTAGATTTATCATGTATGTTATGTTATGTACTAGGTTAGATGTTGCTCATACACTGAGTATAACCAGTAGGTTTTAGCAAGACCCTGGTGAGAAGCATTGGTCTGTTATAAAGGGGATTCTTAAGTACCTATGAAGGACTAAGGATCACTTTTTAGTGTATGGTGGTCAAGAAGAGCTCGTCATACAAGGTTATGTCGATGTTGCTTTTCAGACCAGTACTCAGGACTCAAGATCATAATCTGGTTTTGTTTTTGTCTTGAATGGTGGTGCTGTCAGCTGGAGAATCTCGAAGCAAGAGACCGTTGCCGACTCAACTACAAAATCTGAGTATATTGCAACAAGTGAAACTGCAAAAGAAGCTATTTGGATTAGAAATTTTATTTCTGGATTAGGAGTGGTTCCAAGCATCCTAGATCCATTAAAAATTTTCTATGATAATAATGGGGCCATCACATAGGCCAAGAAGCCTCGGTCACACCAAAAATCCAAACACATACTCAAGAGGTACCACCTGATTAGAGAGATCATTGATCGTGGGGACGTCAAGGTTAGCAAGATAGCAAGTGAAAATAATGTAGCAGATTCTTTGATGAAACAGTTGCATCCAAATCTGTACGAAGCTCATTTGAGAGCATTCGGTATTAGGGCTATGCCCAATTAGGACTAGTGCTAGTAGGAGATTGTTAGTATAAGCCCTAATCCCAATGTATTGTTATAAAACACTTAAGTTAATAAATGAGGCATTTGTTTTATCTATTGTATTCTTGTGCATGTCAATTGATAGAACTATCCAAGAATGTTGTTTTAGTTTAAGTTATCATGTGTGATGCACATGGTTGTAAGACCTTGAAATAATTGAGACTTCATTCTAAATATTCCTAGTCAGTCAGTTATGGGAATAATAAATGAATTAAAACTAGTATGCTCTCTCTGATAAGTTAAGTTCTGTCTTACGGATCATAAGGACTAAAGTGTCAATCAGAGATCATAGATACCTGTTTAGAACATGGAATCTCAATTCGATTCGTTCATGAGAATATTACATGGTACAAGTCATAAGTGTTTCTCATTAGCAAGTTTTGCATCAGAGTTTTTAGACCTGAAATCTCTATGAAACTCTTTATGAATTACTGTGTACTTTGATATACACCTAACGTACTCGTAACAGGATGACAAGTATGGGCATGATTGGGCATATACTATTTCATGTTAGAGAGCATGAGAAAAGTGAAGGGATTACCCCTCTCAATAAAATAGAAAATATCATCGGCCACTTGATTAGTGAACTGAGAAGTGTATGGCTATACCGAGATGAAATAATGAGTAATCATTATTTATCTGAGAGTTCAGTGTCACTAGAATATTAATAAAGGAATTAGTATATATATAAGGATGACTAGTTCTATGCCTTACGTTAATTCTGATATTTATGGGTAAGGGACTATGCAAAATTGCATTAGGTCACTAAATGTCATTTGCATTTTCATTTAATTTGGAATGCTATAATATCTTGCTAGAGAATATATATAGCCTTTGAATTAATTTATTAATTCATTACCAATATTAAATGGACTTATAGGATCACACACAAAGTATTGGACTTAAAATATTTAAATAGTATATTGGGCATTAATTTGGACTTTTATTTAAAGTCAAATTACTGTATGTAATGGTTATTACAATTGCTTAATGGACCTTGGTCCATGAGAGAGAGAAATTTGGCCCACAAGTTTTAATTTTAATTAATTAATTATCTTGAATTAATTAATATAATTGAGTATTAAATCCTAAATAGTATTTGAATCAAAATAAAACACTTAAGAGGGAGATAATGTGACCGAAAATTCAAGGAAGAATCCTAGTGAATTTCGGCAACTATTAATCCCTAATGAAGTGGTTGATTTTGATTAAATGACTAATGCAAATTTAAATTAATTTGAATTTAAAAACCTAATAGAATTTGAATAAATTAAATCACTTAATTAGGAAGTGATGGAGGCTAAAAATATTCCTAATTCTAAGGGAATTTCGGCATTCACATCTTTCCTAAATTAATGATATAAATTGGTTAATTCTATTTTTGACCTAGGTGACAATTCTCTCTCTAGAGTCACCACTCTCAAGGGGAAAGGATTCTTCCTTCTTCTCTTGTGTTCTTGATCAGCAATAGCAACCAAAAAAAGAACAAGATCATATCTTCTGACTTCAAACCATTCCCATTGTCTAATACACAAACATAGAGCTAACACTCGATTTTAAGTCATCTTTGCGAGTGTGTGTGTGAGTATAGAGTGGTGTGACGTAAATGCTGCTCCTTTGGCTTTGGTGATCAAGATATAAGGTATATAAGTCCATCTTATATGCTGGTCATCTTCAAAATCAAGTTTTGAAGTGCATCCAAACTTGTAAATTTTCAAAAACCCTAAAATTGCATGTTTTGATTCTTTGTTGTATATTGTGTGGCATGTATGATCTAAATTTTTAATTTTTTCGCTGCATTATCATCATATATATGCCATGTGATATCCCTTCAAAAGCAGCGTGGGATATTATAGGGACTGATATTTTTAAAATGGTGGTGAAGATTTATGATGATGGTATACTTCTAAAAGGTGCCTTATCCTCATTTATCACTCTCATTCCCAAGGTGGTGGGGGCAGATAAGCTCAAAGACTTTCGCCCAATTAGCTTGATTGGAGGCATGTACAAAATTATTGCGAAATTGTTGGCAAACAAACTGAAGAAAGTGGTGGGTGAGGTAATATCCGAAGAGCAGTGTGCGCTCATCAAGGGTAGACAAATTATTGATGGTGTTCTGGTTGCTAATGAGACTATTCCCTCCTTTAAGTGCTATAATCGAAGTGGTGTCATCTTTAAAGTGGACTTCCACAAGGACTTTGACTTTTTTAGCTGGGATTACCTCAAGTCAGTGATGGAACTCATGAATTTTAGAACAAAATGGAGATCATGGATTTAGAAATGCATTGGCTCTGCAAAAGTGTCGGTTCTTGTTAATGGCTCCCCATCCCTAGAAATTCAACTTTCTCGAGGACTTAGGCAGGGGGACCCTCTCTCCCCTTTCCTCTTCATCATGGCTGCTGAAGGCATTTCAATCCTAATAACAAAAGTCTAAAGAAGTTAGCCTCTTGAAAGGTTTGAACCCGCTACCAGCCTCCTCGCAGGAACTAGCCATCACTCACATTCAATATGCAAATGATACGGTGGTATTTTTAGAACCAAAAATAGAGAACATCCAGCAGATGAAGAGAGTTCTTAAGGTTTTCGCAGCGATCTCGGGGTTGTCAGTAAACTCCATAAAAGCTCCTTAATCGGGATTAATGTTGGGCAGGAATGGTTAAAAAATTATACTAATCTAGTGATGTGTAATATTCAGTATCTTCCCTGCTTGTATCTCGGTCTACCGCTGGGGGAAAATCTAAGGAAAAAAAAAGACATGGAATTCGGTGATTCAGAACTTTCAAGGAAAGCTTGCTGGATGAAAGGGAAAATATTTATCCTTGGCTAGTCGGCTCATTCTAATTAAAGCAACCTTGATGAGCCTGCCTATCTACTATATGTCATTATTTAAAATGCTAGCTGGGGTCATTAAATCCCTAAACTCTATTATGAGGAACTTCTTTTAGAGAGTTAATGATAGCAAGAGATCTTTCTATAGGGTGAAATGGAGCACCATTGAGCAGCCTAAGTTTCTTGGAGGTCTGGGGATCGATTCTATTTCTCATAGGAATCACAGCCTTCTGTTTAAATGGTACTAGAGGTTGCAACCGAACAGTAAGGCTATCTTGTAGGAGTTGATCTTTAAGAAATATGGAATTAAAAATTGCTTAGCCCCATCTTCAATTGCCACCCAGAATGCCTCTTCGATATGGAAAGACATTGATAAGATCATATCATCCCCCCTCTTCTCGAACTGCCTGGCAGTAGATGTAGGCAAGGGAGATGCATGCTTGTTTTGGCATGATAGGTGGATTGTGGATGAACCATTAAAATTTAGGTTCCCTCGGCTGTTCAAAATCTTGCTCCTAGGAGATGCTCTGGTGGAGGAATGTGGTAGATGGTCAAGGGGTACTTGGCAATAGGAGTTGAAATGGAGGAGGGTCTTTATGGTTTGGGAATTGGAGATGCTTGCTGATCTAGAATCATTAATTAACTCGTTCACTCTTTCGATGGGACAAGCGGATAGGAAAATATAGGTGCATGATCCAAATGGGGTATTTTCTGTAAAATCGGGAAGTCTATTTCTTTCTAATTTCACCTCTCCCTCAGCTGATCTGAAGCCTCACTCATCGGTTCTCTGGAAAAAGCTGGCTCCACCCAAGGTAGATCTTTTCTTCTGGTTATGCTTGCTAAACCAGATTAGCACAAAAAGCTTCCTGGTGGGGAGGGGTATCTTGCAGCCTAATGATGCTATCTACCCCATGTGCAATAAATTCGAAGAGGATATCAATCATCTTCTTGTCCCTGTACAGTTTCAATAGCTCTGTGGTATAAAATCATCAACTGGTGGGGATATGATTTCTACATTCCTGAACAGTTTAATGATCTGGTTATACAATGGTCTTGCTTTGCGAGAGGTCCCATTCAACAAAAGGTTTTGGAGCATCATCCTGTTATCTTGCATTTGGACAATATGGCTGGAGAGAAATGTCGTGATCTTCTCTGGTAGACCGGTCAGCTCTGCTTGCTTGTTTCACCTTAGTTTGGCTCGAGCCTCCTTTTGGATCAACTCTCACCGGGAATTAAAAATTTTAAAAGGGCAGAATTTTATTTTAGCAGCTGAAGTATTAAAAATCTGCAACCTTGTCGCACCCCAGGCCTATAATTTTTTGGTCTCCTCCTAACACCGGCTTTATGAAATGGAACATGGATGGTTCGTTATTTGGAAATTCGGGTCCTGCGAGCATTGGAGGAGTGCTTAGAAACTCTTCTGGTATAATTTTGTGTATGTTCTCATGCAATATTGGAGTGAATAATTCCTCTGTGGTGGAAGTCATTGCAGTCCAAAAAGCCCTTCAAATCTCAACTGATTTTCTTGTTAGTTAGAATGTAGGGGTGTGTTTTGAATTGGACTCTCTAAACATGGTATCTTGGTTATCAGTTGTTACAGGAGACAGACCTTGGAAGTTGGGGTATGTGTTTGACGACATTAAAAATAACTCTTCAAGGCTCAAGGAAGTCCACTTTGTTCACAGAAAAAGGGAGTGCATCCAATTTGCTGATGTTCTTGCTAAATAGGATGCTTATTGATTGGATGATTTGGTGGCATGGCTGAATTGATCTTAAGGAATTTTTTGAGGCATAAAGTTGTTGATTGCGGATAGTTCTGGCATTTCTGTCATACTCGGTATTAATTATACCAGGGGCAACATATTGAAGGGATATCATGCATCTTCCTTTATATTTTCTGCATTAAGAAAAAAAAAATGGTTGAGTTGCTGCTGAATCGGGTTTGAACTTGGCCATGGAAGGGCTCATCAATTTGATTTGTTTTATTCTGAGGACTGCTGCTGATCTCCTTGAGTCTGGGCTTCAACTTTGACCATAGTCTGGGCTTCAACTTTGAGCATATGGTTTTCTTCTGCTAGTTTTGAAGAAGAGAGTGGAATCAGCTCACAGACCATTTGGCAAAGCAAGAAGCTTTCAGATCTGCTGACTTCGTGGCTTGGATTTTATACGTTTACTGTTACCTTGTTGATGGTGCTGATGCTTTGTTTTTAGATGCTGCTGGGTATTTTATATTTAATCAAAGCTTTGTGTTCAGAGTAGGTTGTATAAGACCTTGGTTGTGTTAACTGTCATAGGCTTTGTTGTCTTTGGTTGTTATTCCCTGCTACTGTCTGGGACTTATACGTCCCTTTGTTGGGTGGGTTGCTGTCCTGTAAGTTCTTAAGTTTTAGCTGAGTCGTGATCTCTATCTCTTGTGATATGTGAGTTTGGGTGTTAACAGAGATGCTAGTTAAGCTCTGGGTCCAGAAGTTTTGCTCTGCTTCCTTATCTTTGCTGTTTAAACCTTCCTACTTTAATAAAATCAGCAGCTTATCCAAAAAAAATTAATTAATATGTTTTTATAATATATATTATTAAATATATGACAAATTTTTGAGGCTATTCAAAAAGAATAATTAACATTAAAAGCAATTTTAATTTCTAATAAATTATTGTCATATATACACAAGTATGAAGTTTTATATAAAACATACACCTTAATATCATCAAATTAACTTATAATTTTATCTTTATCCAACATTGTATCCTAATCCTAGAATTCATAGAAATCCATTTCTTCAAAAAGGGAAAAAAATCTATAATTTACCTATAATCCCGAATGCGTACGGAACATCGGGTCCAAGAGGAGGTGGAGTATCAAATGAAAACCTGTGAACCGTTATGGTTTCATTCCCAATCTCATAGATATATTGGGTATTGTACTACATTATTGGGTAAAAAAAAAATTATTAAATTAAACATCAATAATTTTGCATATAAAAAAAAAAATAAAAGTTCAACAAAACCAACCTTTAAATTATTTGCAGTGGCACGGTGAATAAAAGCAGAAGTATAATAATAGTATTTGTAAGTTTTAGTATCAGCATGACATGTGTGCTTGTGGCCACCATTCGCTGGCCAATATGTCACGTAATTTGGATATGGCTCTTTCGGTGTCAGCTATGAAAATATAACACCTTTTCCAGTTAGATCACCTTGAGTTATATGAATTTATAATTTCATATATAACAAATGTTTTAATTACTGTATACTAGAAAGATCAACAATGTTCATTTTGATGGATATTAGTTTAATGAATTACCTGCTCGGGAGCATAATATCTCACCGCTATAACAATTAGCATATATATATATATATATATATATATATATATATATATATATATATATATAAGTTAAGTAGAAGTTAAGCAGTAAATAATTATTATTAAATGCAGCAAGTAATTAATGTTTGTTATAATGGCTTATAATAACCCAATTCTTTGCAAATGATTTTAATGATCAAATTTGTGCTAACTTTACCAAAGTAAGTTGGTTATCCATTACTACTATGAGGGTGTAATTTAAGGAGTGTTTTCTTTTTTTTTTTTTAACTTGTGTAGATAATTAAAGAAGAACCCAATTATTTATGTTCAGCATGCATATGGAAAAACACCATAAAGATGCTAGGCACTAACAATGTATTAAGGTTCACTACCCATTATCTTTTCCACTTAATTATTATTTCTTTTTTCCTTTTGAATCATGAAGAAGAAGCTCACTAATTCCTACCCACTCTAGTTAAAGAATTATCGAGAAGCTTATACTAGAGCATACGTATAGAAAACATCACACAGCTAACCACTATTTCATGCCTTTGTTCAGTTAAATGTGACAATAAGGACAAGCACCGAAATGATATAGGGAGTTTAGATCAATTTGGACTGATAAGCCAAGAAATCAGAATTAGGTTTCCTAACAAGCAGATAGAATTCTGCTTCAGACCTTGAAAAGCAGAGAGAAGGCAAAATGGGTATCGAAAGATGCTCTGTAAGCAAAGTCTTTTGCAATAGAAACAAAGGAAAAATGAGAGGAAATTAAAGAACACAAATCTCTATTGGGAGCAACAAAACCAATATTCATGGACAAAAATCGATTTGGAAAACTAAAAATAACAAAAAAAAAAATCCTTTTAGAGCCATTAACTAACAAATAAATTGATGAAATTAAAAAAGAAAAAATAGAATCAAAGCTCGCATAAATTGAGAAGGCAGTTTGATTTTGCTTCGTACCTTGAGAGGGTGGAGAAACAGCGGTACCCATGGCAATTTGGTGATCCGAGTGGCAACGATAGACGTTATAAACTATTTCTGCACAGATCTCTATGAGATCAATACCTTTCCAAAAAAAAAAAAATCTGAGAATACACAAAATTACCTTTCCTATCCCAAATAAGAAAGGATCAATATCCTAACAATCACATGGCTAATAAAACCTAACAATCCTATTTAATCCATTAGTTTTAATGGGGAAAGAATCCAACGCACAAAAAAAATAGAAGTCAAAGATTTTAAAATAATAATATTTAGAATAATATAGTTCTAATGATAGTTTAAGAAAATGAGGGATAAATTAACAATACATAATTCAGTTTCAAATCCTTATAGAAACAAAATGTTGAATTGAAGTTTTTCAAGGATTAAAACAACATGGACCACCAAAAATCTGCACAATAACATATATGAACACTACAAGAAAATGTAGAAATAGCAACGAAAAAATAGCAATGAAATTGATTTCGTTGCTAAATTAGCAATGAAAATCCGGAAAATAATTTCCGTTACTAAAATTGGTTAAATTTTATAGATTTAGCAACGAAAATTTATTGGTTATCTTCCGTCACTAAAAGTGGAGGAAATTTTTAGAGCTAAAATTTACCAACGGAAAAATAACAATAGAATCACTAAACCATTGCTAAATAAGGGGTCTACAGGTGGCGAAAAATTTTTGGGATGAAAAATAGCAACGCAAAAATTTTCCGTTGCTAAATGATTTTCGTTGCTATTTTAGCAATGATAAGTACTTTGGTTGCTAAATAACTATGGTTAAAAAAATTCGGTTCCAAAATAAAAACGAAATTTTTTTTCGTTGCTAAATTAACAATAAAATTCATTTTCATTGCTAAATTAGCAACATATATCTTATTCCATTGCTAATTTATTTTGTGCCCTAGGTATAAATTGCTTATTTTTTTACTTTTATCTCCGTACACCTTTTTCTTTCTTTGTTTTCTCTCCAAGAATTGTTCTCTCCAAAGCCAAACCCTAGCCACCACCTCTCCCCACCATCTACTCCGCTCCACCACCAATTGCCTTTGCTCGACTTCCACCCACTCCCAAATCTCGATGAGAGAGACCGCAAGATGCCACACGCAAGATTTAGGCTCCACCAGCCATCGCAATGTTGATTAGCATCGTTGGAATCGCACATATGATCTCTATTTTGTTTCTCAGGTTAGATCTTTTGTGAAAAAATGTCTATACTTGGTTGTATTATTTTGGTTTATGAAATTACTTAGAAATGAGAGACATTATATAATTGCAGGATGGTTCTGCATTCAAGTCAAAGTTTAAATTTCATCCTTATTTCTACGTCGCCACTCGCACTCTCTGTAATGCCCTAAAAATTCGATTATGAGATTAACAGTATTTTGGTGGGTCGAGAGTCGACTAAAAGTCATAATTGACTCGATAAAAATTAAAAATTTAAATTAATTTATTAAAATTTATATTGATGACTGGATAAATTTGGATTTAGTCAAGATTTAAAAGTCTAAAATTAATTCATTAATTTCATTAAGAAATATATATATATAACTGAGTTCAAATAAATATTAAATTATTAGAATATGAATTTGAAAAGTTGTGTATTTAATTATAATTGATGATATATAAAAAAAAACAAAAAGAAGAAAAAGTTGGCATGTGGAAAGGGTGAGAGTATATTCAAAGAGAGGAAAATGTTTGTAAGTAGAAGCGTGGGTCCAACAGTGTGGAATGGTAAAAAAGAAGAAAACTGTTAAAATATTGTGGGTGGGCGAATAGATTATAGAGTTTCTTTTGGCACAAATGACACTTCCAAAAAAAAAATTATT
The DNA here is from genome assembly GCA_037975025.1 of Excoecaria agallocha. NCBI lineage: Eukaryota > Viridiplantae > Streptophyta > Magnoliopsida > Malpighiales > Euphorbiaceae > Excoecaria > Excoecaria agallocha. The sequence continues at coordinate 60,855,271 of CM075811.1, read as the reverse complement.
ATGCATTTAGGAAAGGAAAACAGGATTTCCTCACCTCCAACGTGATCATCAGTGTACCACACCATCATCGGCAACATCCATGCCACCACTATTCTCCTCCCATCGCCGGCCAGGCTGTCGTTGTCGTCGCTCCTCCACATGTGGCGTCTCCTCTCATTTTGCGATCTTTATCTTCTTATTAAACCGAGGTTTCTTTTTCTTACTGCGATGAGCAGTGATGGCGAACGGCAATATGACTTGCATCAATCATCTTGTGGCACTGAGACGAGTTCGATGGTATCCTTCTCTGGTCGTCACTTGTTGGCAAATGGAAGATCGGAGTTAAGGAGGCCGAAATCTTCTAGAATGGATTTCGATCCTACTAGGCAGCACTGGAACACGAGACCACAGACAGTAGTTCCATGGTGCTCCGAGCTTCACATCGGTAGTGGCGGTGCATCTCCGACGACCAACGACCGGTACAAATGGTTTGATTTTGAAGGTAATAAGTTGGAAAAAAATTTATAGATTTTGATTAAATTGTTAATTTTGCATGACTTTTAATTTGAATGCTTGTTACAGTAATTTGAATGCTTGTTCCCAACCTTGAATCTACTCGATGCCATCTCATCCATGAAAAATGATGGCTTTATAATTTCATTGTTCTTAAGAATCTTGATTTCAAACCAATAATTAATTGAAATAATATACTGCAACATAAGTTACACAGAGTACCTATACCATATATTAATTGTTTCATTTTTGATTTAGCAACTATTGCAAAAGCAGTAAAAATATATATATATTTTAAATCGGATCCTTTAAAACAAAATAATAGGAGAATGACATATAAAATAAATGAGTTAAAAAAGCAGTGGATATAGATGATTAATAGCTCCATGTGTCAATACAATATTGAATTTTTTGCAGGAAAGATTCATGGACTGATCCAAGCATTCATTCAGTTCTTTCAATTTGTATAATGCACATTTAGGAAAGATAAAGTTTATTCTTAGATCTTAGACATTTAACAAATGTTAGAAACTTCATTTGAAAAGTATGACTTTAAGATTACATCTACATTTGAATTTTAAATAAATAATATTTTTAAATATTTGAAGAGAGCATTCATGCATTCTATAAACATATGTCTAATATAAATTTAAATTAGTGAAATTTTAATATAGTTGATTTAACTAAAAAAACAACACATCAATTCAATTAACGAATAACTTTAGATTTTACGCTATTAAAATAAATAAATATTGATTGAATTGCAAAAAACAAATTCGATTACTATTGTACTCTATATTGAGTTTTTTATATTAAAATTGTTTGTTCATATTTTTTCAAATATAATCTTGCAACTTCTAATTTGTTGAAACTTAAAATTTTCCTTTGATCCCGTAAACATGTTTATTATAGTCATATATGATATGTATGACATTAATGATAAATATTATTATGCATGTTAGATTATTTAATTAATACACTGATTAAAATACACTAATTAGTTAGTTGATACATTTGACTACACTAAGTGAACAGCAATTATACGGCCCCTTAGACTTATGCTAAGAGTTGGTGGTTTTTTTATTGGGAGTGGATTTTAACATGGTTGTATTACAAATCATAATCATGTATATTAAAATTATCATTTTTTTCTGATGTGTGACTGTATAGAATATGTATATAATTAGGTATAGATGCAATTTTTTTATTATTATTTCCAATTTGGGAATTGACAGTATTGTTTGAATTATCAGATTCTTATGGATAAGAAACCCTTTGCTGATTTTAGGTTGAATTTTGATTTTTATAGTCATTGGTTAATAAATTATTTTGGAAATTTATCAGACTGAACTTTGTGAATTTGATTTGATGGAATTTCTCTCGGGTCAAATTGAAATGGCATCTTTTAAGTTGATTTGAGCACATGGATAGGGTTGAATTTTGGTTCACTCTAATTTTAAAAATCTGAATTACTAAAAATTCAATTTCTGCAATTTTTGGTTGACAGGGTCTTGTGCTACTTTTTTCATAGTTAAAATTACAGCTTCAATCATGTGGAAATTGATTTTTGCAGTTCTTTTTGAATTTTGCAGAGTATTAAGTTGAGTTTCTTTATTGGCTTTTGATTGATCTTTGATTGGTTAAATGAAATTGTTCAGAAATTTGAGATTCAATGATACTAGTGTTTTGTTAATGATCTTGCTTGGTAATTGAGTTATGTTAACATTAAGGATTATATATATATATATATATATATATATATATATATATATATATATATATATATATATATATATATATATATATAGTTTACTTAAAATGTCTAATCCTAATGCAGAATATGCAAAATGAATATGCAGGCAACTGTTTACATCAATAACAACAACAACAACAAAAACAACACCCACAACAATTTTTGCTAGATTTTGGCCAAAGATTTTGGCAAAAAGTTTAATTGATATATACGTTCAAAAGTTATTATGGGAATAGTTTAGGCAAACTGTTAAAACCCATTCAATAATTGTAATGCTTTCCACAGAGAAAATAAATAGGAAAAGAATAAAATCAAAGCAGGTAGAAATAAATAAAGGAAAATTAAATTAATTATTTAGATGGTTTGAGTTAACTAACCTAAAAATAATATAATTAACAACTTTAAAATCCTAGTGCAGAGGTATGAAGATGGCAAAATGATTGAATTCTAAAAAGTTTGTATTTGGTTCGGCAATGTGCAAAACAGGAGTCGTTTAGTTGGGTATGAAGGAGTTTCTGTGTCTAGGTTTTTAAAAGAGCAGTTTTTATTAGAACAGGAAACTTAAGAATAAGGAAGTGGGGAATTATTAGTTAGTACCACTTTACTTTATTATTTTTTTTAAAGAATAATATGTTAATAATTAAAAGGTTTATTAAATTTAGAAAAAAAAATGGGTCACAACTGTAATGACTACACTAGATAATCCTAATTACTGTTACTAATTACTTTTATCTATACAATTATCTTTGTTAATTCATTATGAATTATCAGTTATCTATGCATATATGTGCGTGCACACACCATCATACTATATTATTCATGTCACATTGAGAGTCATACTATCTGATATTACATACATAGCTTTAATATTTACATGCCTTTACATATGAATTTATCTTCAACTACCAAAAAGACACAATTAAGTTACATACTTCAGTGCACTCTTCCTAAATTGATGCTGGCTGAAAAATTTGTGGCCCTTGTCCCTGACTCAACATTTAATCCTGAGAACCTACACGGATGAACACCCGTGCTAAGCTATAAAGCTTAGTGGGAAAACAACTAATATTTGCACATGAATATTATTCACAAGTATGCAATTATAAAGTATATGCACAACATATTAGAAGATTGATTAAATCAATGGATCATTTAACATAAATCATCAACTGTATACATATTTCATTTATCTTATTCATTTGCCTGCTCAATTTCCTGTGGGAGTGGATAACGGGTACTGTGGATACCAAAGGTATCAAATCTGTGAATACCCGAAGGTATTAAATCTGTGGACCCTTTGGGTCAAAACTATGGTCTCATATAGAGACAACTGTGGACTCATGAGAGTCAGACTATAGCAGCTGCAACTATAACCCTATAGGCATGCCTATCTATCCACGACCAAGTCTTTAAGTGCAGGCTTAATTCAATTACTTTTCATATTTTGTGAAATTGTATTAACATATACAACTATAGCATTAACGAATGCAAGATATTTCTCTATCATATATTGCTATTCCATAATATAAAATCAATCATATAGTAAAGAAGTATCATATGCAACATCTCGTTTAAGGTGATGGAACTTACCTTATAATTGAATAATAAACTCTTGAACTTTGAAAGGGTTTTCTCGCTATACATTACAACTTATGATGACTTAGGCACGTTTAAAGCTCAATTAGAGTCATAAAATACAAATATTAAAAATAGAAAACAAAGGCTTATTGTCGCGGTCGCGACGATTGTCGCACTCGCGACACTTGTCGCGCTCGCGGTAATAATCGCGCTCGTGACAGACAGCGATGGCTTTGAATCACTCTTTCAAGTCGCGCTCGCGACAGACGGCAATGGCCTATATGAGCATTTCTTGATGTCGCGCTCGCGGCATAAGTCGCGCTCGCGACACAAGGCTTCCGTTTAATGTCGCGCTCACGACATAAGTCGCGCTCGCGGCATAAAACGACGGGGCAACCGCCTTAACGTGATTATTGTTCAAAAATCCTGTAAATTAATGTACAAACTCAGATTGCATCTCAATTTCGACATACCAAATGGATTTTTCAGAAAACACTATCTTCTACAAAGTTTTAGGTTTACATTTCTAGTTTCCAAAACATCAAAAATCATTTCAATAGGACTTGTAAATCTTGAGATATTACATAAAAACCACAGGCTGTTCATAAGGGCATATTTTCAATCACAATCAGAAATCAATCCCGATTTTCACTATCATGCAGTGAGAATCAGGTTTTGGTCTCTTCTAACAAAATCAAGGTTTACAAGTCTAGTTTCCATACCAATTGGAATTTCATCATTTGCATAACTATAGCTCAAGATATGAGCAAAAGTATATAGACTGGTCAAGTGATCCTTAAGACAGTTTTCATATTTTCAACTCAAACATGCATTTTATCACCTATAATCCATCTTCAAGCTTATAATCATCCACAAAATACAGGAGAGAGACACTCCAGACCTCTCTCATGACAAATCACAAGACTTTACACACAAAGAAAACCCTAAGTTCCCATACCTTGTTTGAGCTTTCTCTTCTTCAACCTTGAAGAGTTTCCTTCCCCTTGCCTTTGCTTGGCTCTACTTCTATAAACATAAGACAATTATATGAAACACTAACAAACTAATCCATGAATCACACATATGAAAGCTTAAGATTATTACCTTAAGCCCAAAACCAAGAAATTATTTCTCTTTTCTTACCCTAATTCAAAGAAAACTCTAGAGAGAAAGAGGATAAAAGAGAGGAGAGTTGGAGAAGATGAAAATGGAGATGGAGACCCTGAAGATGGCCGGCTCTCTCTCCAAAATATCTCTCTTTCCAATTCTCTAATTGGTCCAAATGTCCCTCACAATAAATCTTTTGCAATTTGGTCCCTCAACTTCTTTTATTTCTATTCTTACCCCAATTCTTTTACTTTAATTTTTCAAGTAAGTCCCTCCACATGTATTTACACTTATTTAAACATGGATAATAATAATTAATTAATGATAATTCTTCTAGGGTACATGGAGGGGTATTACAACTCTCTCCCCCTAAAAGAATTTCGTCCTCGAAATTCATACCTGTATTGAAGAGTTGTGGGTACTGAGCCCGCATAACTTCTTCAGGTTCCCAAGTCGCTTCTTGCACACCGTGGTGTTGCCATAAGACTTTGACTAAGGGAATCTCTTTGTTCCTCAACTGTTTAACTTCTTTGGCCAGAATCTGCTTAGGTTCTTCATCATACGTATAATCAGATTTGACACTAACATCTTGCACTGGTATGATATGTGACTCATCAGATCGATACCGTCGGAGCATGGAAACATGGAAGACATTATGCAATTTTGATAGCTCCCCGGGAAGCTCCAAACGGTATGCTACCGGTCCAATCCGATCCAAGATCCTATAAGGACCTATAAACCGTGGGCTAAGCTTTCCTTTCTTTCCAAACCGTAATACCCTTCTCCATGGGGACACCTTTAAAAACACTTTATCGCCAACCTGATATTCAATATCTTTTCTTTTTAAGTTGGCATAAGATCTCTATCTGTCACTGGCTTCTTTCAATCTCTGTTTGACAAGTTGAATCTTCTCTTCAGTGTCTTTAACAATATCAGGACCCGTCAATTTGCCTTCAGCTAATTCTGTCCAACAGGAAGGAGTTCTACATTTCCGACCATAGAGCGCTTCATAAGGTGGCATACCAATGCTAGTTTGGTAGCCATTATTGTATGCAAACTCCATCAGTGTAACATATCTATCCCATCTTCCTGGAAAATCGAGCACACAGCCCCTTAACATATCTTCTAATACTTGTACAACCCTTTCTGAATGTCCATCAGTCTGAGGATGAAATGCAGTACTAAGAAGAAGCTTTGTGCCTAAGGCTTGCTGTAAACTCTTCCAAAATCTGGAAGTGAACCTCGGATCCCGATCCGAAACAATTGAAATAGGCACCCCATGCAATCTAATAATTTGATCTATGTACAATTCAGCCAATCTATCCATTGAATAATTGGTTCGAATTGGTATAAAGTGAGCCACCTTTGTCAGTCTGTCTACTATGACCCACACTGCATCATGTTTTCTCTGGGTAGTGGGTAAACCTATAACGAAGTCCATCGTGACATTGTCCCACTTCCATTGAGGAATGGGAAGAGGATTTAACAATCCCGATGGAAGTTGATGTTCTGCTTTTACTTGTTGACATGTTAGGCACTTGGAGACATAATCAGTTACATCTCTCTTCATCCCTGGCCACCAATAAAATTGCTTCAAATCTCTATACATCTTATTGCCACCTGGATGCATGGTGAATACTGTACTATGAGCTTCGTGCAATAAAGCCTCCTTTAGTTCTTTAACATCTGGTACACACATACGATTCCGATAGTAAAGCCCATTATCACTTCCAACAGAATATTCTATTGGACCTCCTAAACCAACTGAGTGAACCAATTGTTGCAACTTTACATCATTTGCCTGAGCATCAATCACTGTCTGTCTTAGGCTGGGGCAAGCTCGTAATTGAGCTAGTAGAGCTCCATCAGAAGAAAACTTCCATTTACAATCTTGTAATAATAAAGTTGCCATCATTTTCCGACTTAAAGCATCCGCTACCACATTTTCTTTTCCTGGATGGTAATCGACTATACAATCATAGTCCTTGAATAATTCTAGCCATCTGCGTTGTCGTAAATTAAGATCTCGCTGAGTAAGCAAGTATTTAAGACTCTTGTGATCAGTAAAGATCCTGCATTTCTCACCATAAAGATAATGCCGCCATATCTTTAAAGCAAACACAATTGCGGCTAGTTCTAGATCATGAGTCGGATAATTCTGTTCATGAGGCTTTAACTGTCTTGAAGCATAGGCCACTACCTTACCCTCTTGCATCAGAACACAACCCAATCCATTTCTCGATGCATCACTGTACATGGCATATTCCTTATCTGTTACTGGTTGAGTAAGAACTGGAGCTTGAGTTAACATCTCTTTTAACTGATCAAAACTGGCTTGACAACGATCTGTCCACTCAAATTTAGCTTCTTTTCGTAGTAATCTAGTGAGTGGAGAGGCAATTACTGAAAATCCTTTCACAAACCGTCTATAATAACCAGCTAAGCCCAAGAAACTTCGAACTTCTGGTGCATTTCTAGGCGGTTTCCAATTTACTATTGCCTCAATCTTTTTAGGATCCACTCTGATGCCTTCAGAAGACACCACGTGCCCAAGGAAAGCAACTTCTTTAAGCCAGAATTCGCACTTGCTTAACTTTGCATACAATTGTTGCTCCCTCAAGGTCTGTAGTACTATTCTCAGATGTTCTGCATGCTTCGCTTCATCACGAGAATAAACCAAAATATCATCTATGAATACTACAACAAACTGATCTAAATAGGGTCTGAACACCCTATTCATCAGATCCATGAAAGCAGCTGGCGCATTAGTCAACCCGAAAGGCATTACTAAAAATTCGTAATGTCCATACCGAGTCCTAAATGCAGTCTTCTGGACATCCATGTCTTTAACTTGCAGTTGATAATACCCCGATCTCAGATCAATTTTAGAAAACATTCCTGCACCTCGTAACTGATCAAAAAGATCCTCGATTCGAGGTAAAGGATACTTGTTCTTCACAGTCACCTTGTTAAGCTGTCTGTAATCAATACACATTCTCAGAATGCCATCCTTCTTTTTAACAAACAGCACCGGCGTACCCCAGGGTGATACACTAGGCTTGATAAAGCCTTTGTCTAACAACTCTTGCAACTGAACCTTTAACTCCTTTAATTCTGTTGGTGCCATTCTATAAGGTGCTCTGGAGACAGGAGCTGTACCAGGCACAACCTCAATTGATAACTCAACTTCTCTTTCCGGTGGCAACCCAGGAAGTTCTTCAGGAAAAACATCAGGAAATTCATTGATCACTGGAATGTCCTGAAGACTAACTGTCTCTCTTTTCGAATCAAGAACTAAAGCCAGGTATGCTTCACATCCCTTTCGAAGAAATCTTTTCGCTTTCATTGCAGAAATAACATTGGTTAAGGGTTTAGACTTACTACCCTTAATCAATGTCTCAACTCCCCCATCTTTCTTAACAATTACCGTTTTAGCTTTACAATCTACTATGGCCTGATACTTAGATAACCAGTCCATACCCAGGATTACATCAAATTCGTGAAAAGGTAACACTATCAAATCAGCTGGAAATTCTCTCTTTTGAACTCTAATTAGGCAATTTCTATAAACTTTATTAACATGTATACTATGGCCCAAAGGACTAATCACACATATATCATAGTTCAAATGATCAATACCAGATACATTTCTACCCAGCTCCCCATTACAAATATACGAATGTGTAGATCCTGGGTCTATAAGCACATATACATCAGTATCAAAGAGGGAGAATGTACTAGCTATGATATTAGGAGCATCAGCCTCTTCTCGTCCCTTCATCGCATAAGCTCTAGCAGGAGGTGTCAAAGTAAAGGGTCGATCCACCGTCTCAGATGCATTTCTGGACTGGGCCCTAAACTGGCCCGATCCACTTCTACCTCTACCCCGACCTCTGCTAGGTGAAGGTGCTTGAGAAGCTCCTCGATTACTCTGTTGACTGGAAGCTTGTTCTTGTGTCAGAGGACAATTAGCCATAAAGTGCTCCGTACTGCCACACCTGAAACAACCACCTGTAAGCATCCTACAGGTGCCCCAATGTCGTCTGAAACAATAGGTGCACTCTGGGGCTTGTCCTCTATCTTGTCCTGAAGCAGCACCTCTACTAGATCTCCCTGAATTAATAGTCCCTTGCTGTCTACCTCTAGAAACAGGGCGATTCCCAGATTCTATAGATTGCTCTCCTTGTTGTGCTCTTGTTCTTTTCCCCGAGGAAGAACCACCCCGAGAAAAACTTCTTCTTCTTTGCTCTCTTTCTCTTTTCACATTCTCTTCTTTTTCAACTCGAATAGCAGCTTGCACTAATTGATGATAATCCACAGGATGCAGAGAAATAGGGCCTATCAAATGATCCCGGATATGATCATTCAATCCCTCTTGAAACTGGCGACATTGGAAAGTCCCAGTTAACATAGGCCTCGGTGCATACTTACTCAAGCGACTGAATTCTGCCTCGTACTCAGCCACTGACATACCTCTTTGCCTTAGATTCAAAAATTGTTTCAGCTTCTCATCTTTATACGCCTCTGTTACATATCTCTTTTTGAATTCAGCAATAAAGAAATCCCAAGTGAGAATTTCAGGTAGCTGGGGTTGAGTTTGGACTAGCTTCCACCAGTCATAAGCTGCTCCTTGAAGTAAGGACACAGCACAAGCTACCTTCTGACTGACGGGGCATTGAATTTCTGTGAACACTCTCTCCAATCTTTCAAGCCATAACTCGGCTTTCTCAGACTCTTCCCAAGTAGAGCCTAAGAATTCTTCCGCACCATGCTTCCTGAGTTCAGAAATAGGAGCCTTGGGTGCAGTCATTCTTTGTAAGATCTGAGCCATGTCCTGAGAAATTTTTAACAAAGCTTCCCCAGCATTAGCAGCAGCTGCACCGCTTCTCGAAGATGTGGAGGTGTCGGGCAGGGAAGGATGCAATTGACCCGGTAAATTACTCTCAGCCGACTCATCTACTCCATCAAAATGACCTTCCATCCCGAACTATATTAAGAAACACAGGAACAACCACAATCAGCCAACATCAACATACTTCTATATATCTATAACCCTTGAAATTGCCTATTGGCCAGAACCGCCTAAACCAAGGCGCTCTGATACCAAAGATGTAATGACTACACTAGATAATCCTAATTACTGTTACTAATTACTTTTATCTATACAATTATCTTTGTTAATTCATTATGAATTATCAGTTATCTATGCATATATGTGCGTGCACACACCATCATACTATATTATTCATGTCACATTGAGAGTCATACTATCTGATATTACATACATAGCTTTAATATTTACATGCCTTTACATATGAATTTATCTTCAACTACCAAAAAGACACAATTAAGTTACATACTTCAGTGCACTCTTCCTAAATTGATGCTGGTTGAAAAATTTGTGGCCCTTGTCCCTGACTCAACATTTAATCCTGAGAACCTACACGGATGAACACCCGTGCTAAGCTATAAAGCTTAGTGGGGAAACAACTAATATTTGCACATGAATATTATTCACAAGTATGCAATTATAAAGTATATGCACAACATATTAGAAGATTGATTAAATCAATGGATCATTTAACATAACTCATCAACTGTATACATATTTCATTTATCTTATTCATTTGCCTGCTCAATTTCCTGTGGGAGTGGATAACGGGTACTGTGGATACCAAAGGTATCAAATATGTGAATACCCGAAGGTATTAAATCTGTGGACCCTTTGGGTCAAAACTATGGTCTCATATAGAGACAACTGTGGACTCATGAGAGTCAGACTATAGCAGCTGCAACTATAACCCTATAGGCATGCCTATCTATCCACGACCAAGTCTTTAAGTGCAGGCTTAATTCAATTACTTTTCATATTTTGTGAAATTGTATTAACATATACAACTATAGCATTAACGAATGCAAGATATTTCTCTATCATATATTGCTATTTCATAATATAAAATCAATCATATAGTAAAGAAGTATCATATGCAACATCTCGTTTAAGGTGATGGAACTTACCTTATAATTGAATAATAAACTCTTGAACTTTGAAAGGGTTTTCTCGCTATACATTACAACTTATGATGACTTAGGCACGTTTAAAGCTCAATTAGAGTCATAAAATACAAATATTAAAAATAGAAAACAAAGGCTTATTGTCGCGGTCGCGACGATTGTCGCGCTCGCGGTAATAATCGCGCTCGCGACAGACAGCGATGACTTTGAATCACTCTTTCAAGTCGCGCTCGCGACCTAAGTCGCGCTCGCGACAGACGGCAATGGCCTATATGAGCATTTCTTGATGTCGCGCTCGCGGCATAAGTCGCGCTCGCGACACAAGGCTTCCGTTTAATGTCGCGCTCGCGACATAAAACGACGGGGCAACCGCCTTAACGTGATTATTGTTCAAAAATCCTGTAAATTAATGTACAAAATCAGATTGCATCTCAATTTCGACATACCAAACGGATTTTTCAGAAAACACTATCTTCTACAAAGTTTTAGGTTTACATTTCTAGTTTCCAAAACATCAAAAATCATTTCAATAGGACTTGTAAATCTTGAGATATTACATAAAAACCACAGGCTGTTCATAAGGGCATATTTTCAATCACAATCAGAAATCAATCCCGATTTTCACTATCATGCAGTGAGAATCAGGTTTTGGTCTCTTCTAACAAAATCAAGGTTTACAAGTCTAGTTTCCATACCAATTGGAATTTCATCATTTGCATAACTATAGCTCAAGATATGAGCAAAAGTATATAGACTGGTCAAGTGATCCTTAAGACAGTTTTCATATTTTCAACTCAAACATGCATTTTATCACCTATAATCCATCTTCAAGCTTATAATCATCCACAAAATACAGGAGAGAGACACTCCAGACCTCTCTCATGACAAATCACAAGACTTTACACACAAAGAAAACCCTAAGTTCCCATACCTTGTTTGAGCTTTCTCTTCTTCAACCTTGAAGAGTTTCCTTCCCCTTGCCTTTGCTTGGCTCTACTTCTATAAACATAAGACAATTATATGAAACACTAACAAACTAATCCATGAATCACACATATGAAAGCTTAAGATTATTACCTTAAGCCCAAAACCAAGAAATTATTTCTCTTTTCTTACCCTAATTCAAAGAAAACTCTAGAGAGAAAGAGGATAAGAGAGAGGAGAGTTGGAGAAGATGAAAATGGAGATGGAGACCCTGAAGATGGCCGGATCTCTCTCCAAAATATCTCTATTTCCAATTCTCTAATTGGTCCAAATGTGCCTCACAATAAATCTTTTGCAATTTGGTCCCTCAACTTCTTTTATTTCTATTCTTACCCCAATTCTTTTACTTTAATTTTTCAAGTAAGTCCCTCCACATGTATTTACACTTATTTAAACATGGATAACAATAATTAATTAATGATAATTCTTCTAGGGTACATGGAGGGGTATTACAACAACATTCTTCCCCCCTAACAAAAAAATTCGTAGTCAAATTTCTAATTAAATGTTCAAAAGATACTACCTTGAGTTAATGAATAGCTGAGTATACCTAGCTTGTATATTAGACTCGACCTCCTAAGTAGCTTCACTATCCCTATGATGTTGCCATAGAATATTAACCAAAGGAATGTTTTTTGATCGAAGCTTCCTAATCTGACTGTCCAAAATCTTTGTTGGTTGCTTCTCGTAAGATAAATCTTCACTAAACTTAATAATTTGAGGTTCCAAAACATGATAAAAATATGGAATATACTTCTTAAGCATTGAGACGTGGAAACCTAGATGCAAATGGAACAAGTTAGGTGGGAGAGCTAGGCGATATGCAACTGCACTAACCATTTTAAGAATCTCAAAAGGCCCAATATAACGAGTATTCAGTTTACCTTTCTTGCCAAATCTCATAATTCATTTCATAGGTGAAACTCTAAAAAACATGTGATCTCCAACCATGAAACTGTACATCTTTACGCCTAAGATCAACATAACTCTTATGACTACTTTGAGCTATGAGAAGTCTATCCCGAATAACACAAAACTTCTCTAAAGTCAATTGTATTAGCTCTGGCATAGTTAACCTTCTTTCTCCAACGTCAGTCCAGCAGATAGGAGTTCTAAATTTACAACCTTATAAAACCACATAAGATGTCATTTCAATGCTAGTCTAATAGCTATTATTATAAGCAAACTCAACCAAAGGTGGATGATGATCCCAATTATTGCGAAAATCTATAGCATAAGTGCAAAGCATATTCTTAAGGGTCTGAATGGTCCTTTTTAATTGACCATCTGTCTGAAAGTGAAATGTTGTATTAAAGTGCAATCTAGTCCTTAAAGATTCTTGAAATGCCCTCTAAAAATTAAAAGTGAACTGAGTGCCATGATTAGACACAATATCATCCTCACTAAATTTTAGAATGAACATTTGCAACAAATATCATTCTTGCTAAATTCTAGCATAAATTTGCAACAACAATATTGTTGCTAAATTTTGCGAGGGTAATACTTTTGTTGCCATATTACTCATTTTTCTCTATCTAATAGTTGTTTAGGGACAAAATATTTATTGCTGAATACTCGCTATTAGGCTCTTGCAAAATTAGCTTTAATTTTTTTTATAGCTAAATTGTAGCTAAATAGCAACTACATTGAACTTGATAATTTCTTACTAAATTAAAATTAATTTTTCTTAAATTAATATAAAATTTTACCATTTTAATAATAAACCAAAAAAATGGATATAATTGTAAATTGCATATCAAAAATAGTTATTTACAAATGCATATAATTGTTAATTGCATATCAAAAATAACACACACATATATAGTAGTGACCAATGATATCCAAGATGTCCTAATATATACTAACAACTACAATGTGAGTAAAGTAATATCCATAAACCGATGGATGGATCATGTGGTGAAGTACTTGAACCATTAACTTGATCAATACAAGATATGAGTAGATGCATCTGCTCCTCAATCTGCTGTTGAAAAAATTATTGTTGCATCTCCATCTACTATTGGATCCGTCCGACTCACTACTCCTGTTCAATCTCCTATTCAAGCTCAGCTCGAATCTCAGCTTGAAGCTCATCTGCATAGTGGACAAACATTGCTCAAACCTTTCCTCCATTACTCTTGTACTATGTGCTTCAAAATCAAAAGGAGAGCGAGATGAACAAGCCTCTGCATAGTACTGAGTTGCTATAGCTCCAAATCCATACACTCATCTTCTCTGTGCACCCCTACTACATTTAAGTATATTTGATTCTCATCAACATTTTGACCTTCACTTTGAGATCTCTCTAACCCAAGCTGCATGATTCTATCCTGAAAATTAATATTGCAAATTAGAAGTGAGATTAGCAAATTCTTCTAGAATGCAATCACAATATGTACATTCACATCTACAACCAATCAACACTTACATATATCACGCTGCATCTATTATTAACAAAAGTCTTTCCATCATTCTTGTTTGTATGGATGTACAAAAAGACTTCACAAGTAGTGAGTTGTCGTCATTTCATCTTAACCTAAATAGAGTACAAGAAGTAGAATTAGAAAAATGAATTGAGGTGTTATCAAAAATTTGATATTATTTCCCCTAAAACTAAGACAAATCCAAATTTTCAAATCTAAAAAATATTCATATTTACACTTCTATAAAAATCAATGCATTAATAACTACCATTTTGGCCACTTTTAGGCCCCAAAACAACTCATCTAATCAGATCAAATATATTCTACTTATTATCAAACTTAAATTTCATTTACAATTTTATAAGGTTTGCCACATTTATAACAACTATTTTGGCCACTATTATGCCCCATAGCAATACATGTAATTGTCAAATCTAATATTTCCATCTCGAATAGTGGCTCTTATCTTTTCAGAAAATTTTAAATTTCTCATCTCAAAATAAATGTACCCAAGCATATGTCTTCTTACTTTCTATACAATCACATGAGTTATGAAAATACTCGTATAATTTTGAAAAAATAAAAATAGGGTAAAAATGTCCATATAATTATTGAAAATAGTACCAAATGCTCATTTTTAACGGACTTTAAAGTATTTATAAAGTTATTTTAGTTTCAAAAATAGCTTAAAAATGTCTTGATATTTAAATATTAAATTTTTTATGGAATTGGAGTTATTATTTTCTTATTTTTTTATTATGACTGCAGCAATAATAAAGGAGACTGAAATTATATATAATATAATTACCTTCAGTATTGTTATTATGATACTTCTTTCAAGTAAAAATATAACTTTTAAATTTAATATATTTGTTTTTGAAAATAATTTTAAGGTCTATTTCTTTTATAAGATTTATTTGTTGTGATAATTTCAGCTAATTGAATTATGCATGTGGGGCCAAATTCAATTGACAAAACTTGTCAAAACAACAAAAGATATGCAGATCGAAATAACATGAAAACAATGTATTAAAGTAACCAATTAAACATAGTATTAAAGTTAATTAAAGCAGCTGTTCAATGTATTGCTCGAAACTGCCTCCCTTATTAAGCACAATGGTTATTCTGATACGAAGTCACAAGAAGAGGAATTGGTTAAGTTATAGGGTGCATCAAATTGCTACGACCACACTACTCATCAGCACCAATTAAGGTTCGTTTCATCTTGATTACTTTTGCATTTTGTTACAATAAATGTTCTTAGGCACTATACCTTAGCTATTATCACATGTCCATACTACATATACGCGCACTAGATTACTATTAAAGCACATATGTTATTTACATTAAAAAATAATTATATTTTTTTAAACCAATTATTCCTTGCAATTTGCAAACGTGAAATGCACCAAATAATAACCCATGTCCCACTTATAATGGTAGAGCAGACAATTACCGAATCCCGTTTAATAATTAACCATATCATGTTGACAGCTTTGAAAAGAAATTAATAGGTTAATTATGCTCAAGATTATCGCACTTATATTCTAATAATAATTATTTGATTATAATATATATATATATATATATATATATATATATATATATATATACACACACACGCACAGTATATCTAAAATAATTAAATTTTCTCATAAGTATTTTATTCATATAACGTGCATTTATATACAGCACTGCCACTTCTTCTAAAAGCAATTTCAAAATCAGACATAATAAGAATTTGATAAATCTGACCTTTTATAACAGGCTAGCACATGTAGCCAACTATAGCAGCCACAGAAGAGCTATCTGCTCTACCAGAAAATTTCAACAAAAGACTAATGGCTGGTAGTTAGATTAATGGATGTAGAAACATACTTCAGTAAATGGAGGGAAAATGGAGATTTAGAAACAGGATTTAAAGTTAATTAAGATAATTAAACAATTAAAATATTAGAACCAAGCTTAGACAGGGAAAAATAATTACAAAACCCATGGCATCATATGAATTGTCAAATGAAGATGCACTTATCAGATAAAATTTGCTAGATGAAACTGCAATTCTTAATTATTGTGAAGCATGGGTACAAATTTCTAAACAATCAATAAAAGATCTAAATTAGTTTCTTTTGTTTCTTTATGCACCATTAGATTGGCAAATACTGTGTTAGAGTTCCAGCAAAAAACCAACCAAGCATGACCGGATCTAAATGGCTAAAATTGCCTCAGTTCGTGATACCTCAGTCAATTAATAATCATAGCACAAAGAGAGCAGTTACATTAGCTGGATCCAATTTATTATGCTCCATAGAACATGATGATTTCAAATTGTAAAGACAGAACACTTAAAGATAAATTAATTATATAAGTGGCAAAACAAACAAAACATTCTGAAATAGAAGAATCAATGAGGAAAATTGATGGAGAAAAAATATAGCATGCCATTATTCCATGTGACAGAAGGAATTAACAGAGTTTCTAACTTACAGCAGAAGCATAGTCATACATTAATTAAAGCATCCCATGGTTCCAGCCCCATCAAATTACCACCAGGTCGATAAATGCCTAGCTTTATCAGAAACAAGTATATAAATAGCAGTCAAGATAATTATCTTGTTCTTTTGCTCATTCAAAAGCATAAATTATGACAAAAAGGACAATATTCAATCTTAATTTCTTCCATAAGAAGCTCCAATTTTCTTAATTTAATTGAGAATCCTGTATGCAACTTGCCCATCAGCTGATTGGGCCTCTACAATCAATTAAAACAACTAGGTAGATATTACAAAATAAAAAGCTTAAGCAACCTAAAGTTACAGCAACATATTGATGAAGGGTAATCTGAAAATACTGATACTTTGCACTAACAAAGCCAGCACTAGATTAAAATAAGTTAAAATCAATCTGAATGTTCACCACTTCTAGGAATTCCGCTTACAGTCTTCAGAGACTAATTGTGAACAAGTATAGCAAGCTTTCTGGACAAAACGAAATGTAAGAAAATGTAAAAAGAACATTCATTTCAGACCATATTAAGATCACAAACCATACTGAACATCAAAGGCAGCATAGTTCAAATAAACCAGTGAATAATAGTCCATGAACAAGCAAAAGAAGATAAACTAATGAAGAAGGCTAACATGAATATGAATCTCACATGGCTCATCAAGAAATTAAAGAATCTAGCCAGAATCAAATAGTGATGACAGGGTTGATGAGGCAAGAAAACAACCTAATCATTAACATTAATGTAGAGGCACTTAAGAGAACAAACTTAAGATCTGATCATGAATATGGACAAGAGTCCAGACATTTATATACTAGTTAATTCCAGTATGGTCATGACTAATTGAGCAAAAAAAACTGCACATTTAACAAAAATAAATTATTGAAAATAAAAGAATAAAATCAATGATAACATAATAGTTAACTAAGTTTAGCTACTAGATTACCATTTTAATTGCAACAAAATAAATTATTGAAAATAAAATAAACAATACAGTACAAACACTCTCTCCTCAAAAATTTAAAGCTTAACTTTTTCCTTTTAGTTCCAAACTGATTGTATGTTAAGATATAGAGTCTAATTTCTTAGACACAGTTTATTAGAAAGCATAATTTGTCGAGTCATGGAAAACATAGGCCCATGAAATCATCTAAAGAGCTATTAAAAACCACAATCAAAAAGTCCATATGCCTATCTAATATCATGCAAACTGAGCATATCTTCCAACGAAAAAAAGAGTGAAAAAAAGACATCAAATGGAATGTGAAAGAGGTTTTATTTAGAAGATAAAGCTAAACATGGATAGCCTTCAGCTAGTGGATATTGCTAATGATCAAGTAACACTAACAGCAGCTGCATAACATTTTAAATAACAAACGGCAAATTCGTGATAGAAAATAGCATTGACATATTATAATGAAAGCTATGAATATCTATATTCATTAAGCCCATGAATGACGATTAAGATGCCCTAAAATCATAAGGCAATTCCCTTCAGGTCTCAGTACAAAAATTGTGAAGCAATACCAAAAAGGCATGGCATATGAAGGAAAAGAAAAAACAAAGAAATCAGCACACAAAAATAAAAGGAGCAGCCACACTGCATCCTTTTATTCTTCAAATTTAACTTAAATCTGGGTGAGCCAAATATTATTGGAGAACGGGACAATATTGCATTATAAGAAACTAACAATATGTAAATGAGCTAATCATATGTTTGAAACAAGTACTAAATGAACTAAGCATTCACTCAATCTCTTTCCCCTTTGATGATGCAGAGATTGTAGATACACGGTACCTGTAATTTAGTGCTACTTGATTTCTTCAAGACCTAATTGGCTAAAGAACTAATTGAATCAGCTAAAGACATAATCGGCTAATTCAATTAAGGTAAAGAGAACAGAACCATACAAGAAGAATAGGCACAACATTCAACAACGAAATTCAGAATCACAAGCAAAAGTAAGAAAGAGTACTAAGAAACAGAAGACTAAAAAAATCACCTTTGAGACAGAAATCGAAAATGGCAATTCTTTTGAATTCCAATCACCTAAACTCCCTTTAATTTTCTCTTTCACACGCTTTAAAAAAAAGGGTTGCTCTATGAAATCAAAATACCGAAATATTAAAAAAATCAATTTTGTTCTTCATTCCTTTCATCCAGATTCCCGAGAATCATTATGGTAATAAGAAAAGCTATCAAAAAATTGAAGAGTGATAGTAGATTAAACGACAAAATTTTGATCGTTAACTTCTAAATTGAAAAACAAAGAATGGAATATTCTGTAGAGAGAGATGAAGCAGGATGAGAATGTAGGGATTTTGTAGATAGAGACAAAGTGGGATGATGATGAAGGGATTTTGACTATCAATGGCTTTAGCTTTAATTAAAAGAAGAGATTTTGTAGAGAGATATGAAGGAAAGAGGAAGAATGACAGTATAAGTTGAAGAAAAAAATCACTAACACTAAATATTAGGAAAAAAATCCAAGCTTGAAGAAAAATACTAAAAAGAACTAAAAAAAGTACCTTAGGAGGTATAAGTTAAACTACAGCATCCATGGCAAATTGCTATCGAAGCGGTAAGTGCAAATTGCACTGTGAACAAAACAGGAGAAGCACCATAGATACAATAAAACATAGTTATTAAAACCGGATCGGGCCGGCCGGTTGAACCGCGAACCGATTGATTTAATTACTGAAAATCAAATTGGTAAAAAATCGGATTGAACCGAAAAAACCGAACAAAACCGATTTTTTTACTAAAAAATGTAAAAAATCAATTTTTTTTTGAATTTTTTCACACACCCATATATATATATATATAGTTATTTATTTATTTAGAAAAATTAGTATTTTAAATTTTATGTATACAACTTAATAATTTAATATATTTATTATATTTTTGATTCATTGTAATCATATATATATATATATATATATTTGAAAAAATTAGTATTTTAAATTCTAAATATGTCACTTAATAATTTAATATACTTATTATCTATTTGGATCATTGTACTAGTATATTAAATTATTAAATAATATCTTTATAATTTAAAATACTAATTTTTTTCAAATAAATAAATAATAAAAATCTAAAATATACATATATATATTAAATTTTTATTATATATATATATTAAATTTTTATTATTTATTTATTTGAAAAATTATTATTTTAAATTCTAAAAAAGTCACTTAATAATTTAATATACTTATTATCTATTTTAATTTATTGTAATTAAATATAATTATACTCATATATGCAAGGTTAATATTTTTTGTGTTTACTTTATTAGTACTCCATCTAAACATGAAATTATTTTCATGATATGATTGTATTTTAATGTTTCTAACATATAATATTCAATAATCCATAATTAATCACTTGTAATAATAAAATTAAAATTATATTTTATAACTTATTATTAGAATATTTGTGACAAATATTTAATATTTGATGAATATTTTTTTTAATTTTTATACAATAATATTAAAAAAATTATAATAATTATAATATTTTAAAAATAGAAAAAAATTCGATTGAACCCAGTTGAACCATTCGAACCATGAATCCCAGCCTTGCCGGTTCTTTATCTGATCCGTGATGCCTTGTAAAATGTCTAATTTTTTATATATATTTTCTTATGTTTAAGTAACTTAAGTATGTAATATTATGTGTATTTTTTGTGTTTATGTTTAGTTTATGCATTTATGTGTGTTTTTAGGTTAAAGTTGGTGTACGTGCGAAGTAAAGTGAAGAAATGGTGAAGATTCAGGGATGAAGATCACGAGTCGTGAAATGGTTCACGACTCGGATTGGAGTTCACGTGACGGAGGGCAGTTCACTAGTGAGGCAGAGAAGAAAGGATCACGAGTCGGCAATATGTTCATGAGTCAGCAGAAATGTCACGACTCGGATGGAAGATCACAAGTAAAGAAGCACGGCTGGAATTCATGACTCGTAAAGCAGTTCACGAGTCGGATAAAATACCTGCTTCCAAACGTTGCACCTGTTTGCATCCGATCCTTCAGCCAACCATCAAGACTCTTCAGGACAACTTTTCATGATTAATAACTATTATGAAGAGGCATATATGTAGGGTTAAACTCTATAAATATGGGGGTGAAGCTTTGAAAAAAGAGGATATCAGAGAAAGAAAAATTTCATTGTTACTTAAGAATATTTTTAGTTACTTTTGGACATTTTCTCTTACTCAGTTTTTAGATGATGACCAAAGAACAAAGCCAAATGAATAAGAGATATATCAGAAGGTCTAAATAGAAAGTAAACCCTGGGGAGTGATGTTGTTCTTTTCTCTTATTTCATTTTTATTGTAATTGTGTATTTGGCTAGTTCTTTGGTACATTATAACTACTTAGTTTAATTTGTTTTTCATCTACTTATCTTTGCTTTATGAATGTTTATTTTCTTTATATATGATGTGTGATTTAAATTTATTTGAGTACTTTGATTTGCTTATTATGCTTGATCACCATAATTAGCATGTTAGTCATTTAATTCACAATGAGAATTGGAATTCTTTGATGGAAAGACAAATAAATTTACTTGAAGCATTGAATTCACTTAGAGATAAGGAATTCACTTTAAGGGGCTAAAAAATTGGCATAGAACTTCATAGTTTTTATTTATCTCTATAATGTCATGAGAATGCTTATAGACTCTAAGTAAAAACACCTTTAATGACAATGAGAATTGCTTTAAAGAAACTTGGCTAAATTCTCCAATCATATCATTCATATAATTATTAAATGATTCAAAGATGAAATTGTTTTACTTGGCTATAATGTATGTTCATCCCATCTTTTAAGTAATTTATTATCCAAAGTTAACTTAATATATTTTAAGTAGTTTAGTTATTACGTTAATTGCATGATTCCAATTGAAATTGTTACCTATCCATCTACTTATTATTATTTCAATACAAAATTTATCTCGTTCCCTTTGGAACGATACCCTATTCACTCTATACGCAGTCTAGTGAGACTAAGGGTTCAAATAAATCCCCATCAGATTTTGGCGCCATTGCTGGGGAACGGCTTGAATGAATTTTTATTGATTGATACAAAAGAGTAGATGCTTTATGATTGTATGATATAAAATTAATTATTTAGATGTATGGATTTTTATATTGTGTTTTGTTTATTCTTTATAATAGTATTAGATTTTTTGTAATGATCTTAGACTAAAAGTATTTTTGATTCTTATAGGGAACTTAGAAGGAAGCAACAAGACGAACTTAGATTGCAATTAGAAGGAGAAAAAAGTGCTAAGTTGGAGGAAAGTCATAATATTCCAATTATGGCGGGATAAGAAAGGAGAACGCTTGGTGATTTTGCAATGCCCAATATTTCGGAAAGTTTTGGAGGAATAGTGGCACCGGCTATTGCCAATAACAATTTTGAGATCAAACTGGCGGTCATTCAAATGGTGCAAAATAACCAATTTGGAGGTTTGCAAGGGGAAGACCCTTATGCTTATATCCTTGCTTTTATTAATGTGTGTGCTACATTTAAAATTAATGGAGTGAGTAATGATGCGATTAGACTTAGGTTATTTCCATTTTCTTTAAAAGAAAAGGCCCAAATTTGGATCGCCAGTATACCTAGTGAGAAATCACTACTTGAGACAAATTAAAATAAACTTTTCTTCATAGATATTTTCCACCATATAAAACAGCAAAATTTAGAAATCAAATATCTACTTTTAAACAAATGCCTAGTGAAACCATTTATACCTCTTAGGAAAGATTTAAGGAACTCCAACGGCAATGTCCTCACCATGGCTTGCCTGATTGGATGATTCCTCAAATCTTTTACAATAGGTTAATGGAGGAAAATATAAATATTATTAATGTTGCTTTAAGTGGAAAATGGTTAGAAAAAACTGCTAAGGAAGCTGAAACTTTGTTGGAGGAATTAGCCTCACAAGGCTATATAGGAGAAGAACCCACTATGGTGAAGGCTAAGGGATTTTTGGAATTGGATTCCATTAATCTCTTGACGGCTAAAGTTGAAGTTTTGACTAAGATGGTAAGTAATTCTCACTCTAATATTGAAAATGTGAATCATGTTTGTGAGAAATGTGGTGGACCTCATATGTGTTGGATTTTAACGGTTACATGCATCACATACATGAGCGGAATTTTAAAATTTTTTAACCATTAGATCTGATCTTGCCATGAATACACAATATAACTATATGAGAATAAGAAAAATCACCTTTGATTTTTGTTGAACAGTTGATTTTACTTCACACCGGGTTGTCGCAAACCACAGTGTCCAAAATCGAACACCTCCAATGAGTAATCCACACTAGAGAGGGGTAAATTGAACCAAAAAATTGGTGTTTTACTAGGGCTAGCCAAAATTCCCAAGAGCTAGCTTAGGAGTTGGTGCAAAAGGGAGAGAAAAATTAAGAGAAAAGACTTTCCTTTTGTTTTAATCACTTAACCCTAATTCTCATTAGTTGGCCTTTTATAGTTAGGTTAAAATTCCAACTCCTTAATGAGATTGGGCTCTTTAAAATTATTGGAGAATTATTAATTGGGCCTCTGGAATTAATTATAATCATTTGGGCTTAATTAAATCCATATTAAATCTTTTCATAAAAGACCATGCACAAAATCCACAAACTAAGCCCTTTGTGCATCTAATTGGATTTAAATACCCAAATGGATTCCAAATTCAACCAAATTAAATATGTGAGTTTCATAACACTTATGTAACATATATAAATTAATTTGGTCCAAGAAAAAGCCCTCTAAGCCCTTCTGTATGGAGTTGGCGTGTGGCCCTCTTCTGAAGGGCTTTCGCCAACTTTCTTCATTCCTCTGGACCTTAATAATTCCTCCAATGGTCCTATTAATTATTATATCAGTCCTATAATACTTATAGTAGTCTTATAACACTTATAAGATAATAATAATTAATCATGAAATACATTATTTCATTTAGGTCCAATTTACAGAACATTTCTTAAAAGTTCCGCGGACAATTTTATTTGATCATAATTAATTAAACTCTTTAATTAATTATTATCATATTCTCTTCTCTACCTTTATAATAATATCAAATATTATTATCCTTATCATTTTACCATTTTAACCTTTTCTCTATATGTGTGTGACCTATTGGGTTCCTGTCCATGTTGGCAGTATAATATGTAATTGTGAGTTCTATTCAAAACTCACATGATTTAAACTCCTTTAAATCATTTTATCAATATCTATTGATATTTTGATACATCATTATACAAGTCATGATTGGCCTCTAGCTAGGCATCATGACTATCCAAATGTCAGGAAAGTCATGTGGTTTGACTGTACCCTTCCATAGAAACAGTTATCGTGAAATTACTCCTTTCACCACTCTTATCTCAATTAGATTCTGAGTATGGATTTCTATCAACTCATATAAATCTAATTATGTATGTTCTATTAATTTAACCATTGTTCCTAAAATGCCCTTCATGGATCTCCATCCATCTAGGCATATTACTCTGGCTAGAGATTCTCTGAACAAGGCAATTATAGAATCATGCGAGATAACTTCCCTTGTTAAATCTGGGATGGTGAATCCTTTGTCAATCACTCAACTATCTTCAAGTAGGTTATGATATACCCAATCTCCTAACTATGTTCACTCCCAGTTGGAAGCAATCAGTTATAGAGTCAAAGTATACCACTTGCTACTTAAGATAACTTTGGTGATCTCAAGTCTAAGGATACTTGCACAACCGCTATGAAGAGATTTCTCATTGACATAGATTTAATATCCATATGAGGATTCTCTTTGCAGGTCTCCAATGAACTTGTTCCTCTAACAAGTATCCACATGTTAGCTTTGATTATCATCCATAATCACAGTTATGAGAACCACTGCTTGAACCGTTCAAGAAGCATAACATATGCTAGTCTGTTCGAATTAACAATGTCCTATCTTGTTAATTCTATGACTAGGGATATTTAGATATTAACACATTTGCATGCGATAGACATCTCACGTCATGAACACCTTCATGATTGCCTTTGCACTGTGTTTATAATATCTAGAACTTCATTTATTAATTTAAGATTTACAAACTCATGTATTCAAACATAGCATTAATAAATGAATGATGCCTTTTATTAAGAATATAAATTTCATACATATGAAAAACATCCCTATTACATGGGCTCTAGGGCATACTCTCTAACAATCTCCTACTTGCACTAGAGCCAATCACTCATATGTCTCAGACCCATGCTATTTATATGGTGATCATGCTTTATCTGGGAAAGTGCTTTAGTGAGGGGATCCGCCACATTGTCATCTGTGGGAACCCTTTCTATTTTCACATCATTTCTAGCTACTATTTCCCTTATGAGATGGTAGTGTCTGAGAACATGTTTGGATCGCTGATGAGACCGTGGTTCCTTTGCTTGCGCAATGGCTCCATTGTTGTCACAATATAAAGGAATCGGATCAACAATGCTAGGCACCACTCCTAGTTCGGTTATGAACTTTTTGATCCAGACTGCTTCTAAAGCAGCAATGTACTCAGCTTCCATCATGGAATCAGCAGTTCTTTCTTGTTTGGAACTTTTCCAACTAACTGCTCCTCCTCCCATTATGAACACATAACCAGATTGTGATTTACAATCATCTTTGTCAGATTGGAAGCTGGCATCTGTATACCCATTTACTTCCAAACTGCTCTCTCCATATACCAAGAATATATCCTTAGTCCTTCTCAAGTACTTAAGAATATTCTTGACAGCTGCCCAATGTTCCTCTCCAAAATTGGATTGGAATCTGCTTGTGACACTCAAAGCAAATGCTACATCTGGACGTGTACATAACATAGCATACATGATAGAACCAATTGCAGATGCATATGGTATTCTGTTCATGCTCTCTCTATCCTCTAGTATTTGCGGATACATAGACTTAGAAAGGTGTTTCCCATACACCGTGGGTATAAACCCTTTCTTAGAGAGATCCATATTGAACCTCTTCAATACTTTATCTATATATGTACTCTGAGAAAGACCTAGCAACCTATTGGATCTATCTCTATAGATCCTTATTCCCAGAATATAGGATGCTTCTCCAAGGTCTTTCATGGAGAATTGCTTGGATAATCATATTTTAACAGATTGGAGAAGAGAAATGTCATTTACCATGATCAATATGTCATCTACATATAGAACTAGGAAGACAATTGCACTCCCACTGAACCTTTTATACACACAAGGTTCATCTTCATTCTGTGAGAAACCAAACTCTTTGATTGTCTCATTGAATCATATGTTCCAGCTCCTAGAGGCTTGCTTCAATCCATAAATGGATCTTTGAAGCTTGCATACCTTTTCGCCATTTCCTGATGTGAATCCTTCTGGTTGTGTCATATACACATCCTCAGAAAGATTTCCATTAAGGAAAGCTGTCTTCACATCCATTTGCCAAATCTCATAATCATAATGAGCTGCAATGGCTAAAAGTATTCTTATAGACTTAAGCATCGCTACAGGAGAAAAAGTTTCGTCATAGTCAATACCTTCTTTTTGACGATAACCTTTTGCTACTAAGCGAGCTTTATAGGTAACTATATTACCTTCCATGTCAGTCTTCCTTTTGAAGACCCATTTGCACCCTATGAGTTTTATCCCTTCAGGTGGTTGAGTTAAAGTCCATACTTTATTCTCATACATGGAGTCCATTTCGGACTGCATAGCCTTAAGCCATAAATCACGTTCTGAACTGTTCAAAACTTCTTGATAGCTTGTAGGCTCATTGTCCTCTACTACAGTTATGCCTCTATCCGAATCAACGTGAAATCCATATCTCACAGGGATAGAACGCATCCTAGTAGATCTTCTAGGATTTTGTGTATAATCAGGTTCAACTGTAATCTCATCATTATGAAATTCAGTTTTGGGTTCAATCGTTTGATCATCTTCTATTTGTGGGTCTTGAACTTCACCAAGCTCAATTTTACTCCCACTGCCCTCTCGTAGGAGAAATTCTCTTTCCAAGAAGACAGCATGCCTTGAAACAAACACCTTTTGTTCTAAGGGATGATAGAAATAATATCCAAACGTTTCTTTTGGATATCCCACAAATAAACATTTGTCAGACTTAACATCCAGTTTGTCTGACATTGTCCTCTTCACATAAGCAGGACAGCCCCATACTTTCATATGAGAAAGCGTGGGTTTCTTGTTATTCCACATCTCATATGGAGTAACATCAACCAATTTACTAGGAACTCTGTTTAACACATAAACAGCAGTTTCTAGTGCATATCCCCAAAAAGACTTAGGCAAGTCCGCTCGGCTCATCATTGATCGAACCATATCTAATAGTGTTCGATTTCTCATTTCAGATACACCATTGTGTTGTGGTGTATATGGAGGAGTCCATTGAGATAAAATCCCATTATCTCTAAGATAATCCTGAAACTCTTGACTTAAGTATTCTCCACCTCGATCTGATCTAAGTGTTTTAATACTTTTGCCAAGTTGTTTCTCTACTTCATTTCTGAACTCTTTGAACTTTTCAAATGCTTCAGACTTATATTTCATTAGATAGATGTATCCAAACCTGGAATAATCATCTATGAAAGTAATGAAGTAGGAGTAACCTCCTCTAGCATGTGTAGTCATTAGACCACATACATCTGAATGTATTAAGTCCAAAACCATTTTAGCTCGTTCTCCTTTACCAATAAAGGGAGCTTTTGTCATTTTTTCCAATAAACAAGATTCACATGTATCAAATGATTCATAATCAAATGATCCCAAATCACCTGACTTGTGTAACTTGGTCATGCGTTTTTCATTTATATGGCCTAAACGACAATGCCATAAGAATGAGGTATTCAGATTATCATGTTTCATTCTCTTGGTATTCACATTATGTACTTCTTTAATTAAATCAAGAACAAATATACCATTCTCAATGATAGCTTTTGCAAAAAACATATTTGTAAGGACCCAAAATAGGCCCTAGTAGAATTCAAGGGCAATTACATGTTATTAAAGTCTAATTGAGCATTATTTGATGAATTATTAATAGTTAAGATATTAATTGAGGTAAAAATATTTTTAAGTTATTAATAATTATATGATAAATGTGTAAAATATATGGTATAAATTTTATAAAGTCATAATTAAATTATTATGTTGGTATAATAATATTCAAGGGTGTAATTGAAGTAAAAAGTATTAGTTTAGGGGTCAATTTGTAAATTGGGCATCTTAAGGGCCTAATGTGAATAAATAAATAATTGAGAGGTCAATTTATCAAAGGGATTAAATTGAGAGGTTGATTTAAAGGATAGATTAAAAGGAGGGGTCAAACTATAGCATGCAAAAAGGTGTATGATAGTTGTGTAACATGCAAAAAGGTGAGAGGTTTTAATGAGACATGCAAAAAGTGGAAGGACCAAAAAGGGAATTTTATCTAGCCATTATAAATAGCCATTTGTTAGTGGAAAAATACAGATTTTTCATTCTCTCTTCCTCATTTTCTTTGATCTCTTAAAGTCTAGCTAAGAAATCCTTGAAGAGAAATGCATGCATATTGAATTAAATCAAGTCAAGTTAGTATGTATCATTAAGGTAAGCTTATGAATTAGTAATTCATCTCTTCTTCTTCATCTTCTTGTTTTGATTGATAATAGATTGAGTTAAATGCTGGAAGTTGTGTTAATGGATGAAATTGTTGTGAAAGGAAAAGAAGGAGAAAATTAGGATCTTGAAAGAAGAAGATAGTGAGAGAAAAAGGAGGATTTACAAGGAGATTTGAGTTGCATGTCCAGGTTTGGGAACTATTATTTCTTTCATGCATTAATATTGTGTTGATTATGGATTTTATAAGTATATTGACTTGGATTAAGATATTAGACATTAATGTGAAAGTGCTGTCCAGAAATTCGGATTGACCTCCATTGACTAATTTGATTATAAGTTGAGTTTTTGAACTCCGAATTTGATGTAATTGGTTGGGTTAGAACCGGGACTTCTGTGCCTAAAAATGTTATAGAAATAACAATAATGCAATTTTGCCTCTAAGGTCCTCAAAAATGCCCAAAACAGTAGCCTTTGAAAGAAGAAAAGTTAATGAATTTGAAATTCTGGGTTAAGTTCATTTGACCTAGATGTATTAGTTTGTTAATAACTTGAGTTATAGAAAAGTAAATTAAATGATTCAAGTTGTTATGTTTTATTAAGACATTAATTTATATTTTTGTAGAAGGAAATCATTTCTAAATCGGCCTCTAACTTCTCTTAAAATTTGCTTGAATCTCGTAGGAACAGTTGTTCACTGTCAAAGAACAGATCTTAGTATTTTTGGCATAATTATCAGTAGAAAAGTAGAAACGTTATGATATAAAATTATGGGTAAACTAGATACATAGGAGCACAACTTTAATGAAGGAAATTTGGTCTAATTATGTGCCCATTTTATTTTATGAATTTTCTAATTGGTGACAAAAACTGTTTTAGTGTTATGAACAGCTTATAGTTTTCTTCAATATCTTGAGTTATAAATGTGATATTAAGGTAATTCTTGATGTTTTGGAAATTAGACACACAGGGGATTAGTATTCTCATACTTTCATGTAAATAAATAGAGAAGTAACATGAATAATTTGTAGGATATGTTGAACAAATGTAATGAGAATAAGTTTTATGAATCTTTAATAAAGAGAAATATGTAAGTATCATGAACTAGTTGCTGTAATTACAGCATAATTTGGGTTATAAAACCTCAATTGAGTTAATTAAAATTTCATATTTTACATGAGAAACATACCTTTAACGTTTTAGGAGATACCAAGGGCTAAATATGCTTGTAAGCTATTCAAATGTTCACTTGAAATTGTAATGAGCTGTTAATTTCGGTTTCGGAACAGGCTGAAGTAAAAATGATGTATTTTTGTGTGTATTTCTCATAATGCTATGAGGTTGAATCCTATGAAAAATAGACTTATAAATTAACATTTTGTATGAAGTAAACTTTGTTTAATTATGTTTGTATGAGTTCCTAATGTTCGCTTGAAATTCTTGAAAAACTGGATATACTGTTAAGGAACAGATTGTGGTATTTTGGACATAAATCTTAGTGGGGGAGTCAAAAAGCTATGCTGTAAAATTATGGATAAACTAGACACATAGGATCAGGATTTTGTTGAAGGAAAGTAAGGCTGATTCACTCCCCATTTTATTCTAAAAATTTTACAAGTGGTAAAAATAACTGTTTCTGAATTTATGAACAGCCAATGGTTTTTCTTGAATATCTTGAATTATAGATGAGATATTGTGACAAATTTTGATGTTGTAGAAACAAGACATATAGGGGAATGAAATTTTAGAAGGACACATGGCCTAAAAATTATATTTACTAGACCAAAATGGGCACCTAATTTTGATCCAGAAAGCTGCCCCTGTGCAGATTTGTGTAGGAAGAATTTTAATTTGTTTTCTATATTTGGTTTAAATATAGTTATGTTAAATATGTGTATATATGATTACACATTGAATTATAATAGCATGTAATATGATTGACAATAAAGATAGGTATAATCACATATATTCAAACTTATGTACATGATTTATTACATGAAATTATGCTTACATGTATATACTTATATGTTGCGCTTATATGCCACTATGCAAAGAGTATATGAAGACAGTGACATATGTTCATTCACAGATAATTATATTGTGCTGATTATACTCGTATTCATGTGTATATTATCAGAGATTCCTTATCATCTTATATGAACATATATTTACATATATGTGCATATTGAATATTTATAGTCATTTGTATAATTATCAGTGATTGTATATTTATAGTCATACACATACATACGCATATAGGTTAAACTGTTGTGAACATGATCATACACATCATTGATTTAAGAAACCCAATAGAGCATGATGTTATGTATCATCATATTACATATGTAAAATAGCTACTTGATTTGAAGGGATTATAAGTACAAAATAGTAATACCCAACAGTGAACATGTTCACAGGTTTACAGAAAGTTACACATGAACATGTGTATGAGTACATTATTCATAGTTACCCAAGAGAATACATGTGCATATAAGAATATGAATGAATAAATGAAAGATAAAGTAAATAGATGTTACTGCCTGCGTTGAGTCTAGGAAGTGGATAGATAGGCATGCCTATAAGGGTAACTTGCAGTTGCTTTTGAACATTTTGACCTCTTTAGGTCCATTTGAATTTAAAAGTATAATGACCCTGTTTGGGTTTAAAAGTTAAAGTTAATTTAAACAACCCTCGTGTGGGTTGTAGCCGACCCCGTTTGGGTCCGCTTGACCGGTCCATGTTATTTGATTGACCCCGTTTGGGTCCATGTTATTTGATTGACCTTGTTTGGGTCCACCGATTTATCATATAGTTTTATCCCTACAAGGGATCATCGTTTAATACCTTCGGGTATCTCCTTGGTGCCTTCGGGTGACCTATTATCTCTTTGGTGCCTTCGGGTGACCTAGTACCGTCGGGTACCACCGTATAACCCGTTATCCACTCTTTAGAATAGTGCAGGCTTTATTATAAAGGTTAAGAAAAGTTTAATAAGGCATGCAAATTCTTAGTTGACTTTATACTATTCTACATATGAAATTCCTTTTGTTGCATACAAAATCCAAGTCTAAAAGAATGCTCAATATACATATGTATCTATATTGCTAGTACAAAAACAAATTGCATGTTAATTGCTAAATGCTCTCTATATATATGTGTCATTTATTCTTATATGTATTACAATGTATGATTTCTATAAGTGAATTTAAATGTTTAATTTCTTTCATTTCTTGAAATAAATCATTGTTACATTTGAAGCATGTTGGATGCTTGTTGACGATCACTGTGAGTGGTCGTCTATCATGATTTCAGTTCCCCACTAAGCTTTATAGCTTAGCACGGGTGTTTCATCCGTGTAGGTTGTTTGGGTGATATCTGTAACTGGATGGCCAACTCAAGTCAACAAGAGAGAGAGACAGTTATAGATTTTATTTTCGGGCTATTTGTATATTGTAAAAATGTTAAACAGTTGTTGTATTTTGTAAAGAGACTTTAACGTACATTGAAAAGTTTTTAAAAGTATATCACTCTTAAGTATTAAGTTTGATTATATGTTCTAGGTGTAGTTGGTATATGTTTATGTTGCACAGTAATACATGTGTAATGAGATGGATAAAGTGATATGTATAGATTATAGGATAAGGGTGCTACAATATTGTTCTTAAAAATGTAACAACATTTGTCCTTCAAAGAAATATCATAATCGTTCATCAAACGACTGAAAGAAATAATACTTTTGGATAAGGCTGGAACATAATAACAATTATTTAATTCCAGTACTAATCCACTAGGAAGAGGCAAATAGTAAGTCCCCACAACTATTGTAGAGATGTTCTGTCCAGTAGCTGACTGCAAACATATCTCTGCCTTTCCAACTCTTCTAAAGCTTCTAAGCCCCTGTAGATCATTACATAAATGAGATCCACATCCGGTATCTAATACCCAAGATTGTTTTGAAGCAATAGAATAAGTATTAATTTCAATCATATGAATACCTGAAGTAGAAGCATCATCTTGCTTCTTCTCCTTGAGAGAATCTAGATAGGCCTTGCAGTTACGCTTCCAATGACCATCCTTTCCACAATGGAAGCAAGTTCCTTTGGGATTCTCTTTCTTGGCAACCTTCTTCTTGGAGATCCCACCATTCTTTGGCTGCGCCTTGGTTATCTTCTTCTTCTTCTGCTTCTTGCCTTTAGCAGAAGTGACAACCATGACACTTTTTGGATCATTCTTAAATGATCCATCAACTGTCTTGAGCATGTTGATTAACTCAGGAATGGATACTTGGATCTTGTTCATGTTGAAGTTAAGCACGAAAGGTGCATAACTTGGAGCCAACGAGTACAAGATTAAATCTATGTATAGATCATTATCCATAACATAGCCAAGTCTACTCAAATGCTCAATATACCCATACATCTTCAATGCATGAGTAGCAGCTGAAGTGCCTTCCACCATTTTGCAACTAAATAGAGCTCGAGCAATCTCATATTGCTCAGTTCTAGCCTGAGAAGAATAAAGCTCCTCTAGATGCAAAACGATGGTTCTAGCATCCATCATTTCATGTTGCTTCTGAAGCTCCGAGGACATAGCACCCAACATCAGATATGCTGCTGCTTCACTATCCTCCATGTATTTTCGATAAATGCCTTTGATCTCATCAATGGCATCATCTGATGGAAGTGGTGGTGGATCTTTATCCAAGACATAATGGATCTTTTCAGCTCTGAGAACAATTCTCATTTGCCTGATCCAGTCAGAATAGTTGTTGCCAACCAGCTTGTTATCCAAGATTGATCGTATATTAATGTTTGATGTGCTCATGATGATGACCTAGATGTGAAAAAGAAAAGATATGAGAGTATGTTCATATATATGTATGCATTAATAAGGTCTTTAATTAATCCATTTACTCCTACTATTTTATTGCGAATTAATAGCCCTCACTATATAATCGGAGAAAACCCGATGGTTTTCTTAGTAGGCCAATATCCAATCCTTGATATGTAATTTGACCTTGACTGTGGTCAACAAGCCAAATTCCATACCCTTGAAAGGTAGGTATCTCTATACCAATTGTGTCTCTACACAACTATTGGATCATTAGGTTATCAACTCTTGATGCATGCATATCATATATGCATTCCCTAATCTTGCCTCTAGAACCATTAGCCATGACTGTGGTCAACAAACTAATGGGCTAGCTAAGATGACCCATTTAATTAGATTTGAACATATTTGATATAAT
Organism: Excoecaria agallocha; assembly: GCA_037975025.1. NCBI lineage: Eukaryota > Viridiplantae > Streptophyta > Magnoliopsida > Malpighiales > Euphorbiaceae > Excoecaria > Excoecaria agallocha. The sequence goes on along the minus strand of CM075811.1, from coordinate 60,821,526 downwards.
GTGAGCTTGACTGTGGTCAACAACCCACACTATAAAGAACTTTGGTTATCCTCAAATTAATGGAAGGCTTATATACCTTAGTATTTGTTTGAGGGTTTTAGTTAATTAAGTCTCATCATACATGGTTGGCATACATTGGTATGCATCCTATATCTATCACATAAATATAAGCATACAAATATGGTATAGTTATGGACTTCACTACATTGATTTCCCCGAGCCAAGAGGGAAATCAAAAGGTCACACCTAGGTAGTATGCATGATTCAAACAAGAAAAATAATTACATTATCTTCAAGCTTGTTGGATCTCCATCCGGCCCATCTTGCTCCTTGAAAATGGTCTCCATCTTTATTTCTAATTCGAATCTAAGTAATCTAATTACATATTACAATTTGAAATGAAATACAAACCAAAAAACAAGTAGCCGGGACATGAAAGTCCTCATTGGGCCAAAACATGCATAATGCTCAATCACATTGGGCTTTGTCCATAACTATCCATCATGCCAATCATACACCCTTATATGCCTTTCTAATGCATAAATAAATGGATTACTAACTTTGTTTCAACCTTTGAAACTATATTTTGAGTTATTTTAATGATGTGATCAAATTAGAAAACTTTTTCCATTTTAAAAACTTTCATTTTAGGAAACCTTTTTGCATGAATGTGTTCTTGCCTTAATAATCAATCAAATTGATTATTAATTAATTATAAATTGATTATTTAATTAATTAATAATATTAAATAATTAAAAGAATCAATTTTGGGCTTAAAACAAGTGTAGGCCGAAACCCACAGAAGAAAAACCCTAAGTGTGTTCACACACAAACTAGTTTTGTGTCATTTAGACCATTTGGGTCTTTTGGAATGAGCCAAGCCCACTCCAGCCCTTAAAACCCATTAATAAATTTAATTAATGTTTATAATAGTTAATTTAAATCAGCTCATTGGGCCCACCAAGTCATTCACTAATTTAAACCAAGTCCGTAAACATAATTAAGCCCATTAAGTGGTTTTAATGAATTAAAATTAATCAAATTAATTTAAGGCCCAATTTAATTAATCCAATTAATTAAAAACACTTTAATATATCATATATATCAAATTTAGAAGATCAAAAGTCGTTCTAACCATGAACACATCAAGAACACACGAAGAACACTAATTTATCAAACTTTTCGACAAAACTAGTTTTCATGCAAAACTTGTTCGATTTTAATTCCGTTCGATCCTACGGCTTAATATCACATATTAAACATAAAATATCATCTAAATGATTTTTAAATGATCCATAAGAAATTAAATTAGAACAGCCCCTACATTACCTAGGGTTTCATGTCAAACCCAAATCACAATGCTTCAAAAATTTCGTTTTTGTTTCCACCAAATTTATTTGATCACACATACAACCAGAAATCAATATTTCTCATTCATGAACAATCAAATCTAATATTTTAAAGTTCATGAAATAAATAACTCAAAACAAAACAAAACTTATTCCGCAGAAAAATATAGAATTGTATATCCATGGCAAAACCGTGGCTCTGATACCATGTTGGATTTTAACGGTTACATGCATCACATACATGAGCGGAATTTTAAAATTTTTTAACCATTAGATCTGATCTTGCCATGAATACACAATATAACTATATGAGAATAAGAAAAATCACCTTTGATTTTTGTTGAACAGTTGATTTTACTTCGCACCGGGTTGTCGCAAACCACAGTGTCCAAAATCGAACACCTCCAATGAGTAATCCACACTAGAGAGGGGTAAATTGAACAAAAAAATTGGTGTTTTACTAGGGCTGGCCGAAATTCCCAAGAGCTAGCTTAGGAGTTGGCGCAAAAGGGAGAGAGAAATTAAGAAAAAAGACTTTCCTTTTGTTTTAATCACTTAATCCTAATTCTCATTAGTTGGCCTTTTATAGTTAGGTTAAAATTCCAACTCCTTAATGAGATTGGGCTCTTTAAAATTGCTGAAGAATTATTAATTGGGCCTATTGAATTAATTATAATAATTTGGGCTTAATTAAATCCAAATTAAATCTTTTCATAAAAGACCATGCATAAAATCCACAAACTAGGCCCTTTGTGCATCTAATTGGATTTAAATACCCAAATGGATTCCAAATTCAACCAAATTAAATATGTGAGTTCCATAACACTTATGTAACATATATAAATTAATTTGGTCCAAGAAAAAGCCCTCTAAGCCCTTCTGTATGGAGTTGGCGTGTGGCCCTCTCCTGGAGGGCTTTCGCCAACTTTTTTCATTCCTCTGGCCCTTAATAATTCCTCCAATGGTCCTATTAATTATTATATCAGTCCTATAACACTTATAGTAGTCTTATAACACTTATAAGATAATAATAATTAACCATGAAATACATTATTTCATTTAGGTCCAATTTACAGAACATTTCTCAAAAGTTCCGCGAACAATTTTATTTGATCATAATTAATTAAACTCTTTAATTAATTATTATCACATTCTCTTCTCTACCTTCATAATAATATCAAATATTATTATTCTTGTCATTTTACCATTTTACCCTTTTCTCTATATGTGTGTGACCTATTGGGTTCCTGTCCATGTTGGCAGTATAATATGTAATTATGAGTTCTATTCAAAACTCACATGATTTAAACTCCTTTAAATCATTTTATCAATATCTATTGATATTTTGATACATCATTATACAAGTCATGATTGGCCTCTAGCTAGGCATCATGACTACCCAAATGTCAGAAAAGTCATGTGGTTTGACTGTACCCTTCCATAGAAACAGTTACCGTGCAATTACTCCTTTCACCACTCTTATCTCAATTAGATTCTGAGTATGGATTTATGTCAACTCATATAAATCTAATTATGTATGTTCTATTAATTTAACCATTGTTCCTAAAATGCCCTTCATGGATCTCCATCCATCTCGGCATATTACTCTGGCCAGAGAATCTCTGAACAAGGCAATTATAGAATCATGCGAGATAACTTCCCTTGTTAAATCTGGGATGGTGAATCCTTTGTCAATCACTCAACTATCTTTAAGTAGGTCATGATATACCCAATCTCCTAACTATGTTCACTCCCAGTTAGAAGTAATCAGTTATAGAGTCAAAGTATACCACTTGCTACTTAAGATAACTTTGGTGATCTCAAGTCTAAGGATACTTGCACAACCGCTATGAAGAGATTTCTCATTGACATAGATTTAATATCCATATGAGGATTCTCTTTGCAGGTCTCCAATGAACTTGTTCCTCTAACAAGCATCCACATGTTAGCTTTGATTATCATCCATAATCATAGTTATGAGAACCACTGCTTGAACCATTCAAGAAGCATAACATGTGCTAGTCTGTCCGAATTAACAATGTCCTATCTTGTTAATTCTATGACTAGGGATATTTAGATATTAACACATTTGCATGCGATAGACATCTCACATCATGAACACCTTTATGATTGCCTTTGCACTGTGTTTATAATATCTAGAACTTCATTTATTAATTTAAGATTTACAAACTCATGTATTCAAACATAGCATTAATAAATGAATGATGCCTTTTATTAAGAATATAAATTTCATACATATGAAAAACATCCCTATTACATGGGCTCTAGGGCATACTCTCTAACAATATGTATGCTAATTGTAGTGAGGGGTCTAGTGAGGATGTAATTTTTGTTCAAGGGAATTATAATCAAAGGATGGGCCAAAATTCGAATTATTATAACCCTCAATGGAGAAACCATCCCGGTTTTTCTTGGTCTAACCAATGTGCCCAATTGAACCCTTCAAATAGTAACCTTATGAACAAATTGCCTAACCCTTCAACTTTTCCAAATAAACCACCTTTTAACCTCTAACAACTTAAATCCCATCTTGAGAGTTTGATGGAGCAATTTTTTAACCATCAAATGACCACTAACAAGCAAAATAAGGAATAATTTAAGCAAATAAACACTAAGATTGACCAACTTGTCACCCACAATAAGATGCTTGAAACCCAATTGGCTCAACAAGCCACTTATAGTGCTAAACCTTTAGGCAAGCTCACAAGTCAACCTGAATTTTTGCCTTATGAATTAGTTCAATCCATTATCTTAAGGAGTGGAAAAAAGATTGAGAGTAATATTAGAGGTAATGAGGATCTTATTGTGAATGATGATCATGTTTTAGATGCAAGTAAAAATGATGAGGTGATGAATAAGTCTAATGAACCTAAGGAAAAGATAACCTTATCTAGGGAAGGTGACCCTAAAGTTAATTTGAATGTTTTTCCATTCCCTCAAAGACTCATTAGAAGAAATCTTGATAAGCAATTTGGTAAGTTTTTGAATTATTTGAAGGAACTTACTATAACTATACCCTTTATGGATGCAATTAAGGATATGCCTTCATGGGCAAAATTTTTAAAAGAAATTATGAGTCACAAGGGTAAACTTGAAGAACATGGGTATGTTTCTTTGGTAGAAGAGTCTAAGGTTATGTATTCTAAATAGCCACCTAAACTAAAGGATCCGGGCTGTTTTATGGTTCCTTGTGTTATAGGTGGCACACATTTTGATAAAGCCTTATGTGATATGGGTGCAAGTGTTAGTCTTATGCCTTAATCAGTTTATAAAAAGCTTGATTTAGGTGAATTAAAGCCTACTAATATGTGCTTATCAATGGCAAATAAGTCTATTTCACATCCTATAGGCATACTAGAAAATGTTCCTATCAAAGTGGGTAAATTTGTGATTCTTGTTGATTTTGTTGTGCTAGAAATGGATGAAGATCCTGAAATTCCCATTCTGTTTGGTAGGCCTTTCTTAATTAGTACTGGGGCTATTTTTGATATGAAAAATGGTAAAATATCTCTTGAAGTTAATGGTGAAATAATTGAGTTTAATGTTTTTGGGATGGTTAAGTCTTTACCAATGGAAGTGGTGAATGGAATTGATGCTTATGATGTTCTTGATGAGTGTGTTGATAATGTTGTTAATAATTGTGTAAGTCAAAACCTATTGCACCTTATTGTTTAAATGAAAGTTGTGATGAGGTTTTTCAAGTTGCCTCATATCCTTTGCATGGAAGATTTTTGAAGTTTGAGTCTTTGAGAAAGGATGAGGATATGCCATCAAAGACATCTAAGGAGGAAGTTAAACTTGAACTCAAGCCATTACCAACAAGCTTAAGGTATGAATTTTTGGATTCAAAATTTCAATTACCTTTCATTGTCAATTCTTCAATTGATAAGCATAATGTGAGTGCTTTACGTGATATTTTACTTGCTTATCGAAATGCTATGGGATATTCTATTAGTGATTTAAAAGGAATTGCACCTAAAGTTTGCATGCATAGGATTTTGTTAGAGGAGGATTATAAGCCCTCCATTGAAGGTCAAAGAAGGCTTAATCCAACTCTTAAAAAGGTTGTGAGGAAAGAAATAATTAAATTGCTTGATAATGGCATAATTTATTCCATAAGTGATAGTAAGTGGGTGAGTCTAATTCAAGTTGTCCCTAAGAAGGGTGGCTTAACTGTAATTCGTAATGATAACAATGATTTAATTCCTACTAGGACTATCACGGGTTGGCATATGTGTGTGGACTATAGGAAATTAAATAAGACCACACGAAAGGATCATTTTCCTTTGCCTTTTATTGACCAAGTTATAGAAAGATTGACTAATTTTTCTTATTTTTGTTACTTAGATGGTCTAAGTGGTTTCTATCAAATACCTATACATCTACATGACCAATCTAAGACAACTTTTACATGCCTATATGGAACTTTTGCATTTAGGCGAATGCCTTTTGGTTTGTGTAATGCACCAGCCACTTTTCAAAGATGCGTGTTTTCTATTTTTAGTGATCTTATTGATCAATGTGTGGAAGTTTTCATGGATGACTTTAGTGTTTATGGCACTACATATGAGAGTTGTTTATCTAATCCTTCTAAGGTGCTTGATAAATGTATGGAGAATGGTTTGGTTTTAAATTGGGAGAAGTATCATTTTATGGCATAAGAGGGTATTGTCTTAGGACATTTAGTCTCAAATAGGGGGATTGAGGTTGATAGAGCTAAAATTGAAATTATTGCTAACTTGCCTCCTCCTAAGAATGTTAGAGATGTTAGAAGCTTTCTAGGTCATGCTGGATTTTATAGAAGGTTTATAAAAGATTTTTCTAAGATAGCTAAACCCTTATGCACATTACTAGGCAAAGATGTTGATTTTCATTTTGATAAGGCATGTCTTAAATCTTTTGAAACTCTTAAACATGCTCTTGTTACTTCACCAGTGTTGCAACCACCAAATTGGGAGCAACCATTTGAATTGATGTGTGATGCTAGTAATTATACGGTTAGGGCTATTTTAGGACAAAGAATTGATGGAAAGCCTTCTGTTATTTATTATGCTAGCAAATTACTAGATGATGCCCAAATTAACTACTCCACAACTGAAAAAGAACTCTTGGCCATTGTATATGCATTTGATAAATTTAGGGCTTATTTTGTAGGGCAAAAAGTCATTGTTTATTCTGATCATGCTACCCTTAAGTACCTCTTGAGTAAAAAAGATGCTAAGCTTAGGTTGTTAAGATGGATTTTAATGTTACAAGAGTTTGATTGGGAAATAAGGGATAAAAAGGGAAAGGAGAACTTAGTTGCTGACCATTTATCTAGGTTAACCTAATGTGTTTTGAAAGATAATGATGATGGAGTGCCTATTGATGAAGCTTTTAATGGGGAACACCTTTTTAGTGTAGTTTCCAAGGAAGTTCCATGGTTTGCTAATATAACAAACTATTTAGTAAGTGGTATGCTTCCGTATGGTCTAGATTATAGGCAAAGGAAGAAATTCCTTCATGATGTGAAGTTTTACTATTAGGAAGAGCCCTTGTTATATAGGAGTTATATAGGAGATGTGCTGATGGGCTAATTAGGAGGTGTATTCCTCATGAAGAAGTTGGTGAGGTATTGGCTCATTGTCATTCCTATGCTGTAGGAGGTCACTTTGGGATTTTTAAGACAGCTTCTAAGGTTTTGCAAGCTGGTTTTTGGTGGCCTACATTGTTTAAGGATGTCAAGGACTTTGTACTTAGTTGTGATAAGTGCCAAAGAATGGGAAATTTGTCTAGGAGGAATGAAATGCCTTTACATGGCATTTTAGAAGTTGAATTCTTTGATGTTTGGGGTATGGACTTTATGGGGCCATTTCCTAGTTCTTTGGGAAATATGTATATTTTGGTCATGGTTGATTATGTATCTAAATGGGTGGAAGCAATTCCAGCCATTACTAATGATGCCAAGGTGGTTAAGAAGATGCTTAAAAAGGTTATATTTCCTAGATTTGGAACACCTAGGGCAATTATTAGTGATGGTGGGTCTCATTTTTGTAATAAAGTTATAGAGCAATTATTGAAAAAATATAATATGACTCATAAAATTGCTACACCTTGTCACCCCCAAACTAGTGGATAAGTTGAAATTAGAAATAGAGAGCTTAAGTGGATATTAGAGAAAATTATCTCTAAATCAAGAAAAGATTGGGCACTTAAGCTAGATTATGCTCTTTGGGCATATAAAACAGCTTTTAAAACTCCTATAGGCCTAACTCCTTATCAATTGATTTATGATAAGTCTTGTCATTTGCCTGTTGAGATTGAACATAAAGCTTATTTGGCAACTAAGGTGTTGAATTTTGATATGCAACAAGTTGGTAGGAAGAGATTGCTTCAATTGCAAGAATTAGAAGAGCTTCATATGAATGAATATGAAAATGCTAAGCTATATAAGGAAAGAACAAAATCATGGCATGATAAGCATGTATTAAAGAAAGAATTTAAAGTTGGTGACATAGTTTTGTTGTATAACTCTAGATTGAAGCTATTTCCTGGAAAATTAAAGTCAAGATGGTCGGGACCTTTCAAAGTAGTGAAAGTATTTCCTTATGGGGCTGTTGATATTGCTAATGATAAAGGGGAGGTTTTTAAAGTTAATGAACATAGATTGAAGCCTTATTTCATTGGTGATGCATTAGTTCCTACTCAAAAAGTTTCTTTGTTGAATTCCTCTTTTGCACAATAATAATATTTTTGTTTATAATTAGCTCTTTTAGTTTGGATTTATTTGTTTTATGGTTTGTTTTTGGTTATGTTTTAAGTATTTTATAGTTTATATTCTTATTGATTTATTTTCTTCTATAATTTTTACTTTTGGATCGAGGTTGGCATGTTTTGCAGCAAAAAAATTACAGCACTGCCACATTTTCACTAGTACAGTTCGACTTGTGAAGGTGATCACGAGTGATCTAGAAGCAGCAGCATACCAAGTCGTGCAGGGCATTTCGAGTAGTGCATCCCAGGATCGAGTCACAAAGTAATTCACGAGTAACACAGAGAGGAATGGTTCACGAGTTCTGAAAGGCTGTCTGACTCGTGAACCTTTGTCCATATGCCTGACCATTTATCTCATATGCCTGCATTCCATTTTTTCACGAGTCGTGACATTTCTGCCGACTCATGAACATTTTTCTTTTGTGCCAAATCACTTCATTCTTTCCGACTCGTGATGTTTCCTCCGACTCGTGATGTTTCCTCCGACTCATGATTCACTATTTTCAATTTACCGAGTCGTGATTTTTACCTCTTTTTCTTTCTTAATTCATTTTTATTTCTTTCTTTAAACTCTTACTTATTTTAATTCATCATCTTTACGGTTTTAATTTAGATTAACTGTTTTTAATTAGATTAAATCAAATGGGGGGAACGGTTACAAATTAAAAACCTAGGGTTTGTGAACCAACTTGCCATTTCACTCTTTCCCTCATTTCTCTATAAATATCACAGTTACTTTTCTTTTCTTTTCTTTCACACTTTTCATTTCACTCATGCCTTAGTCCCTCGTTTTCTTTTTCTTCCTCTACATCTTCTTCTTCATCTTTACTACTTATTTTCTATTTCATTGCTGCGTTTGAGTGCCTTTTCCTTTTTCTTTTCCTTCTCCATTTTGCATCTTTTATTTCTTCTAGCATGTATTCATTTGCTGTTATTTTTGTTTTTCATTTCCTTTCTTTTACTTGGTATTCTTCTTTACTCCTCATCTATGTGTGGGTTTCTCTTCATCATTTTCTCCTTTATCGCATATCTTCTCTTTGTTTTTCTTTCATTTTCCATCAATGGTGAGAACAAAGAACCCATCTTCTTCAAGAAGCCAGCAAGGGGGCGATGAAGCACAAACAGAAAGTTTACAAACTCAATTTGTTGCACCATTCCCCATTTCCTCTATACATGAAGGTAATCATTTCCTTGCTTTTAAGGATAGAGCAATTTCTCAATGTAAGTATTTTCCAGATTCCTTACTTGAACAAGTAGGCTTGCTTGATACAGTAAACAAAATGTTATCTCAATGTGGCCTATTGCGTTTTGTTAATATGCATGAACAATTTTACATTGATTTAGTCTTGGAATTTTATACCAATTTCAAAGAGAATGCTGACAATCCTAGGCTAGTGGACTTTTGTTTGAATGGCATTAATTATACACTAACATATTTCATGATGCATCGTATTTTTGGCTTTAAACCATTTGGATTATGTGATCCTCCTAAGGCTTATAGGCCTAATGCTTTTGGGAATTTTCTCACTGGCTTAACTACACCATATAGGGCTAGAGAGGCCAAATCAATGTTCATTTCAGATTTAAAATATTAAATTTTACATAAGATCCTTGCCTCTGTTGTTTTTAACAAGCCTGAATTTAATCGAGTCTCTAGTCATGAGCTATTTTTGATGTGGTGTGTGCATAATCGCAAGTCTATTTGTTGGTCTTTTTGGATTTTCAAACAGTTATTGAATTGTGTTGGTCGTCCGGAGTCTCCTATCACCCGTGGACATGTAATAGCTGCTATTGCTAGGAGTCTAGACATTGATTTGTGCACTTATGATACTGCACTTCCATGCTTATATTTTTCCAAGCATCTTTTTGTTAGAGGTGAAGTGGTTAATAATTCTTTTCAATTCATTCCACCACTTTCACGATCTTGTTGGAAGGATATTGCAGGAACCTCTACTCCAAAAGTGGCTGCTTTGGAGAGTACTTCGGATGAGTCAAGGCCAACGGAGCAAGGCCAAAGTGATGATACTATGGAGGATGTCCCGAGTATGAGGCTGTTTTTTCACTTACTGCTGGATCTTCTTCGAATATTACCCATTCCATGTTCAATCAATTGTTGCAAAACCAGTCCACCATCCAACATCAACTCACTTCATTGGAGCAAGTTACCTCCCAATTGGTTCGTCGTCAACACCGCCTTGAGCACAAGGTGGATGCCTTCATTGCCCAATCGGGTTATGTGGTGTCTTCGCCTCCGCCTTCACCATGATCTTTAGGGGAGTTTTCTTTCCTCTATTTTGTTTAGTTGTTTCTTTTTGTTTTTGTTGTTGTTGTTTATTTTTTGTTCCTTCACATTGAGGACAATGTGTGTTCTAAGTGTGGGGGAGCATATTAACTATGTTGTGTGTTTTGTTTATGTTTTTTTTTGGTGTGTATCTTTTTCTTTATTTAGACTAAACTTTTTAGTAAGTTTTATTATAAGTATTGCTCATATTGTATATAATATAGGTTGTTATGAAGATTCATTTGCCTTTTATGCTCATTTGATTAGTTTATCAAAGCTTTTGACATGTGTTTTATGTTTTCAAGTTATCATTTTTTTACTTCTTTCACCATTTTAGGTTATTTAGTCTTTTTACTAATTATGCTTAAAGGTTAGAATTTTATCATTTAACTTAAGATTTTAGGATTTTGTTGCCTCATGGAAACTATAGCCATAATACTTATCTTTAGCTTTTCAATAATGGATGAGGACTAGCAAAAGAAAATAAATGCTAAAATAAAATAAAAGCAAGATGCATATCCAAAAATTTTCATAAAGTATGGGATAGAGCGTAAAACGCACCCATTACTACATTTTCTTGCTACTCTAATTACATGGGATAAAGTTTATAAGTATACCCATGCTAATTACAAAAAAAAAGAAAAAATGCAGTCTAAAAATGCCATGAGATTGGTTTAAGGGTATGAGTGCTTGCATATTATCCTAAAAGGCAACTATAGTCTTAAACTCTTTGGATTTATGATCAATATTCTCTCTTAAGCATGGTTAGTCTTGAGAATTTATATTCTTGATGTTGGGTTTAGTAAACCTAAGTGACTTGGTAATTTAGAATGCATGTTTTAAGTTTTGTTTACTGAAATTTTGAGTGTTTAAGGTGTTTGACTTCATTTCAATCTTATTTAAAGTGAATATTGAGCAATGCTTTATAATTTAACTTACTTAGTTTAACTTGGGATTAAATTTTCTCACTCTTCTCTTGCTTGGGGACAAGCAAGGTTTAAGTGTGGGGGAATTTGATAACTTGTAAAATGTCTACTTTTTAATATGTATTTTCTTATGTTTAAATAGCTTAAGTATGTAATATTATGTGTATTTTGTGTGTTTATGTTTAGTTTATGCATTTATTTGTGTTTTTAGGTTAAAGTTGGTATAAGTGCGAAGTAAAGTGAAGAAATGGTGAAGATTCAGGGATGAAGGTCACGAGTCGTGAAGTGGTTCATGACTCAGATTGGAGTTCACGAGACGGAGGGCAGTTCATAAGTGAGGCAGAGAAGAAAGGATTATGAGTCGACAACATGTTCACGAGTCGACAGAAATGTCACGACTCGGATGGAAGATCACAAGTAAAGAAGCATGGCTAGAATTCATGACTCGTGAAGCAGTTCACGAGTCGGACAAAATACCTGCTTCCAAACGTTGCACCTGTTTGCACCCGATCCTTCAGCCAACCATCAAGACTCTTCATAGAAGCTTTTCATGATTAACAACTATTCTGAAGAGGCATATCTGTAGGGTTAAACTCTATAAATATGGGGGTGAAGCTTTGAAAAAAGAGGATATCAGAGAAAGAAAAATTTCATTGTTACTTAAGAATATTTTTAGTTACTTTTGGACATTTTCTCTTACTCAGTTTTTAGATGATGACCAAAGAACAAAGCCAAAGGAATAAGAAATATATCAGAAGGTCTAAATAGAAAGTAAACCCTGGGGAGTGATGTTGTTCTTTTCTCTTATTTCATTTTTATTGTAATTGTGTATTTGGCTACTTCTTTGGTACATTATAACTACTTAGTTCAATTTATTTTTCATTTACTTATCTTTGCTTTATGAATGTTTATTTTCTTTATGTATGAATTGTGATTTAAATTTATTTGAGTACTTTGATTTGGTTATTATGCTTGATCACCATAATTAGCATGTTAGTCATTTAATTCACAATGAGAATTGGAATTCTTTGATGGAAAGACAAATAAATTTACTTGAAGCATTAAATTCACTTAGAGATAAGGAATTCACTTTAAGGGGCTAAAGAATTGGCATAGAACTTCATAGTTTTTATTTATCTCTATAATGTCATGAGAATGCTTATAGACTCTAAGTAAAAACACCTTTAATGACAATGAGAATTGCTTTAAAGAAACTTGGCTAAATTCTCCAATCATATCATTCATATAATTATTAATTGATTCAAAGATGAAATTGTTTTACTTGGCTATAATGTATGTTCATCCCATCTTTTAAGTAATCTATTATCCAAAATTAACTTAATATATTTTAAGTAGTTTAGTTATTACGTTAATTGCATGATTCCAATTGAAATTGTTACCTATCCATCTACTTATTGTTATTTCAATACAAAATTTACCCCGTTCCCTTTGGAACGATACCCTATTCACTCTATACGTAGTCTAGTGAGACTAAGGGTTCAAATAAATCCCCATCAATCCGGTTTTAATAACATTGCAATAAAATGAGAGTGGCAACAGATTAGGTAGGGTAAACCAATAGAAAAAGAGAGGGATTTTTTGATTTTAGATATGAAAGACTGAAATTTTTAGTCAAATCCTGCTAAATGAAATGTTGGTGGTTCTATTTTTATTTTTCATTTCAGATATTAGCAAGAATAAGAAATCCACGTAAAATTTGGCTTTGGAAAAAGGGGCTCGCTAATAAGCAAATCCAAATTTATTTATTAATTATAGAAAGGTAGATTTCTTGCTACTTTAGCAAGGCACCAATTTCTAGCAATTTTAGCGAGGATCAATTTGTTAGTGTAAGCCCTAGCCCCAATGCATTGTTATAAAACACTTTAGTTAATAAATGAGGCATTTGTTTTATCTATTGTATTCCTGTACATATCAATTGATAGAACTATCCAAGAATGTTGTTTCAGTTTAAGTTATCATGTGTGAGGCACATGGTTATAAGACCTTGAAACAAATGAGACTTAATTCTAAATATCCCTAGTCAGTCATTGTTATGGGAATAACAAATGAATTAAGACTAATATGCTCTCTCTGATAAGATGAGTTCTGTCTTACGGATTATTAGGACAAGAGTGTCAATCAGAGATCATAGATACATATTAAGAACATGGTATCTGGATTCGATCCGTTCATGAGAACACTACATGGTACAAGTCATAAGTGTTCCTCATATGCAAGTTTTGTATTGGAGTTCTTAGACCAAAAATCTCTATAAAACTCTTTATGAATTACTGTGTACTTTGACATACACCTAGCATGCTCGTAACAGAGTGACAAGTATGGGTATGCTTGGGCATGCATTGATTCATGTTAGAGAGCATGAGAGAAGTGAAGGGATTACCCCTCTCGATAAGAGAAAAAATATCATCGGCCACTTGATCAGTGAACTGAGAAGTGTATGGCTATACCGAGATGAAATAATGAGTAATCATTATTTATCTGAGAGTTCAGTGTCATTGGAATATCAAGAAAGGAATTAATATATATAAGGATGACTAGTTCCATGCCTTGTATTAATTCTGATATTTATGGGTAAGGGACTATGCAAAATTGCATTAGGTCACTAAATGCTGTTTGCATTTTCATTTAATTTGGAATGCTATAATATCTTGCTAGAGAATATATATAGCCTTTGAATTAATTCATTAATTCATTGCCAATATTAAATGGACATATAGGATCGCACACAAAGCATTGAGCTTAAAATATTTAAATAAAATATTGGGCATTAATTTGGGCTTTTAATTAAAGTCAAATTAATGTATGTAATGGGTATTAAAATTGCTAAATGGACCTTGGTCCATTAGAGAGAGAGATTCGGCCCACAAAGGTTTAATTTCAATTAATTAATTATCTTGTATTAATTAAGTTAATTGAGTATTAAAGCCTAAAAGAATTTGAATCAAATTAAAACACTTAAAAAGGAGATAATGTGACCGAAATTGTAAGATGAAAATCAATGGAATTTCGGCACATGTATATTTCTTAAATTAAGTGATTTATTTTGATTAAATGTCTTATATTTATTTCAAATTAATTTAAAAGAGTTTGAATCGATATATGTTACTTATTTTAAGGAAGTGATAGAGAATGAATTTACTAACTAAAAGGATAGTAAATCTCGGCATTATCACTTAACAAGATAAGTGATATATTGTGAATGAACAAAATAAGAAAACCCTAGGCGTGAACTCTCTCTCTCTTACACTCTTGGCCGAATTTCACAAGGAGAAAGGATTCTTCCTTGTTTTTCTTGTGTTCTTGGGCAGCAATAGCAACTAAAAGAAAGTACAAGATGAATTCTTGTAGCTTCAATCTATCACCATTGCAAAATACTTAAACATAGAGCTAGCACTCTCGATTTTAAGCCGTCATTGTAATTGTGTGTGTGAACATAGAGAGGAGTGGTGTAAAGGCTGTTCCTTTGGCATTTGTGGTGAAGATCTAAGGCAAATAAATCCTTCTTTGTTGCTGGTCATCATCAAAATCAAACCTTGAAGTGCATCTAAAGTTATAAGTTTTAAAACCTTAAAATTGCATGTTTTTGATTCTTGTTTATGGATTGTGTGGTATGTATGATCGATTTTATTATTTTTTTGCTGCGTGATTATCATATACATACCATGTCATATTCCATCACAATTCCCACACTAATTTAGTGAGGATATTTTTCCTCGCTTATTGTCCTTTAAGTGTGCAAAATACTTGTAATGCTACTTGTGAGGGCCATAATTCTTGCCACTGTAGAGAGGAATACACTCTCACTAAATTAGTGATGTATGTTTTCCTAGCAATTATCTCTTAGTGGTATTCCAAATCTTGCATTGCTATTCGCGATGACTTTAACCCTCGTAAATTTTACGAGTAAATGTTTTCCTAGCAATTATCTCTTAGTGGTATTCCAAATCTTGCATTACTATTTGCGATGACTCTAACCCTTATAAATTTTAAGAGTAAAATTTTCCTCCCCAATAGTGTGCGCCCCGCCTTGTATCCATGTTAGAACTTTCACTTTGCGAGAACCTATTCTCTTGCCAATTTAGCAAGGAACAAACTCTCGCTAAATTTTACGAGCTTCCCTCGTAAATTGTCACGTTATGTGCCTAACATATATTAGTATTAGCAAGGATGAGAAACCTCGCTAATTTTGCAAGGCATATTTCTCTCGCTAATTTGCTGAGGCTATTTTTTCTCACTAATTATCACCTTACTTCATATATTACTATTTTAGTGAGGATTATAACTCTCACTAATGTTGATAATACATTCACTGCCTCTCATTTAGCGATAACAATAACTCTTACTAAATTGGCGACAAAATTATTCTTCGCTCATAATGTCTTAGTTGTGTTCCCTCCATTTATATTTCTATTAGCGAGACCTTTATGCTTGCTAATATTATGAGGGCTTTTGTTCCTTGCTATTATAGCGAGAATGTTTTTTCTCGTTGATTATAGCATTTTGCTTGACTAATTTCCTTGTCAATTGCTCGCAAATATTTGCGCCAAATTTTTGACGCCTAAAGTTAGCAACAAACTGACAATATCCTCGTGAAATTGTGGGAATATATGTTTTATCTCACGTCCCCACCAATATTAGCTACAAAATTCATTTTTTGTCACAATTTTATCCCTATATCAATAATTTAGCAATGATTTTGTTACTCACTAAATTTTATTGCTATTTTGTAATTTTCTTGTAGTGCGAGCGAAATAGACGCTCCAACATTACATGATAAGGGAGCTGCATCTTCATCACCACAACATCTATTTTTTGAATTTCGTTTAGATATCCTGACAATATCTGGACAGTCCCACATCTCTATCCATGAAGTTCAAACAGACACTAGCATATAATTTGGATGAAAGTTTCTCTTTTTTTTTTTTATCTTAAAGATCAAATCAGCATATCTAATGGCTACCTTCTTCTTCCAAACAAACTTGACCAATTATTCTTGTAATGGATCCCAAGAGAAAATTTTCTACATCTATATTTGGTCTCTTGGTTGATGGTTGACCAATGTAATGCCCCTTCTTCTAGCCTTTCCTAAAAAATCTTGCACATCTTGCGAGAATACTTACTGCTTGGCTTTAAAAACTAAATAGGATAAAAAATGGATAAATACATCAATAATGTTAATAGGAAAGAACAATTAATATAAATAAGAAATGGTTTGCTATAAAACATGGACTATGTCGCCTTTTCCCTTAATCCTCAATTATAAAATAGTTAAATTTTTTAATTCTCACTTTCCATCTCTCATAGTTACACTTATCTTTCCAGATTCATCAAAGGAAATTTCTTCTGGATTTGGGTTCCATCATCATAATCTTCATTAGCAAAGTGTTGTGAATCTCAACTACCATGTGTAGATTCTGTTGTTGAGGGCATTTGAGGCATTATATCGGGTGGATTTGATTCACTAATTGGAGTCAAAGGTGGAAGAAATATATTTCTATTTGCTATCGTTGGTTACACCATTGGAGGTTGTGGAGGTATACTAGATAAAGGTTGTTGAATAGATCGTTGCCTCTCTCCTGTTTTCTTTACAAGTGCCTTGGTGAAAGGATTATGCCGTGCATTAACTCCACGAACCACTACTACTCGCACGTGCTTCAGTTTTTGACATATCTAAAAAACGATAACAATATAGGATATATATATTTATGTTAGTGATAATAGAATGCAATCATAGCCAACTACATTAACACATACAAAATTATTCACTATCTTCAGTAGAATGATAATCACTCTCTTTATCTATACTAGAGTCATCGCTTTAAAAGGTCAATTTAGGTTCCTCATCTTCTTTAACTTTTTCATCAAGCTCTAATAAAACCCTATTTGGATCATTGAGGAATTGCAATTCCTCTTTCAAATTTGTGACATCGATTTCATGTGCTTCAGCTTCATCTTTTTGGAAAGAAACATGTGTCCTTTTATCACCATCTGGCAAATCAAAGATGGACCTAGGCCTTACCTTCACAACTGCAATCCAATCGACCTTATCCTTAGTTTGCTAGGATATGACATGTAATACACCTAAGTTGCTTGCATATCTAGCACGAATGGTTTATACTTATTGTATCGATGATGACTATGTACATCAACAAGTTTGTATCCGTCATGAACCTTAGTTCCAACATTAGGGGTGTTATCAAACCATCAAACCATTCATAGGTAAATAAAACCAATTTTTTAATTGGTAATCCTGGGTTTTCCAACTCTAAAATTTCCTTTAGTCTTCGATAGTAATCCCCCATTATAGATTTAATTTATTTAAACATAATAATTTAATAACCTTGTTTGGACATAATAATTCTTTGGTAGAAGCAAAAGCAAAAGCTTATTTAACTTATGTAACCTTAATAATTTAATAACCTTAATTGGACTTTATTTAATTTATGTAAACATAATAATATAATAACAAAATTTTAGCCTATTTTAAAAAGATTTTCAGCCTATTTTAAACATAATCAATTAATATCAAATTTTCAGCCTATTAAAGAGAAACATATCTCCCAACTTACCTACAAACTCATTTGGTTGGTTTTCATTTCCAAAGCCATAACTAATATTATAAACAACTTGCCTACAAACTCATTCGGTTGGTTTACATTTCCAAAGCCACAACAATTGATATTATAAACAATTTGATATGTGCTATCTAGAAACGTTTTTATCCATATTTGAAAAAGTTCTATTATAAGCAATTTGATAGTAGGGATGCAAAAAATGCCAATACAAGAATATATACCTATTAATTCAGCAAATAGAAATAGGCTAATACATTTGACTTTTGACTATAACTCAAGCCCAATATGAATATATAAAATTATATTTTAGATAACTAAAATAAAATTAATTAATATAATTTACAAAAACAATTAGCAGTAAGCAATTCAAGCATTGATATTGAGGTTCAATAAAAAATCAAACTCTTAATTATAATAAGTTGATAGATAAACTGAAAATTCAAGTAAAATCAAATCCAACCCTTATATCTTATAGTAGAAAATAATATATTCCCCAATAGCACAAGAAGGAATAAGATGTTCTTCAATCACAATTAACATCAATGCAAAACTTCAGGAAAAACACAACCCAAACATTAAGAAAATAAGCTGCCAATTATTTCACAAAATGCTGTTATACAATTTTCACGATTTTAACTTAGAAACCCACTTATAGTTCCTTTAGTGGCTCCATTACATGGAATCAAATTTCAAAGAGAAAAACCACAAAATAAAACATCAATCATCAATAAACATTGATTTAATACTAAACAAATAGTGGAGATAGAAGAATATGCTATGCCTATCTTTGGTTTTGTTATGAGTGATTGAATGTGTATTTGTAAAATATAAATTCCAGCACATGTGCTATACCATATAATGTTTTTTTTTGTTAAAAAAATAAAATAAAATTATACATGTTCCATGGGAATGCATTTAAACCATCCATACAATTATGATAACCAAAGCAATAAAGACATTGCTTAATCTATATTTCAAGTTTGAATTATTAATAGTGTAACGGAGTAGAAAATAGAGGAAGACTTTCTTGTGAATTATTCAGTCTAGAGTACACACATTTACAAATAAAGAATACGAAAAAGGAAGCAAATCTACAATAACAAGAAACTATAATAAAGGAAATAAATTAGCCCCTATGATTATGTTCCTAGATTTAAAAAGTCAACCATACAATAAACAATACTCTATAAAAATAGAATATTATAAACGGCACATGTAGACCTGGTAAAATTGATCCAAACCTATGGATCGATCCAAATTCATCCAAAAAAATTGATCCAAACCCAATCCAATCCAAATAAATACCAACTAGGTCAATCAAAAACTGATCTATTTTATTTTTTAACCCAACCCAACCCAATACCCATTAGATCAACCTAATATTAAATAATCTCACTCCCAAACCCATTGGGTATTAATCCAATGGGTGTTTTTAAAAAAGAATGTTCATGGGTTATCAGAGAGAAACATGGGGGAGATTGTTGCAGTGCTTGAGTCATGAAGGGTTGCAGGTGAACGAAAAAGTGGTGCAGCTAGTGTTGAAGGAGAGGCTGAAGATGTTCAACTGGATTTTTGAAGAAATACATAAAACACAGAGTACATGTGTGGTTAGTGATGATCAACTTCAATTGGAGCTCAGAGTTTCAATATCGACAGTGGTTATTCTAGCTTACCGATAATTTCTTGGCCGGTTTCAGCAGTCGTTGACGTCCGGGAGGCAAACGAAAAAGTATATAAAGTATCAACCTAAAGATCTTGAGAATTTTATTGAAGAATTATTTGATGGAAATCTGAATTCGATGTCTAGGAAGAAACCATAATTTTCTTTTTTATTTTTTTGGACTTTTTTTGCATTAATATATATATTTATTTTTTTATTAATGTTCATGTATTTTAATTTTCTATTTTGTATTTTTATTTTTGGATATTTTGTGAATTTATTTGATTCTCGTAACAGGAAATATTTTTATTTCTCAATTTATGATTTATTGTATATTAATTAATTATCAAAATTCATGCCCAAATTTTCGATTTTTATTTCGAAAAATTTAAATATTGATAAATCAACTCAATAAAGAGAAAGAAAAGCTTTCGTTGGCTGTTTAAACAACTTGGGCAATCTAAAATATCTCTTTTGATATCTCTTTCATAGTAACATGGTCTAATGATAAGGGTGAGCAATTTGAAATATCTCCTAAAATTTAGTGTATTTTTGTAATTCACAATGAGAAAAGGATGGCATTTATTATAGTCATTTAATAATTTACATTAAACCTATGGGTCAATTCAAATCCATCCAACCAATTTGGATATTGATCCATTTATAATCTATATTTTTTGATCCATTTATGATCCAATCCATTAGTGATCCATCCATTAATGATCCAACCCAAACCCACCCAATCTGTCCATTTGCCACCTCTAGGCACATACTTTGGCAATTTCCAATTCGAATTGACATCCATTTGTAAATGTGATTAATTAAATAGTAAAATTGAAAAAAAAAAGATTCTCATGTGTTGAATTATTGGTAAAATGAGTTCGCCTACCTTCAACCATTACAAGCAAACAATGATTTAAAGTCATAATTTCTACTCTATCATTTAATCTTTGCCCTTTAACCTGAATATTATTATATTAATAATTAATTAATGCCAAAAAGAACAAAAGAATTCCATTGATATCAATGAATAATAATTCTGTAAAAGTAAAAAACAAATGCTTACTTCATGAGATAAAGAATAGTTGTAAGATGACATGTTTCTACATTCACAACTAATAGTTTCCTCACATCAAGAATCTTATCAGTGAAGAAGCCCTAATTTTGATAATCCAAAAAACTCAAATAGTTAGCCAACCAATTTTGATTTTTCAATCCAATAGTTAGGGGTGTTTAAAGATGGGTTACAATTGGTTTTCCCTCCAATCTGTCTAACAATTTAGACGGGTTGAACCCAACCCAAACCGATAGAGTTATAAAATAAATTTTTTATGTTGGGTTTGTTGGTTGATATGGGTTATAAGAATTATGTTAATTTTTATGTTATATTATAAATATATAAATTATTCATATTTATATATTTTTAAATATAAAGTATTAATTTTATTTTTATAAATATTTTTAAATACATCATGCATATAAATTCACAGTGCCATAAATTTAAAAATTACATAAAAATATCATAAAAAAATTAATAGTGCCTTAAAATTTAAAATTACATATAAATTCTTAATGTGAGGCCCCTAACATGACCCTAATTGGAATAACATATTTTAAGTATGATTTTATTTGACTAAGACAAAATTAAAATGAGAATTTCATAAAAAGTATGGGACAAGTGATAAATTATTTTGTTATTATATTAATAGCATGAAAATAAAATTTAATATTATAGTTTAATATTATTTAAGGGTATAATTGAAGTATAAAGAATTAATTTGGGGTAAATTTTATAATTATGGTATTTTAGGGTTCAATTACGAATATAAGAATAAATTGAGAGGTCAATTTATTAAAAGGATTAAATGGAGAGGTTGATTTAAGAGATACATTAAAAGGAGGGGCCAAACTATAGCATACAAAAAGGTGTGTGTTTATTGTGTGACATGCAAAGTTTGGGACTAAAAAAGATATTTTTCATGTCACTATATAATAAAGATTTAAAAGAGGAAGAGGAGTTGAGTGAGTTTGTCGTCCATTTGAGAGGAAAAATCAGAAATCCTTCATCTCATTTTCCTTCATTGTCTTTGAATTCTTTCAAGCAATTTAAGTGATAATTCATGTTGGTTAATTAAATGCAACTAAGTGTAAAACTTCAAGGTAAATAATCTCTACTAAATTTCATCTTCTTCTTTTCCTTTTCTTTCTTAATTTGTTGAAGTAATGGTTGAGTATGGTGCTGGAATTTTAATTAAATGATGATGTTGGTTGTAAAGGAGAAGAGGAGAGTAGAAAAATCAAAGGAAAAAGAGTTGCTAGAGATTGAAAGCAAAAGGAGATTTCGACCAAAGGTTTGGGATGAGAGTCTTCCTATTTGTTTGTGGCTGTATTGGTAGAATTATGTTGTGAATGTCCTGAAATTTGAGTAATTAAAGAGATGATAATACTTAAGAAGTGTACATGCAAGGATGAGATGAAAACCTTTTGACCTAGTATCTGAACTTTTAGCATAAGTTAAAATAGAAATCTATAATTGTAACCATTAAAATTTCTAAAGTTTTACAAGACATATACCTACAATATTGTAGTAGGAACCTAGCCTTAATTCTGCCTCTAAGTAATTTTTATGATTTATTGAATGTTAGGTGAACTGTTAATTTTGGTTCTGGAACAGTTTGTGGAAAAATTGAGATATCTGTGCGTGCAATGATCAGAATGACATGAAGTTAATTCCTATACAAAATAGAATCCTAAATGCATATTTTGTATAAAGGAAGTATGACTTAAAAATGTATGCAAGCATGTCAAATGTTGACATGAAATTCATAGGTACTGGATGTACTGTTAGGGAACAGACTTTAGTAATTTGGACATAACTTTTGGTATAATTGTTAAATTGCTACAAAGTAAAATTTGGATAATATTAGAGACCCGTAAGTACAACTTTGATCAAGACATTCTGGTCTAATTCCTACTTCATTTTACGCTATAAATTTTTATATGTGGTAATAAATACTGTTTTGGTTCTATAAACAGCCTATAGTTTTTCTCTAATATCTCGAGTTATAGATAAGATATTAAGGTGAATTTTGATTATTTGGAAACTAGACACATATGGGAATAAGATTGTAGAAGGTCATTTAGCCTAAAAGTGACATTTTCAAATTCAGAAGTGGCTCACAAGTTAGGTCCAGAATGCTGTCCTTTGCAGATTTTTAATGTATTTTACTTTTTTTTTTAAATAGTTAAGTTAAATATGTGTCTATGTGAATACATAATTAATTGGATATGGCATGCAATATGACTATTAAAAAAGGATTATATGTATACATATACATTCATACATACACATAGGTAAAGATTATTGACGAAGATATATATATATATATATATATAATTAAATTTGTACATGATTGTTAAATGCAAGATAAATTTTATATATGAAATCCTATGATAAGTAAGTGTATATCTGAGATGTACCTATGCTATGAAATAAGGAATATAATAGTATGACCATGTCACAGGTAATGTCTTATGGATAACATGTTATGGTATCTATTAAAATAATATATGCTCAATTGACAAAATATTGAAATGTTAAATGGCAAATTGGTTACATGTATTTATATAAATTAGAGATTTTGGATATTTTTACATGATCATATACCTAAGTTGTGCTGTATTGGAAAGTTCTAAGAACAAGGCATGACTTAGGTTGAGCACTTAAATAGGTATGAAATATTACTTGATTGCCATGTTATGATCAAGCTATATATGATGACTAATGATAGCGCGATAAAAAACTATGTGAATCAATATACATAAACTTTGTATTCATAGTTATACTATAGTAATAATATTGCTACACTATAGTTATTTGTTTACAAATTGATTTAATTAAGTGCAAGTATGGTATATGAAAACAGAATTAAAAAAAGTATTGCCTGCAATTAGAGTTCAATTGTGGATAGATAGGCACCTATAGGGATTTTGCAGCTGCCACAATTGACCTATTTGGGTCTAAAGTATAGTTGATCCTATGGGATCATAAACAACCGTTTGGGTTGTTAGTCAACCCCGATTGGGTCCATTTGATCTGTCCACCGTACAGACGACCCGTTTGGGTCCATAGATTTGATATCTTTGGATATCCACTATTTTGATACCCTCGAGTATCCTCCGTTCCCGTTATCCACCTTTAGAACTTAAGTAGGCTATGTTACAATATAAATACATCATAAATGGTTACAGTATAACAAAGCATATAAATTATGAAATATCTTGATTAACTGAGTTTTCCAATGCATGTATCTTATTCTTTTGTTTGCATATATGTACATAACATTTTATGAAATGTTGAATTTATGGAAAGTACTTAAATACAAGAATACATTACTGATCAAAAACATTTTTACATTTATCATATGCTTATCATTTATATGTTTTTTTAAGTGTTATATAAATTTTGTATGATTTACTGAACTTGATGATCATTGTGAGTGGTTGTCCTTCACTTTTAATATCCCCACTAAGCTGTATAGCTTAGCACAAGTTATTTTGATCCGTGTAGGTTTTGGTAGTTAAGGTTTTTGCTCAGGAACGTTATCTGTATAAGGACAGACCGACACTAGTCTATAGGAGTTGATGTAGAAATTTTGATTAATTTTGTATAGTCCCTTACATGTTCTATATGTATAAAGTTTATATTATATATGTATGTCATATGGAGGTTAAGGTTGTAATAAGCTCTTAGTGAGAATGCTAGTATATGCATGCATCTAGAAGCTAGAATGACTTTATTCAAATGTGCTGGAATGCTGAATGTTATGCATGATAGTGAAATGACTAAGATAGTTGAATCTAGTATGATTAAGATAATGGGTTGCATAATGAGTCACTATTCTTTTTCAAAATGAAATGTACATGAAAGATGTAAGAAGCCTAATTAGAATACAATTTATATGATTAAACGGATCAAGTGACATGAATGCATGTATATGTTAATTAAAATAATTGCTTAACATAACATGACTTAATTAGATTTCATAACATATGATAGAGATGCTAGATTAGGGCATTTCAATTTGGTATCAGAGCATGGTTTAGTCTTTTTTGGGCAATTTGAGTATAGGATTCTATAATATGAGATAGTGTTGTGTTGGCCTAATGCAAAAGTTCTTGTTTTCTTATAGATTAAAGATGGAGAATTCCTCTAGGTATGCTATAGAAGAATCGGCTGAAAGTAATTTGTCAGTTAGATCAAATTCTTCTAATCTTATGACTTCATCATCACATCAAAATGAAATTCCTGCTACGGTTCCTGGAGAAGCCTTGTTGAAAATTTCTCAGGAAATGGCCCAAATTCTGCAAAGAATGACTATGCCCAAAGCTCCAATATCTGAAATTAGGAAGCATGGGGAACAAGAATTTATGGCCACTAATTTAGAACAATCTAAAGAAGTTGAGTTCTGGTTAGAAAGGCTGGAGAGGATATTTGATGAAATTAACTGCCCTGCAAATCACAAGGTATCTTGTGCTATGTCCTTACTTCAAGGCATGGCTTATGATTGGTGGAAGCTGATATTAAGACAGCCTCAGTTATCTGACCCACTTACCTGGGAATTCTTTAAGGAGGAGTTCAGAAAGAAATATTACTGAGGCTTACAAGGAGGAGAAATTGAAGCAGTTTCTGAATCTGAGACAAAAGGCTCTATTTGTGGCTAAATATGAAAAAGAATTTAGTCGGTTATGCAAGTATGTTCCTAAGGAGATGTTGATAGGAGTCTTTAAATGTAGACACTTTGAAGATGGGCTGAATGATCGAATTAAAGAAAAACTATTCGGATTTACATCTTTGAATGTGGTGGATTTTAATCAACTAATTATGACTGCCATGAAAGTTGAAAAGCATGAGATAGCTAAAAGAGAGAGGGAGCACAAAAGAAGTGGTTCTAGAGGAGGATCTTCCACTGGAAAAAGATTTAGAGGAGCTCAAGAAGGTTAGCCTGCAAAGTTTATTTTTAGTTCTACTAATAAAGGAAAGAAACAAGAGTCCTCTGCCAAGTCCAAATATGAGAAAGAAGTTTCAGGAAGACAGAGTGGGGGCCAAGCACTTGAATGTCCACATTGTACGAGGCACCATTGGGGTAACTGTAGAAAATTGGCTGGAGAATGCTTTAGATATGGTAGTATTGATCATTTTATGGCAAATTATCCTTCGAAATAGAATCAAGGTTTTAAACAACAGGGTGGCAAGGAAGCTTCTAATGCACCCCCATCTGGTAAAGGTAGAGGTAGAGGCAGAAGAAGGGGTGGATCGACTCATCACGGGTCCTAGTCTCAGAATGTGTCTGAATTAGTTGATAGACCTTTTACACAAATGGTTTCTAGTTGGGCTTATGCAGTGAAAGGTCAGGAGGAATAAAAGGCCCTAGAAATTATAGCTGGTACTTTTTCTCGCTATAATTGTGACATACATGCACTTATTGATCCTGGCTCTACTCATTCATATGTTTGTATTGGGAATTTAGGTAGAGATAGGTTTAAAATACAATAGTTAGATTATGATGTATGTGTGACTAGTCCATAAGGGTGATGGAATATGTCATGGTATGCATATAAAGATCACGCAGCGGAAAACAATAAAATTTGATCATACATGCCATACAATTCCATGACAAGAATCGAAATATGCAATTTTAAGGTTTTAAAACTTACAACTTTAGATGCCTTTAAAACTTGAATTTGATGATGACCAGCAACCAAGGAGGATATCTTAGTCTTAGACCTTCACCACCAATGCCAAGGAACAACCTTTTACGCCACTCCTCTCTATGTTCACACACACAATTGCACTGACGGCTTAAAATCGAGATTACTAGCTCTCAAAACAAGTATTGTGTAATGGCTATGGTTTGCAGCTATAAAATTTTATTTTATACTTCTCTTAGGTTGCTATTACTACCCAAGAACACAAGAGAATGAGGAAAAATCCTTTCTCCTTATGAAAATTGGACAAAAGAATTTTGTGAGAGAGAGAGAGGAGTTCACGCCAAAACCTAGTTCTTCTCCTAGGGTTTTATTTCTTTTCATATATATATCCTTATCTTTTGGCAAGTGTTTGATCTGAATTTTACCATCTTAAGATAATTAATTCAACTTCAATCACTTCCTAAAAATAAGTAATATATATTGATTTAAACTCATTTGAATTTAAAATTCAAATTTGAAATAAAACACACGACATTTAATTAAATAAAATCACTTAATATAAATAATAAGCATGTGCCGAAATTCCTTGGTTTTTATCTTGAAATTTCGGCCACTTCACTTTATATTTAAATGATTTAATTTAATTTAAATTCTTTTAGGCTTTAATACTCAATTAACTTAATTAATACAAGATAATTAATTAATTGAAATTAAACCATGTGGGCTGGATTTCTCTCTCTCATGGGCCAAGGTCCAATAGAATTTATAATGCCCATTGCATACATTAATTTGACTTTAATTAAAAGCCCAAATTAATGCCCAATACTTTATTTAAATATTTTAAGCCCAATGCTTTGTGTGCGATCCTATAGGTCTATTTAATGTTGGTAATGAATTAATGAATTAATTCAAAGGCTATATATATTCTCTAGCAAGATATTATAGCATTCCAAATTAAATGAAAATGCATATGGCATTTAGTGACCTAATGCAATTTTGCATAGTCCCTTACCCATAAATATCAGAATTAATATAAGGCATGGAACTAGTCATCCTTATATATATTAATTCCTTTCTTGATATTCCAGTGACACTGAACTCTCAGATAAATAATGATTACTCATTATTTCATCTCGGTATGGCCATATACTTCTCAGTTCACTGATCAAGTGGCTGATGATATTTTCTCTCTTATATAGAGGGGTAATCCCTTTTCTTCTCTCATGCTCTCTAACATGAATCAATGCATACCCAAGCATACCCGTACTTGTCACTCTATTACGAGCACGTTAGGTGTATGTCAAAGCACATAGTAATTCATAAAGAGTTTCATAGAGATTTTAGATCTAAGAACTCCGATACAAAACTTGCATATGAGAAACACTTATGACTTGTACCATGTAGTATTCTCATGAGTGGATCGAATCCAAATACCATGTTCTTTAACATGTATTTATGATCTCTGATTGACACTCTTGTCCTTATGATCCGTAAGACAAAACTCAACTTATCAGAGAGAGCATACTAGTTCTAATTCATTTGTTATTCCCATAACAATGACTGACTAGGGATATTTAGAATGAAGTCTCATTTGTTTCAAGGTCTTACAACCATGTGCCTCACACATGATAACTTAAACTGAAACAACATTCTTGGATAGTTCTATCAATTGATATGCACAAGAATACAATAGATAAAACAAATGCCTCATTTATTAACTAAAGTATTTTATTACAATGCATTAGGGCTAGGGCTTACACTAACAATCTCCCACTAGCACTAGTCCCAATTGGGTATAGCCCTAAGACTGAATGCTCTCAAATGAGCTTCGTGTAGATTTGGACGCAACTATTTCATCAAAGGATCTGCTACATTGTCTTCACTTGCTATCTTGCTAACCTTGACTTCCCTACGATCAATGATTTCTCTAATCAGGTGGTACCTCCTGAGTATGTGTTTGGATTTCTGGTGTGACCGGGGCTCCTTGACCTGTGTGATAGCCCCGTTGTTGTCATAAAAAATTTCTAATGGATCTAGGATGCTTGGGACCACTCCTAATCTAGAAACAAAATTTTTAATCCAAACAGCCTCTTTTGCAGCCTCACTCGCTGCAATATACTCAGATTCTGTAGTTGAGTCGGCAACGGTCTCTTGCTTCGAGCTTCTCCAGCTGACAGCACCACTGTTCAAAAAAAAAACAAACCCAGATTGTGATCTAGAATCCTAAGTGCTGGTCTAAAAAGCAGCATCGGCATAACCTTGTATGACGAGCTCTTCTTGACCACCATACACCAAGAAGTGATCCTTAGTCCTCCGTAGGTACTTCAGAATTCCTTTTATAGCAGACCAGTGCTTCTCACCAGGGTCTTGCTGAAACCTACTGGTTATACTTAGTGCATGAGAAACATCCAACCTAGTATATAACATAGCGTACATGATAGATCCAATAGCAGATGCATATGGGATTTTACTCATGTTGTCCCTTTCCTCTTTGGTTTTAGGGCACTGTTCTTTAGTCAAAGGAACTCCCAAAGCCAAAAGTATGTACCCTTTCTTTGAGTTTCCTATACTAAAAAGCTTTAGTACTTTGTCTATGTACTTTTCTTGACTTAGTCCCAAAAGCCGATTCGATCTATCTCTATAGATTCGAATACCAAGTATTGTCTCGGCTTCACCTAAGTCTTTCATTGAGAAACATTTTCCTAACCTTTGCTTAACCTTTTGCAATGTTGGAATGTCATTCCCAATGAGAAGGATGTCGTCCACATATAGGACCAGAAATACTACTATGCTTCCACTAACCTTTTTGTACACACAAGGCTCATCTTCGTTCTTGATGAAGTCAAATTCTTTGACTGCCTCATCAAAATGAAGATTCCAACTTCAGGATGCTTGCTTTAATCCATAAATGAATTTTTGAAACTTGCAAACCTTCTTAAGATTCTTGGGATTGATAAAACCCTCAGGCTGTGTCATACACACATCCTTAAGTAAATTTCCATTGAGGAAAGCAGTTTTGACATCAATTTGCCATATATCATAATAATGATATGCAGCTATGGCAAGCAAGATCCTAATGGACTTAAGCATGACTATAGGCGAAAAGGTCTCGTCATAGTCTACACCATGAGTTTGTCGAAAACCTTTTTCTACTAGTCTACCTTTGTAGGTCTTATCAGCTTGGAGTTTGAACAACCACTTGTATTCAATTACCTTCGCACCTTTCGGTGGATTAACCAAGGTCCAAACCTGGTTATCGTACATTGATTGCATCTCGAATTTCATGGCTTCAAGCCAATTTTTCGAGTCTGGGCTTTCAATAGCTTATCGGTAGGTAGTAGGATCCTCACGATCTACTAACTCAATAGTGTCACTGTCAGTGATTAGAAATCCATATCTCTCAATCTCCTGACGTACCCTACCGAACCTTTTAGGTACTTGTGTAATGGGTTCTTGTTCCACAACTGGTTGTGAACTTGATCCCATTTCCAACTCATCCTCTATAGGAGCTTGTGGCACTTGAATTTCTCCAAGTTCTACTTTACTCCCACTATCTTTCTTGAGAAGGAACTCCTTTTCCAAGAAAATAGCCTTGCGAGCAATAAATACTTTGTTCTCGACTTGTGAGTAAAAGTAGTATCCCTTTGTTTCTTTGGGATAACCCACAAACAAGCAGACAGTGGATTTGGACTCTAGTTTGTCAGATGTTAATTTCATAACATGTGCTTCACAGTCCCAAATCCTGAGAAACGACATATTGGGTTCTTTCACAGTCCATACCTCATATGATGTCTTCTCAACTGCTTTAGTTGGAGTACAGTTTAGTAGAATGCAGCAATTTCTAATGCATAACCCCAAAAAGAGACAGGAAGATTAGCTTGAATCATTATAGATCGAACCATGTCCAACAGAGTTTGATTTCTCCTTTCGGACTCACCATTCCATTGTGGCATTCCAGGAGGAATGAGCTGTGAAATAATACCACACTTTTTTAGATGACTATCAAATTCTTGGCTTAAGTATTCGCCACCTCGATCTGATCGAATGGCTTTTATACTTTTGCCAAGTTGTTTTTCTACTTCGTTCTTAAACTCTTTGAATTTCTCAAAAGTTTCAGATTTGTACTTCATTAGATAGACATAGCCATATCTACTAAAGTCATATGTGAACGTCACGAAGTAGCTAAAACTACCTCTAGCTTGTGTACTTAATGGTCCACATACATCGGTATGTATTAGTTCTAATAAGCTATTAGTCCTTTCACCTTTCTTATAAAAAGGACTCTTTGTCATTTTTCCATGCAAACATGGCTCGCATGTATCATAAGACTCTAAGTCGAATGACCCAAGCAACTTTAGTTTTGTGGAGTCTTGAAATGCATTTTTCGTTTGCATGTCCTAAACGACAATGCCAGAAGTAAGTAGAGTTCAATTCGTTTGATTTAACCCTATTTGTATTAATGTTGTATATGGACTCTTTGTTTTGTAAATCAAGGATATAAAGGCCATTTTGCAACATGGCATTGCCATAAGAAATGCCTTGGCGATGAATATGAGCATTGCTATTTTTAATAACAAAATTAAATTCATCCAAATCCAAACATGAAACTGAAATAATGTTTCTGCTCATAGCAGGCACATAATAACAATTTTTCAAAACTAAACAAAGTTCGGAAGGTAAAGTGAGTTGATAGTCGCCTATCTCCATGGCAGCAACTCGTGCTCCATTCCCCACACGGAGGTCCACTTCATTCTTACCAAGTAACCGCTTATTTCTTAGCCCCTGCACATTTGAACAAATGTGAGAACCACAACCAGTATCCAATACCCAAGTGGTAGAAATAGAAAGGTTAATCTCAATAACAAAAATACCAGAACTGGACGCCTTGGCTCCATTCTTCTTTTGTTCTTCCTTGAAGAGAGCACAATTCTTCCTCCAATGCCCTATCTTGTTGCAATGGAAGCAAGTGCTCTCACTCTCTTTGAGCTTCTGCGCCTTGGGCTTGCATTGGGCCTAAGGTGCACTCCCACTTGACTTGAACCGAGCCAGGTCATTCTTGGGTTTTGCCTTTCCCTTTCCCTTAGCGGGTCCCTTTTTAATGCCCCCTTGAACCATCAATACGGGATTGGTCTTTCGAATGTTCTCTTTGGCATTCTTAAGCATCCCATGGAGCTTAGTGACTGACTTGTTCATTGCATGCATGTTATAATTCATCACAAATGGATCATAATCATCAGTCAATGATCCTAAGATCAAGTCAGTGGCCAATTCCTTTGGCACTTGTACCTCAAGCTTCTCAAGAGTATCAAGATACCCTTTCATCTTGAGTACATGGGTACTAATAGGAGTACCCGTAGCCATCTTACAAGAAATCAAGGCCTTTGTTGTCACGAACCTCTCGTGACGAGCTTGCTCTTGGAACATCTCCTTGAGGTGCACTATGATCGCATAAGCCTCTTGGTCCATAAATTGCTTTTGCAAGTTAGGCACCATAGTGGCCAGCATCAGACATGTCACATCATTGGAGTCGCTCTTCTTGGTCTCAAAAGTTTCCTTTTGAACCGCAGAGGCATTCCTAGCAGGTTCTTCAGGCAAGGGTGCATCCAAAACATACGACTTTTTCTCTTGCTTAAGAACTATTCTTAAGTTTCGAGACCAGTCTATGAATGTGGTGCCATTCAATTTGTCCTTTTCAAGGACCGATCGCAATGAGAAATTGTTGTTTGAATATGCCATTTTCAATCTACAATAAAATTTAGCAAGATTAAATGGGTCTTATTTATAATCCCACAAACCGAATTAATATCCCTTTAAATAATTCATGTTAGTGATTTAATGTGGTCCAAGATCCACTTTTCACAACAACTTATTAGTCAAGCTGAGCTTGTACACCTAACAAGTTAAGTTACTTAGGTAGAAAAACTCCAATCATATCTCGTACATGACTCTTGGATCAAATGGGCTAACATCTTAAAATGTTATGGCACAAACCCATTTATTAGTTGCCTAGGTCCGAGCATCCCTTTCCATGTTAAGTCCAACCTACATTCACAACCCATGCTTTACAAAGATAATCGGGCGCATCTAGGACTCCTAGTCTACGTGACCGATGATCGATGCCTTGACATGTTTCAACTTAGGAAGGCAACTTTGTGACTTACTATTTTTAGGGATTCATTTTATTACGGCTTACATGGCATACGCTTTGTCATCCATACATAGCATGCATATATATATATATATAATTGCATAAAGTAAAGCATGACAAACATGGGCCCAAAAACCTACAACTAAGATTCTATACTATTACATAAGAATCTTCGAGTTGGGCTTCTCCACTCCGGTGGGCTTCATCTTGATTTACAAAGTCTTCAAGTATATTCTATTCTAAGAAATAAATGAAACTTTTACAATAAAACATAATGGCTCGCAGGCCATATTTAATTACAAAACCCAGGGCACATGAATTTACCATGCATATCCATTCATCACACCAAACAAGCAAATAAATATACATAATATTCATAGATCAAACAAAGTCCAATTTTCATTAATGGGATTAATTAATTTAGCCAAGCCCATTAATGAAAATTATGTACTTGAACCTTTAAGAGATGACCCCATGATGGGCTTGGGCCGAAGTCCAATGGACTAAATCCTCTTATTGAATAAGTTCTCTTAAAAGCCTAAAACACAAACTAGTTAGATTTGTGCTATAAATCAACTCTAGTATAATTTCTAATTTTGCCATTTTTAATTTTATGTCATACAGCCCATAAACATTAAAAATACATATAATATGTACCAATATGAATTAAAACACAAAATCATGAAGAACATATATATATGATACACGACATACATATAAAAACAAACAAACAACAAAACTAGTTGTTTAATGCTTATGTGATGCCATAAAATGCATAAATACTTAAATCAATTTTATGAATCATTTAATAATTTAAATAAGGTCATAAATATGGATTTAATATTTTGTACCAATCTGATCTAAATGTGTTCTTACCATTTTAATCAAAACAAAATAAACAATGTTGATTAAACATGTAACAAACACAAACTAGTCATAGTTTTAAGTGATTTTAAAATTAATCAATTAAATTGTCATGGACCAGAATTAAAACCAAATTTAAAATATGTCCAGACTTGATATTTAATCTTTAAAAATCACTTACAAACATGCCAAAAATGTTTTTACATTTAATATTTAAAACTAGTTGTTAAACTAACAATTAACATGCCAAAAAGCACCTAGTTTTAATATTAACATGTACCATCAGGTATTATCAATTAAATCCAACCATTAACAGCTCCTAGAACATCTTAGGACAGTATATTAACATGTCATATTAATTATAATACATATCTAATCAATTAAAATCATTTTTACACCAAAACAATGCAAAAAACTCAAAACATAAAATTTCAGCATTGCATGTTTTCAAAATAACGATTTTTAATTAATTTTTTCATGCATCTAAAGCACTAAAATAAGCATGATTAGGCTCTGATACCACTGATGGAATATTTCATGGTATGCACATAAAGATCACGCAGCAAAAAAACAATAAAATTTGATCATACATGCCATACAATTCCATGACAAGAATCAAAACATGCAATTTTAGGGTTTTAAAACTTACAACTTTAGATGCCTTTAAAACTTGAATTTGATGATGACCAGCAACCAAGGAGGATATCTTAGCCTTATACCTTCACCACCAATGCCAAGGAACAGCCTTTTACGCCACTCCTCTCTATGTTCACACACACAATTGCACCGATGGCTTAAAATCGAGATTGCTAGCTCTCAAAATAAGTATTGTGTAATGGCTATGGTTTGTAGCTACAAAATTTGATTTTGTACTTCTCTTAGGTTGCTATTACTACCCAAGAACACAAGAGAATGAGGAACAATCCTTTCTCCTTGTGAAAATTGGCCAAAAGAATTTTGTGAGAGAGAGAGAGGAGTTCACGCCAAAACCTAGTTCTTCTCCTAGGGTTTTATTTCTTTTCATATATATATATCCTTATCTTTTGGCAAGTGTTTGATCTGAATTTTACCATCTCAAGATAATTAATTCAACTTCAATCACTTCCTAAAAATAAGTAATATATATTGATTTAAACTCCTTTGAATTTAAAATTCAAATTTGAAATAAAATACACGACATTTAATTAAATAAAATCACTTAATATAAATAATAAGCATGTGCCAAAATTCCTTGTTCTTTATCTTAGAATTTTGGCCACTTTACTTTGTATTTAAATGATTTAATTTAATTTAAATTCTTTTAGGCTTTAATACTCAATTAACTTAATTAGTATAAGATAATTAATTAATTGAAATTAAACCATGTGGGCTGAATTTCTCTCTCTCATGGGCCAAGGTCCAATAGCATTTATAATGCCCATTACATACATTAATTTGAATTTAATTAAAAGCCCAAATTAATGCCCAATACTTTATTTAAATATTTTAAGCCCAATGCTTTGTGTGCGATCCTATAGGTCCATTTAATGTTGGCAATGAATTAATGAATTAATTCAAAGGCTATATATATATATTCTCTAGCAAGATATTATAGCATTCCAAATTAAATGAAAATGCATATGGCATTTAGTGACCTAATGCAATTTTGCATAGTTCCTTACCCATAAATATCAGAATTAATATAAGGCATGGAACTAGTCATCCTTATATATATTAATTCCTTTCTTGATATTTCAGTGACACTGAACTCTCAGATAAATAATGATTACTCATTATTTCATCTCGGTATGGCCATACACTTCTCAGTTCACTGATCAAGTGGCCGATGATATTTTCTCTCTTATATAGAGGGGTAATCCCTTCACTTCTCTCATGCTCTTTAACATGAATCAATGCATACCCAAGCATACCTGTACTTGTCACTCTGTTACGAGCACGTTAGGTGTATGTAAAAGCACACAGTAATTCATAAAGAGTTCCATAGAGATTTTAGGTCTAAGAACTCTGATACAAAAATTGCATATGAGAAACACTTATGACTTGTACCATGTAGTGTTCTCATGAATGGATCGAATCCAGATACCATGTTCTTTAACATGTATCTATGATCTCTGATTGACACTCTTGTCCTTATGATCCGTAAGACAGAACTCAACTTATCAGAGAGAGCATACTAGTCTTAATTCATTTGTTATTACCATAACAATGACTGACTAGGGATATTTAGAATGAATTCTTATTTGTTTCAAGGTCTTACAACCATGTGCCTCACACATGATAACTTAAACTGACACAACATTCTTGGATAGTTCTATCAATTATTATGCATATGAATACAATAGATAAAACAAATGCCTCATTTATTAACTAAAGTGTTTTATTACAATGCATTGGGGCTAGGGCTTACACTAACATAGGGCATAGTGTAATTGTTAATAAAGTGTGTAAAGACTATCCTATAGTAGTTCAGGGGAGAGAGTTTCCAGCAGATTTGATTGTGTTGCCATTTCATGAGTTTGATGTAATTATGGGAATGGATTGATTATCCAAGCATTATGCAGTGGTGAATTGTGAAATGAAAATAGTAACTCTCAGGGATGAAGAAAGAAAGGAAGTGGTAGTAGAAGGCTGTTGTTCTAATCCATTGACTAATGTTATATCAGCAATACAGGCTAGACGTTGTCTTAGAAAAGGACGTGAAGCATTTTTAGCTTTAGTTCTTGACTCAAAAAGGGATACAATAAAGCTTGAGATTATACCAATTGTGAATGAATTTCCAGAAGTATTTTTTGAGGAATTAGCTAGTCTTCCTCCAGAAAGAGATGTTGAGTTGTTTATTGATCTGTTACTTGGTACAACCCCGATCTCTAGGGCACCATACAAAATGGCTCCATCTGAATTGAAAGAGTTAAAGTTTCAATTATAGGAATTGTTAGATAAAGGCTTCATCAGACCTAATGTGTCACCTTGGGATGCTCCGGTTTTATTTGTTAAGAAGAAGGACGGGTCCATGAGGATGTGTATCAATTATAGATAGTTGAACAAAGTGACAGTGAAGAACAAATATCCTTTGCCTCGAATTGAAGATTTATTTGATTAGTTGAGTGGTGCTGGTGTGTTTTCAAAGATAGACTTGCGATCAGGTTATTATCAGCTCAGAGTAAAGGATGGGGATGTTTCTAAAATTGCATTTAGAACCCAATATGGACATTATGAATTCTTAGTTATGCCATTTGGGTTGACTAATGCACTTGTTGCATTTATGGATCTTATGAATAGGGTATTCAGACCATACTTGGATCGATTTGTTTTAGTGTTTATTGATGACATATTGGTTTACTCCAAAAACCAAGCTGAGCATGCTGAACATCTGAGGATTGTATTGCAAACTTTGAAAGAAAATCAGTTGTATGCCAAGTTGAGTAAATGTGACTTATGGTTTAAGGAAGTTTCTTTCCTAGGTCATGTTGTATCCGCTAAAGGTGTTAGGGTTGATCCAAATAAAATTAAAGCTATTGTTAATTGGAAACCACCCAGGAATGTACATGAAATTAGAAGTTTTCTCGGGTTGGCAGGTTACTATCATCATTTTGTGAAGGGTTTTTCTATCATTGCTTCACCCCTTACTAAGTTGTTAAGATAGAATATTAAGTTTGAATGGTCTGATCGTTGTCAAGTAAGCTTTGAACGATTAAAAAAGATGTTGACTGAAGCTCTAGTGTTAAGTCAACCTGTGTCAGGGAAAGAGTATGCAATATACATTGATGCTTCTAAGGTTGGTTTAGGTTGTGTATTAATGCAAGATGGTAAAGTTATAGCTTATGCATCTAGACAGTTGAAACCGTATGAGCAAAACTACCTGACTCATGATTTAGAAATAGTAGCTGTGGTATTTGCTTTAAAGATTTGGCGACACTACTTATATGGGAAAAATACAGGATTTATATTGATCATAAAAGCCTCAAATACTTGCTTACTCAGAAAGAACTTAATTTGAGGCAAAGAAGGTGGTTAGAATTATTCAAAGATTATGATTGTATAGTTGACTACCATCCAGGAAAAGCGAATGTGTTTGCTGATGCCTTGAGTCATAAGACAATGGTAGCATTGATGTTAAAGTAATATAGATGGAAATTTGCATCGGATGGTGCATTATTAGCATAGCTTAAAGCTAGACCCATGGTTAGGTAGACAGTGATAAATGCCCAGAAGGATGAAAAAAAGTTACAACAGGTTGTGAAAGTAGTTTGTGAAGGAAATCAATTGAATTTTTCAGCGAAAGAAAATGGTAGTGTGTACTACCATAACAGGTTATGTGTTCCTGATGACACAGAAGTGAAAAGTATCCTATTGCATGAAGCGCATAATACTGCATTTATTATGCATCTAGTTGGGAACAAGATTTATCAAGAGTTGAAATAGTTTTACTGGTGGCCTGGCATGAAAAAGGATATTGTTGAATATGTTTCTAAATGTTTAACGTGTTAGCAAGTAAAAGCAGAACACCAGTTTACTTCAGGTATTTTGAATCCCATTCCAATTCCACAGTGGAAGTGGGAAGACATGACCATGGATTTTGTTACCGGTTTTCCTCTTACTCAGAGAAGATATGATGTTATTTGGGTAATAGTGGATAAGTTAACAAAAGTAGCTCACTTTATACCGGTTCGAATAGATTATTCTATGGATAAGCTTGCAGAATTGTATGTGAATGAGATTGTATGATTACATGGTATACCCGTATCCATAATTTCTGATCGAGATCTAAGGTTTATATCGAGATTTTGGCAGAGTCTATAGGAGGCCTTAGAAACACAGCTCAAGTATAGTACAACTTTTCATCCTCAAACGGATAGAAAATATGAAAGGGTTATTCAAGTTTTAGAAGATATGATGAGGGGATGTGCTTTGGAGTTTTTTGGAAGTTGGGACAAAAATATGTGGCCTTAATGGAATTTGCCTACAATGATAGTTATCAGAAGGGTATTCAAATGGCTCCATATGAGGCTTTGTATGGCAAAAAATGTGTAACTCTGGTTTGCTAGACTGAGCTAAATGAATGTAGAATAGTTGGTCCTGACCTTGTCAAAGATACAGAAGAAAAAGTTCAAGTTATCAAGCAGAGGCTGAAAGAAGCTAGTGATAGATAGAAATCATATGCTGACTTGAAAAGAAAAGATATCAAGTATCAGGTGGGTGACAATGTTTTTGAAGGTATCTCCTTGGAGAAAGGTGCTTAGATTTGGGAAAAAGGGAAAACTTAGTCCGAGATACATTGGTCCATATGAAATTCTTCAAAGAGTCGGACCAGTGCCTTATAGGTTGGCTCTTCCTATGGAATTAGCCAAGCTTCATGATGTGTTTCATGTTAGAGAGT
Source organism: Excoecaria agallocha (assembly GCA_037975025.1). NCBI lineage: Eukaryota > Viridiplantae > Streptophyta > Magnoliopsida > Malpighiales > Euphorbiaceae > Excoecaria > Excoecaria agallocha. Next base: position 60,782,840 of record CM075811.1, on the reverse strand, counting down.
ATGCCCTAAAGCCTATGTAATAGGGATGTTTTTCATATGTATAAAATTTATATTCTTAATAAAAGGCATCATTCATTTATTAATGCTATGTTTAAATACATGAGTTTGTAAATCTTAAATTAATAAATGAAGTCCTAGATATTATAAACACAGTGCAAAGGAAATCATGAAGGTGTTCATGATGTGAGATGTCTATTGCATGCAAATGTGTTAATATCTAAATATCCCTAGTCATAGAATTAACAAGATAGGACATTGTTAATTCGGACAGACTAGCACATGTTATGCTTCTTGAATGGTTCAAGCAGTGGTTCTCATAACTGTGATTATGAAAGATAATCAAAGCTGACATATGGATGCTTGTTAGAAGAACAAGTTCATTGGAGACCTGCAAAGAGAATCCTCACATGGATATTAAATCTATATCAGTCAGGAATCTCTTCATAGCGGTTGTGCAAGTATCCTTAGACTTGAGATCACCAAAGTTATCTTAAGTAGCAAGTGGTATACTTTGACTCCATAACTGATTACTTCCAACTGGGAGTGAACATAGTTAGGAGATTGGGTATATCATGACCTACTTGAAGATAGTTGAGTGATTGAAAAAGGATTCACCATCCCAGATTTAATAAGGGAAGTTATCTCGCATGATTCTATAATTACCTTATTCAGAGAATCTCTGGCCAGAGTAAACTGCCAAGATGGATAGAGATCCATGGAGGGCATTTTGGGAACAATGGTTAAATTAATAGAACATACATAATTAGATTTATATGAGTTGACAGAAATCCATACTCAGAATCTAATTGAGATAAGAGTGGTGAAAGGAGTAATTGCAGGGTAACTGTTTCTATGGAAGGGTACAATCAAACCACATGACTTTCCTGACATTTGGGTAGTCATGATGCCTAACTAGAGGCCAATCATGACTTGTATAATGATGTATCAAAATATCAATAGAGATTGATAAAATGATTTAAAGGAGTTTAAATCATGTGAGTTTTGAATAGAGCTCACAATTACATATTATACTGCCAACATGGACAGAAACCCAATAAGTCACACACATATAGAGAAAAGGGTAAAATGGTAAAAAGACAAGGATAATAATATTTGATATTATTATGAAGGTAGAGAAGTGAATATGATAATAATTAATTAAAGAGTTTGATTAATTATGATCAAATAAAATTGTCCGCGAAACTTTTGAGAAATGTTATGTAAATTGGACTTAATTGAAATAATGTATTTAATGATTAATTATTATTATCTTATAAGTGTTATAGGACTAATATAAGTGTTATAGGACTGGTATAATAATTAATAACTCCATTGGAAGAATTATTAAGGGCCAGAGGAATAAAGCAGTTGGCGAAAGCCCTTCTGTAAGGGCCACACGCCAAGTCCAGAACAGAAGGACTTAATGGCCTATTTCATGCACCAAATTAATTTATATATGTTACATAAGTGTTATGGAACTCACATATTTAATTTGGTTGGTTTTGGAATCCATTTGGGTATTTAAATCCAATTAGTTGTACAAAGGGCCTAGTTTGTGGGTTTTGTGCATAGTCTTTTATGAAAAGGTTTAAATTGAATTTAATTAAGCCCAAATGATTATAATTAATTCCAGAGGCCCAATTAATAATTCTCCAGCAATTTTAAAGAGCCCAATCTCATTAAGGAGTTGGAATTTTAACCTAACTATAAAAGGCCAACTAATGAGGAATTAGGGTTAAGTGATTAAAAACAAAAGAAAGTCTTTTTCTCTAATCTCTCTCTCCTTTTTGCGCCAACTCCAAGCTAGCTTCTTGGAATTTCAGCCAACCCTAGTTAAACACCAATTTGTTGGTTCAATTTATCCCTCTCTAGTGTGGATTACTCATTGGAGGTGTTCGATTTTGGACACTATGGTTTGCGACAACCCAATGCAAAGTAAAATCAACTGTTCAACAAAAATCAAAGGTTATTTTTCATATTCTCATATAGTTATATTGTGTATTCATGGCAAGATCAGATCTAATGGTTAAAAATTTTTAAAATTCCGCTCATGTATGTGATGCATGTAACCGTTAAAATCCAACATTTCATGTGTCCATGCTTTGAAGATATCGCTCTGATGAATCTCATAAGTTAGAAGTTCAAGATATTCAAGTACAACCAGATTTCACGTATGATGAGGAATCGAAGGAAATCCTGGCTAGGGAAATCAAACAATTGAGGAACAAGCAGATCCCTCTGGTCAAAGTACTCTGGCAACATCATGGTGTACAATAAGTAACTTGGGAGCTAGAGGCAACCATGAAAAAGCAATATTCTCATTTGTTTGAATCAGGTATGAATTTCAAAAACGAAATTCCTTAAGGGGGAGAGATTTGTGAGGCCCCAAACATGACCCTAATTGGAATTGCATATTTTAAGTAGGATTTTATTTGACTAAGACCAAATTAAAATGAAAATTTCATAAAAAGTATGGAACAAGTGATAAATTATTTTGTTATTATATTAATAGCATGAAAATAAAATTTAATATTATAGTTTAATATTATTTAAGGGTATAATTGAAGTATAAAGTATTAATTTGGGGTAAATTTTGTAATTATGGCATTTTAGGGGTCAATTGTGAATAGAAGAATAAATTGAGAGGTCAATTTATTAAAAGGATTAAATGGAGAGGTTGATTTAAGAGATAAATTAAAAGAAGGGGTCAAACTATAGCATGTAAAAAGGGGTGTGTTTATTGTGTGACATGCAAAGTTTAGAAGGATTAAAAAGGATATTTTTTAGAAGGATTAAAAAGGATATTTTTCATGTCACTATAATAAAGATTTAAAAGAGAAGAGAGGAGTTGAGTGAGTTTGTCGTACATTTGAGAGGAAAAACCAGAAATCCTTCATTTCATTTTCCTTCATTGTCTTTGAATTCTTTCAAGCAATTTAAGTGATAATTCATATTGGTTAATTAAAGGTAACTAAGTGTAGAACTTTAAGGTAAATAATCTCTACTGAATTTCATCTTCTTCTTTTTATTCTCTTTCTTAATTTGTTGAAGTAATGGTTGAGTATGGTGCTGGAATTTTAATTAAATGATGATGTTGGTTGTAAAGGAGAAGAGGAGAGTAGAAAAATCAAAGGAAAAGGAGTTGCTAGAGATTGAAAGCGAAAGGAGATTTTGGCAAAAGGTATGGGATGAGAGTCTTCCTATTTGTTTGTGGCTTTGTGAATGTCCTGAAATTTGAGTAATTAAAGAGATGATAATACTTATGAAGTGTACATGCAAGAATGAGATAAAAACCTCTTGACCTAGTGTTTGAACTTTTAGTATAAGTTAAAGTAGAAATCTCTAATTGTAACCATTCAAATTTTTAAAGTTTTAAAAGACATATACCTACAAGATTGTAGAAGGAACCTAGCCTTAATTCGGCCTCTAAATAATTTTTATGATTTATTGAATGTCAGGTGAACTGTTAATTCTTGTTCTAGAACAGTTTGTGGATAAATTGAGATATATATGTGTAAAATAATCAGAATTACTTGAGGTTAATTCTTATGCAAGATAGAATCCTAAATACACATTTTTTATGCAGGAAGTATGACTTAAAAATGTATGCAAGCTTGTCAAATGTTGACTTGAAATTCGTAGGTACTGGATGTACTGTTATGGAACAAACTTTAGTAACTTGGGCATAACTTTTGAAAAAATTATTAAATTGCTACAAAGTAAAATTATGGTAATACTAGAGACCTAGAAGTACAACTTTGATGAAGATATTCTGGTCTAATTCCTTCTTTATTTTACGCTATAAATTTTTATATATGGTAATAAATACTGTTTTGGTTCTATGAACAACCTATAGTTTTTCTTTAATATCTCGAGCTATAAATAAGATATTAAGGTGAATTTTGATGATTTGGAAACTATAAACATATTGAAATAAGATTTTAAAAGGTCATTTAGCCTAAAAATGACATTTTCAAATTCATAAGTGGCTCACAAGTTGGGTCCAGAATGCTACCCTATGCAGATTTTTAATGTATTTTACCTTATTTTTTTTAAATAGTTAAGTTACATATGTGTCTATGTGAATACAAAATGAATTGGATATGGCATGCAATATGACTATTGATATATTAAATATACATATACATTCATACATGCACATAAGTAAAGATTATTGATGAAGATATATATATATATATATATATATATATATATATATATATATATATATATATATATATATTATATATATATTTGTAATTAAATTTCTACATGATTGTTAAATGCAAGATTAATTTTATGTATCAAATCCTATGATGAGTAAGTGTATATTTGAGATGTACCTATGCTATGAAATAAGGAATATAATAGTATGACCATGTCACAGGTAATGTCTTATGTATAACATGTTATGGTTTCTATTAAAATAATATATGCTCAATTGATAAAACATTGAAATGTTAATTGGAAAATTGGTTACATGTATTTATATAAATTAGAGATTTTGGATCTTTTTACATGATCATATACCTAAGTTGTGTTGTATTGGAAAGTTCTAAGAATAAGGCATGACTTAGGTTGAGCACTTAAATAGATATGAAATATTACTTGATTGCCATGTTATAATCAAGCTATATATGATGACTAATTATAGCAAGATAAAAAACTATGTGAATCAATATACAGAAACTTTGTATACATAGTTATAATATAGTAATAATATTGCTACACTATAGTTATATGTTTGCAAATTGATTTAATTAAGTGCAAGTATGGTATATGAAAACAGAATTAAACAAAGTATTGCCTGCAATTAGAGTTCAATTGTGGATATATAGGCACCTATAGGGATTTTGCAGCTGTCACAGTCGACCTATTTAGATCTAAAGTACAGTTGATCCTATGGGATCATAAATAGCCGTTTTGGTTGTTAGTCGACCCCGATTGAGTTCATTTGACCGGTCTACCGTACAGATGACCCGTTTGGGTCCATAGATCTGATATCTTTGGATATCCATTATTTTGATACCCTGGGGTATCCACCGTTCCCGTTATCCACCTTTAAAACATAAGCAGGCTATGTTACTGTATAAATACATCATAAATGGTTATAGTATAACAAGGCATATAAATTATGAAATATCTTGATTAACTGAGTTTTCTAATGCATGTATCTTATTCTTATGTTTACATATATGTACATAACATTTTATGAAATGCTGAATTAATGGAGACTACTTGAATGCAAGAATACATTGCTAATCAAAAACATTTTTACATTTATCATATGCTTATCGTTTATATGTTATTTTAAGTGTTATATAAATTTTGTATGATTTACTGAACTTGACTATCACTGTGAGTGGTTGTCCTTCACTTTTAATATCCCCACTAAGCTATGTAGCTTAGCACGGGTTATTTTTATCCGTGTAGGTTTTGATAGTCAAGGTTTTTGCTCAGGAACATTCTCTGCATCAGGACAGACCGACACCAGTCTATAGGAGCTGATGTAGAAATTTTGATTAATTTTGTATAGTTCCTTACATGTTCTATATGTGTAAAGTTTATATTATATATGTATGCCATATGGAGGTTAAGGTTGTAATAAGCTCTTGTGGGAATGCTAGTATATGCATGCATCTAAAAGCTAGAATGACTTTATTCAAATGTGCTGAATGCTGAATGCTATGCATGATAGTGAAATGACTAAGATAGTTGAATCTAGTATGATTACGATAATGGGTTACATAATGAGTCACTGTTCTTATTCAAATGAAATATATATGAAAGATGTGAGAAGCCTAATTAGAATAAAAGTTATATGATTAGACGGATCAGGTGACATGAATGCATATAGATGTTAATCGAGATAATTGCTTAACATAACATGACTTAAGTAGACTTTATAACATATGATAGAGATGCTAGAGTAGGGTGTTTCACTTAAACTATGAAATTAATTGATGTAATTATAATACATAAAAAATCAAAATACATATAAAAAAATATATGTTCTATTTAAACAATATATCTTCCATTTGCCTTCTATATTGAAATCATTCATTGATTGGTGAAGTTGGTTTCGTTATCATTGGAGATCTTAGTCCTAAAAAATCTGTATCAATATAATAATTAAAATCATTCAATACTAATTCCAAGACAAATCAAAATATTAAAATAATTAAACATTACATGTCTCAATTTCTTCATATTTTTCCATTCCATCCATTGTAAGGCGAAAGTCAATGGGCATTGGTATTGATCTTAACCAATTTTTACCACATACTTATTGGAGAAAGAGAGCTTCTGAAAGGATTAAGCACTAGACCACCTATGCTGAAAGCAGATTCTGAAGCTACAGTGGAAATTTGCATTGCCAAAACATCTCTAACTATTAGAGAAAAAATAAAAAACTTAGGTAAACTTTTTCTCCACTAACCCAAAATATCAAAAAGATCAACTCTAGGTTCAAAATCATCCGATAAATATTTCACCACTTCTGACTTGTTTTTTGTACTCTATTCCTCTTTTAGATGCCTATCAAATAGGTTGTTCAATATCTTCCCACCATCCACCTCTTCATCATCCATGTTCACATCAGTAATATTTTGAGTCCAACCATATAAACCTCCTATATTTTTTTTTCAATTGAATTACATTCATAATAGTAGTTATATAGTTGAGTCAAAGTTATTTCCATTCTATCTACCATCTCTTTAGCCTCCTCTTTCCCATAACTTTTCTCAAGATAAAACATTACATATTTCATTTTATATCGAGGGTCCAAAATGACAGCAATATATAGCAAAAGATTCAAATTATCCATATTATCCCAATATTTATCAAATTTCAACTGCATATTTATACTCATACCACTCATTATGTTATCATTACTTAAACTCAACTTGTGAATCATAGTCTATAATGACATAATCTCACGAAAGAAGAAATTAGAGATCACTAATAATGATCCTGAAAACTTCAATGTTACATTGTAGAAAAGTCTAAAAAACTTGATAAAGCATCTTGCTTTATTCCAATCTTCTTTATCAGGTGGCCTAATGATTCTATTTTCTTTGCCTTTCTAATAACAAATTAGAAAAGTAACACCAAACCATATAACAATCAAGAATTATGAGAAACTATATATTTTGCTTTGTAATGAATCCAATCCAATGAGCAAATCTTGATTGGAATACAAACTAAACAAAAAGAACAAAGAAGAAGCAAAAGATAGTAAAGGCCTAAACTCTAAGGAAGAGTAGCCAAACAACCTGCTCTTTCCTTTCCTTTACTCATACTATATTCTCCTTAGCAAAAGTGTTGCTTCCCTCATTTCCCATAATACTCATATATATATATATATCCCTTTCCTACCTAACTCATGCCAACTCAAACTCCTTCTCGTTCCCAGCCTTTTTATTGGATAGTCTAGCATAGATCCTCTAAATTGCGGGCCTATAGGCCTGGATCTCTTTATGTCCAGTATATATATATATATATATATATATATATATATATATATATATATATATATAGTATATATATATATATATATATATATATATATATATATATATATATATATATATATATCCCTTTCCTACCTAACTCATGCCAACTCAACCTCCTTCTCGTTCCTAACCTTTTTATTGGATAGTCTAGCATAGATCCTCTAAATTGCGAGCCTGTAGTCCTGGATCTCTTTATGTCCAGCATCACTTTCCCTTTTCTTTTTTTTCTGTCTATCTCCACTTTTTGTCATTTTCATTCCCACTCCTATCAAAAAATGAAAGAAACTTAGAATCATCGATTTCTAACATCTGAAAAGCTTTTTTTAAATTTCTCAGCTACCTTTAACATTTTGTAAGTCGAATTCCATTTAGTTTCAACATCTAAGCACAAAAGTTTTTTACTTTCTACTTTCACTTTATCTGCACACTTTTTAAAAATATATAATCTAAATGGAGATGATCTCACATATCTGACTGCATTACAAATTTTAACAATTGACTCATCAAATCATATAAAACCTCATTTACAATTAAATTCAAAATATGTGCACAACACCTAACATGCAAATACTCAGGACTTAAAATAGTACCTTTCCAATATTTGGTTTCACTTTTCAAATATCTAATTGCATTATCATTGGAACTTGGATTATCAATTGTGAGAGTGAAAATATGATCAATGCCCCAATCTGATAAACAAGCCTCAATAGTAATACCTATTGTCAATACTTTATGATTAGAAACTAGACAAATATTTAATATTTTATTATGCAATTTCTAATCATTGTCAATCCAATGTGCAGTAAGGCACATGTAATTTAAATTTTGTTTTGATGTCCAAGTATCAGTAGTGAGACATAAATGTTGTGACTTTAAAATACTTTTAATTTTTGCTTCTCATTTGAATATAACTTCAAACAATCTCTAGCAATATTCATACTATAAGGAATTACAATCTTAGGTCATAAATATTTAAAATATTCCTTAAATCCTTCTCCTTCTACAATGCTAAATGGTAACTCATCAGCCATTATCATTTTTGCAAGTTTCACTCTCATTTGCTCAACATAAAAACCTTGTAATTCTTTATCTCTAGACCCCTCCATACTCTTTTATTTTTTTTGTTAAGGTTGTAAGGATACTCCAGACACTTGTGGGTTAAATAAGCCTAAAGAGTACTAGTATTATATCTACTGTCACATGCATAATCCTTACTACAGTAATTACAAATAACTCTAATATCATCTGCATTTTCTATCCTAGTAAAATGATCCCATATAGTATATGTTCTTTTAAAAGTTGTTTGTGAGGATACGAGTGTTTCTTACTACTACAACCCATACTATGAGTAGCTTCTAAGGTTAGAGGCAAGGAAGAATTTGAATTAGGAGCTTCCATCTGAAATCAAATTGCATGCTAATAATTGTCTCTTACTAGCATATGGATGCTCTTAAAAAAACCAATCAAGTATCAAGACAACACATAACAAATTCTCAATTCAATTTCATTGTATTTTGTATTATCCAAACCAACTTCAAAACTAAAATCAATAAAAGAGCATACAGTGTAACTTATGGTAACTATCTGAGGTACTGTTCAAATAATGCAATGATGATATTTCAATTTCTCTAACTACTGCAGTAAATGCTGAAGTTAGAACTTAAAAAGTGTAATGGATAATTATTGATTAAAGGAATTTATATTTTCAAATATTCAAACTCAGGACTCAACTATTTCCTGCCCTTCATGGCTTATAAACTTAATGATTATACCTTAGGGAATAAATAAAAATTAAAAAATAAAATTAATCAAGTGATTGTACATCTTTCTTTTTAGCCATTGACTAGAAAATCTCTGCAACTAGTTCTTTGTTGGCCATTGAATCAAAATATCTTATGCATATATATAAGTTGAGATTATGTGAACATAGATATATGTACAACATTATAAACCTTTGATTTAATTTGATGATACTTAATAAATAAACAATAAACTATCACAAAATTATAAGCAATGAATGCTTCTCCTCTTTTATATTTTAGGCCTTTTAAAGTCTTAGTGCTCCAATACCAAAATCCTCAGAAACATAAAATTCCAATGCCAAACAAACAAACCCACATATTAAAATATCACAAAAATGAAATTTTAACTCATCAATTAGGCTTTAGGCTGATTAAAAAATATGTAAACACCGATATGAAAGGGGTATAATTAACAAAAATCAGTTACACACATTATTAAAAAAATCAATACAATAAAGCAAGAGCAAAAAAAGTGAAAATAAAATAACCCCATGAAAGTGAATGAGAGATAAGAGCTAATTAACTCACATCAAATGAAAAAAATTCATGAAAATGAACACAAATTAAAATAGAAAGAAAAGCACATCTATACCTAAATAAGTGTAACAAAACTTTTAAACTCGAAAGAGAAGAAAAAAGATTCGAATTTTTATCAGTGAAATACCATGGGAAGTTGGAATTGTTATCTGGAGTATTAATATGCTACACAATTACCAATTTTACGAAATTAAATTTATTTTTTTAGAAAAGAAAAGGGAAACAAAAAAATAAGCAAACAATGCTTAACTGCTAGCATCTATTATAAGATCATTCCACAAAATAAAAAGAAAACTAAAGGTAGTGTGCACAGCCGCAAGAAATATAAGAAATCTATCGACTTACCCCGACGGTGATGATCTAACGGTGAGATGATAGATCCTAGAAGATCAAGCGATAGGGGTGAGAAAATGAGAGAGAGAGATGGTTGACGATGACCTCAAGGCAAGAAAGAGAGGAAATCAGAGAGAAAATGAAAGAGAGAGAGAGAGATGACACACATAAATTTAAGGGATTTGGGAAAAGAGGCTTGGATTATGTTGTTGAGGGATTTGGGCAAAGAGGCTTAGATTATGTTGTTGAGGGATTTGGGAAAAGAGGCTTGGGTTGTTTTGTTAAAAATAATGGGTTAGGTGGTTGGGTAATATAATAACCTATAACTAATGACTATTTTTTAAAATTGTAAAATGGGTTAGATTATATGGATTTAGTGGTTTGGGTTTAATTAGTTAAGTGGTTTATACCATTTTTGAGTAAGCCTACCAATAGTTAAGAAATTAACCTTATTTTTTATACCTTAAGGACAACTATTTTAACTTAAAAATCACCTAAAGAATTTTTAGAGTCTTGATCATGACCCATCATTCAGATTTAGGTAAATAGTTCTCCAATGCCAAAATTACAAGCAACGTATTCCACTGTGCTATTTAAAAAAAACAAATAGCTAAAACCCAAATTAGATCTAAACCCAAAGAACTAGATTCAAGCACAAATCTGACTCATTTTACAAGAAATCAAAACTCAAAAGCTAAAAGGCTCAAAGATTTGAGAGCTTAAGCAAACAAATGTAACAATATATTAAAAGAATAAAAAGAGAGGGATGAAAATGCATATAGAATGGGATGATAATTCACCTAGCAAACAAACATAATCAATAAGGGTTTAAAAAATCCACTGATTACACTACCAAAGAGAGCATCGGAGAAAAAAAAAGAGAAGCAGGTTGCATAGATAGATTGAGAAAGCAAGAGAGCTTTACTAGAGAGAGACTACAAAATTTTCATTAAATCCTGCTAAATTCAATCTTCATCCTGCTAAAATAAAATAGGGTTCCATATATTAATGAGAACAAGCTGCTCTCGCTAAATTTTGACTAGGAAACTAATACTACTTATGCAGTTTTGTTATTCTAAATTATTTCATTATCTGTTTCATATTATTATTATTATTATTATTATTATTATTATTATTATTATTATTATTATTATTATTATTATTATTATTGTTATTATTATTATTGTTATTACTACTACTACTACTACTACTACTACTACTACTACTACTACTACTACTACTACTACTACTACTACTACTACTACTACTACTACTACTAGTAGCATGCTCACATTAAGTACAAATGTCATAGAAAAACATTAATTTGTAACTATTCTCTTAAAAATAATTTTAAATTTAAAATATGAAATATGATGTATTTATTTTTGTAATCTAATTAAAATTAAAATTTTAATTCATTTTTCAAGTACTAATAAATTATAATTGACTATAAATTATATTGTTTTAAAGCATTATCAGTCACATTTAGACTAATTTGACCCTTTATTACTAAAAAGTACAATTACAGACAATATTGTTCTCGCCAATTTAGCTATAATGATGTTCTCGCCAATTAGTGACAATACTATTCTCGTCAATTTAGCTATAACAATGTTCTCGCTAATTAGTGACAATATTGTTCTCGCAAATAGAGCTATATGAATGGAATAGTATATTTTGCAAAATTAGCGACAAAATTATTGTCGCCAATCAGCTACAATGTTATTCTCGCTAATTAATGACAACAATATTATTGCCAATATAATTATATGTATGGAAGTAATGTTTAACTTAAATTTTACAGAATTCATTTGTAAATTTGCTACAACATTGTTGTTCTCAATTTAGCAATATGAATGAAACTATGCTAGTATATTATGCTAAATTATTAACAATATTATTGTTGCCAATTAGCTACAATAGTGCTGTCGCTAATTATCGACAACAGTGTTCTTGCCAATATAATTATATGTATGGAACTAATATTCAACTTATATTTTGTTGAATGAGCGACAACAATGTTGTCTCAAATTCGATATAACACCGTTATCGCAAGTTCGCTACAACATTGTTGTAGTAAATTTGCTACAACATTGTTATCACAAATTTGCTGCAACATTATTGTCACCAATTTAGTAATATGATTGGAACTATGCTAGTATATTTTGATTAATTAGCGACAACATTGTTGTCGCCAATTATTGCCAACAATGTTCTCGCTAATTTAGCTACATCATTGTTCTCGCTAATTAGCACAATATTGTTCTCGCCAATTTAGCTACATGAATGAAACTATATTTTGCTATATTAGTGAAAACATTGTTCTTGCCATTATAACTACAATAGTGTTCTCGCTAATTAGCGACAACAATGTTCACACCAAATTTATTTTTGTTATTGCAATTGTTTACGCCAAAATTTTTGCACCTAATATTAGCAAGAATAAGAATATGTTCTCGCTAAATTGTCACAAATTTGTTTCCACCAACTCTTCCAATATTTATGAAATTCATTTTTTGTCTCAATGTTGTTGCTATATGGTGTATTTAGTAATTAAATTCATTGTTGTCGCTAATTTTCATTGTTATTATACATTTTTTATAGTGAAAAATTCATAGTAGATTGATAGAAGACACATACCTGAGGTGGCAAGCTTGCGATCGTATTGAACATATACCATTTGAAGCAATGAGTCTCTGGTTAGGTAGTTACCATTAGCTTGTCAATATTTTAACTCTCAATTGGGTAATTACCATCAACTTGTCTGTTTTTTAACCCTTGGTTGGATAATTATCATCAATTTCTAGACATTTTAACCCTTGATTAATAGTGTAATTACCATAAGCTTATAAGCATTTTAACTCTCGATCGGTTGAGTGGCTACCTTCAGCCTATCGATGTTTTAACTCCTGATTGGTTAGGGTAGTTACCATCAATTTGTCAATGTTTTAACCCTCGGTTGGGTGATTACAATCAACTTTTCAATGTTTTAACCTTTAATTAGGTAATTACCATTAGCTTGTCGATGTTTTAACCCTTGATCAACTAAGTAGTTATTGTCAACTTGTTAACATTTTAACTCTTGGTTGGTTTGAGTGGGTGATTTACAATCAACTTATCGACATGTCAACCTTTAATCAATTGAGTAATTATTGTTAGTTTGTTGACATTTTAACTCTTGATTAGTTGGAGCAAGTGATTTACTATCAGTTTGTCGATGTGTTAACCCTTAATCAATTGAGTAATTACCATTAGCTTGTCGATATTTTAACTCTTAATTAAGAAATATGATTAGTTCCATCTTATCGATATGTAAAATTAGGAAAGATGATGGATTAAATGCCTCACAAGAGGAGTCTTACTTTTTATGGGTTTATCACCTCTTAAGAGGATTTAGGTACTTACGAAAGGGATCTTTATGTTAGTATATTGTCACAACAAAAGAAAATTCTTACTCTTTTTAAAGATTTGCTTGATTACTTTGATGAAGATCCATCTTTGAGTAAAAAAGCCATCTTTTGATAAATGCCCTTAAGTATGACATGCAAAAATGGTCTTGCTTCATGGAATATTCTTTTTGCTTGAATTAGATGTTCTATCATATAGAAGTTTTCCTTGTAGTTTGGCTGCCTATTTCTTGGAATTGTCTTGTGACAAGCCTCAACATGTGAAATCCATTCTCATTTCCTTATAAGAAATTGCTCACGTGAGTAGATGGAAAAAATTATATGAGTGCATGTGAGTTATGTGCGATGAGTGCCATATGTTCAATGTGTGGAAAGAATGACTTGCAAAAAAGCATAAAAATTTTGAATTAATTGCAACTTATCAAATGATTTAAGTTGGAATTTTACTTGTTCTTGATTAAGTTGAATGGATTACATCCTTAACTAGTTTAATCTTAATAAGAGAAGTTAAGGGATCATTCTTAATAAGGGAATAGGAAAACGGGCATGTTAATATCAAGGTCTACCGAACCAATACATAAGCATAATACATGCCAAAAAATTTTTGTTAATGTGTGCCAAAGGCCAAAATAGAATTTAGTCTTTTAAAATCAAATCCTAGATACTAATCTAGGGATGAGATTCAAATCGAATGTATAAATCCATTCATGGCTTCCCACTTGAAGGTTAAGAAACATCATATTCCTTTTCTTAGTTACCAAACCTTACTAGAGGGTCATCTTCGCTAGGTTGGATGAAATCAAACACAAAATCAAGAGGCATTACATTGTTTGTAATGTTAGGCTTGGATGAATGGCTATCAAAAAAGGGTTAAGTTGCTATAGAAAAATGAGCACTATGTTTTCTTAATTGATGGAAATACTATTCTCTACCTATTTTTTTGCTATCCAAAGACTTTTGGATTTGGTTTTGATGATTAACTCACCGGGGATTGTTTGAGAGATAATATCTTAAGGTCTTCCTTACCTTCTTAGTTTTTGTTTTTGTTATTCATGTTGTCCTCAGAAATATTGCAAAAGCATTTCTACTTCATCTAGTTCAAGTGGCACAACTTTATCTCTGCCGACCATACTATATTCCATTTGTGACATTAATTAAGAATAAGCATTTGGATACCAAAAGGTGGTCCTCCCTTATTAACATAGTTTCGATGAGGATGATAAGAACATTAGTAGAACCATCTGACATATGACGTCTTATTTTCACCACTTGAGAATTTGGCCTTAATACATCCTTTTATGTATGCAAGGAGTTTCTTTCTATATGTTAATCATATGTTTATGCTTAGCTAATATATGAACTTGTATTTACATGCATCATATAGCAATAACAACAATTACACCTAAACATGATGCAAAAATACATGTTCCATTTAACCTTAAAGGATGACCTCTTGTGTGCATCCAACTTAACCTGATGCTAGCAAGTTCAATAGATTAGTTAAGTAATGTAGAGGAATATACTTAAGATCCCAAAATATCGTACCTAAGGGATAAAGGGTTGTTATGATAAATATCTATGGTTGAGTGAAATAATCTAAGATAACTCCCTGATTTTAGATTTAAGAGAGCTCTAAATCAAATAAAAAAATAATCTAAATAAGAAAATAAATAACTAAAACTAATGATATTAAAGACTAAGACATTAATTAAAACTGTTGCTTAGGTTCACTCATCCTTCCTATATCCAAATGTCAATTTAACTAATCTTAAGTTATATAGATTGAATTGGGTTAAGCCTCTTTACCTAAGCATCCCATTCCAGAGCAAGTTAGTCTAATCACAAAAATTCCCATTCCAAAGCAAGGCCTATAATTAGCCTATTTGTGGGTCTAACATCCTATGTTAGGTTTTCTTTCCCATTTTAGAGCCAAACAACCCAAAATTCCATCCATTTTACTCCAAACTCTAGTTCTAAAACCACAAAACCTGTAACTTATGAAATCCCATTACGGAGCAATCTAAAAATTATAGCAATCATCATTGAAAAATAAAGCATAGATAAATCAATGGAATTCAAGCATTTAAATCAAATACCCAATCTAGATAACCTGGCAAAATCATCCATTAAAATTAGATAAAATGATCAAAATCGCAAAACCCATGAAATAATATTCAAGATCTAGTAAAATAAACCATCAATCTATATATATATATATATATATATATATATATAATCAAATAAGTTGAATATTCACATGGGTATTGGGGATTCAAAGATTCCCTAAGCAACTTATTAATTACTCACAATCCATTATAGAAAAGAAAAGATAGAAGAAGGATAAAACTTAAAAAATCAGTGTGGAACTGAAAACTATATGAAAACCTAGTTGTTTCTCCTTCAATCTCCAATAAAAGATGAGCTTGAGTAGAAAAAGATGAAATCTAAACTCTAAAAAGTGTAAATCTAATCTATATTGAAGTATCTAATCTATACAAACATGAATAAAACCCTAAAAATTGAAGAACAAATGAAAAAGAAAGAAAATAGATACGAAAATCCTATCTTTTTTTTCCAAATAACAATTCTACATTATATAATCCAGAAGGGGTTACGACCATCACAAATTTATTGCAGACCGTGACATGCTTGAAAAACTGCTTTTGGATTGAATAAGTAATGGTCAGCACTTATCTCTTACTGACTATGAGATAACTCTGAATTTCATTCTATACTAAAACGAATACCTCACAGTGATCACCAAATCTTGCTGACCTTGAGGTGCTTTTTTTCTTGGTTCTATACTAAATTTCCTTCTATGATGCAAAACCCCAGCCTATATAACAAACTAGAATACCAACATACCATAGTATTTAAACATAAACAAGAAATTAACTCCCAATCTAAAGAACCCCCAAACAATGTATGAATAGAAATGCTTATAATAGATTGATTAATCACAAGACGAAATAGAATTCAGTGTACAAAATCATGAAAAGCTACTAAAATTACTTCTTCATTCAAAAACAAGAATCAATTAACAATTAACTCTTACAAAGGAAAGTGGCAAAATCATGAGAAAATCTCAATAATCAAAATAATTAATATTCTATGTTAGGTTAAACAAAACCTTTCAATTATTTAAATAGAAAAGAAAAAGACTCATATTGAAATAGAACTTTCTAAACTGATAAAACTGGAAATAATAAAACTCTGTCGAAACTGGGCTCTTAAGCACTTGAGACAGTGGAAATCCACTCCACCGAGTAGGCATTCTTCATATAGTCACTCAGTGGAGTGAGATTTTACTCTACGGAGTGTGAGCTTATTGGCTTGCTTGCCTAACTCTATAGAGTGGAAATCCACTCCACAGAGTGAGGTTCCACTCCATGAAGTGAGATTCCACTCCACGAAGTGGATGGCTCCTGGAACTTGTTTTCAAAATCCACTTTAGTTTTTCTCTCTTCTTGAACTTGACATAGTCCTTGGACGTGCTCACATCATTCCCTCCCTCTTCAGAAAGGATTCATCCTCGAATCTTCATCTTGTTTAAATTGGGAATTGAAACTTGGGGAATGAATACATCTTCATAAATGATCTTATGAATGGATGGAAATAATATGAATACTTTTTCAGAATAGAACTCATCATGTTTCTACAAGTTAATAAAGAAATTAGGCAAATCATGATTAGCCTTAAATACACCGATATGGTTTTGATTTTCTTCACTTCCCATGTGCAACTTATCCTTCTTAAGCAATAGAGGAAAAATGGTATCTTGTAGATCTTCCATCACAATTAAATGAATTTCTTCATTCTCACTCAAACAATCAATAACATCTGTATTTTTGGATATTTTTCATCACTTACAACTTCATCTTCAAAGAAAACTATATCTATAAGACCCTCTTCAGGTTCACAAATTATTTCTTCTAGGATAGCTTCCTTTTTCTTTCTCTTATATTTTTCCAATTGACTTTTGAACTATTGTTTAAGTTGCATTTCTTTATTATTAAGGTCTTACCTTAACAACTTCAAAGTTTCCTCTATCCCATTTAATTCTTCCCAATTTGAATGTCGTTTTGATTTGTAATAGGACATCCTCACATTCACTCTTATCTCTCAACTCTTAAATGATGTCTCATAATTGCACTTCATAAATAGACCAAAACAAACATGCAATTCACAAGGTATTATTTTTTATACTATAATCAGCGACATAATACAAAGATTTTTTTTTGAACTGTAATGAATTGACATAATTCAAAGAACTTGAAATAATGGATAGTTAAGATCAGATGAAGACTAGATGCTAGATTTGAAAGATAACACAAAGATAAGTAAGAATTTATCTTAATCTAGGCTCTGATACCAATTGATGCAGAACCCCAGCCTATATAACAAACTAGAATGCTAACATACCATAGTATTTGAACATAAACAAGAAATTAACCCAATCTAAAGAACCCCTAAACAATGTATGAATGAAAACATTTATAATAGATTGATTAATCATAAGAAGAAATAGAATTCAACATACAAAATCATGAAAACCTGCTAAAATTACTTCTTCATGCAACAACAAAAATCAATTAATAATTAACTCTTACAAAGGAAAGTGGCAAAACCATGAGAAAATCTCAATAATCAAAATAATTAATATTTTATGTTAGGTTAAACAAAACCTTACAATTGTTTAAATAGAAAAGAAAAAAACTCATATTGAAATAGAACTTCCTAAATTGATAAAACTAGAAATAATAGAACTTTATCGAAACTGTGCTCTTAAGCACTTGGGAGAGTTGAAATCCACTCCATCGAGTGAGCAATCTTTATATAGTCACTCGATGGAGTGAGATTTCACTCTATGGAGTGTGAGCTTGCTGCCTTGCTTGCCTAACTCTGTAGAGTGGAAATCCACTCCACAGAGTGAGCTTTCACTCCACGGAGTGAGATTCCACTCCATGAAGTGGATGGCTCATGGAACTTGTTTTCAAAATCCACTTTATTTTTTCTCTCCTCTTAAACTTGCCATAGTCCTTGGATGTGCTCATATCATTATGTCATGGTTAGCACCATTTCTTGCTGACCATGAGGTATTTAAAACTCTAAATTTTGACAAAAAAAATTACCAGGTCACGATCATTACTATTTGGTACTAATTGTGATGCAATTCATCATAAAACACCATTAAAAAACTATCCAAAAGTGTATAAACGATAGAATTAGCTAAATTTGACAAGAGTTATTGAAAGTAAACAAAAACAAAATATCAATATAAAAAAGACACTAAAACCAGACTAAAAATAAACACAAAAACTGGAGTTGTTAATACCTCATGCTTAATCTTTGCTTGCCTTCAAGAAAATAAATTAATCACATTATCATATACTCAAACTCAAATAAAGAAAACACAAATTTTAAAAAATTAGAACAACACTTTAATAGAAGTCACTAAATGAAATCCTAAACCAAAAAGGTTCTATTAGACCATACTAACTAATCTCTATGTGTCTGTGTGCTAGATCAAAACAATTTTAACACTTTTGAAACAAAAATTTCATTGCAATTCGATAACCAAGAAAAAAAATTTGTGTGCAAAAGGTTTGTATACGACGTTTTTCTTATGATACTCAAGAGATGCCATAGGCATCTCCTTTAGCACTAAAACCCGAAAGATAAGATACTTAGGTCTTAAATTAGTTGTAATGTGGCTAAGGTAAGGCTCACAAAAAAAAGGATTAAGATATACAAATTTGAATAACTATTTTCTATATCAGCTTGCCACATCTTTCTCAAAATGAGGCTCTAACTTCACTTTGATTCAACTCATCATCATTGCCAATTGCAAAACTATCTAGAATGCTGTACAATTTTTCCAATGAAACATCACAAAGGAGAAGAGTTCTACTTAAATTTCTTTTTTACTACAAGCACTTTAGCTCAAATAATATTTTAAGAGCTTAAAATCCTCCTCATCTTCACATAGAGTACCCCATGCTTAAAGCAAACTATGATTGCTAGCTTTGATTGATTGATTTTTTTTTTATTTTTTACTTTTTTCTTAGAGCTAAAACAACTAACACAAACGGTTGATAAGTAGGGACACATAAAGATTCCATTAAATAGTAAATTACAAACTAAAATTTTAACAAGAATAACAAACTTAGCAATGTATCCTCTTTGATAGATTTGTTCACACTTTAGGGTCAACCCTTTTCTCACTTAAATTACCAAATAAAATTTCATCTCCCCTACTCCTAGAATGGCTAGCTCTAAAAGAGGTAAGACAAAGGTTGTTTAGGCTTCAAGAATAAAAATACAAGTGTAATCAGCAATCATAAGATAGATTAAGAGTCATTTTCAGAGTTCAATTAAGAAAATTTTGCCTAAGTCATTTCTAGTCTCACTTTCAAGTCATTTTATTGCTTTGAAGGTGATGAGAAAGGTTCTAGTGCGTTAGAATCCTAATCAATCAACTTTATGCACTGGTTTTTCTTTTTTCTTTTTAAATAGGCCTAAAGTGCACATGTATTATGAGACTTACTAGTATTTATCTAATTAAAAATAACCGAAAAAGAAAAATCCATTTGACAATTAACTACTCTCTTGCTATTCCAACTAATTTAAATTGGCTTTTCTAACTATAAGTTCAAGCTCATTACCAACGGGGAACAAATAACAAGGGCAAACTAAACTTAAGATGTAAAAGTAAGTAATAAAAACAATAAATAAAAACTAAAATAAAATCACAAAGCTGGTTAAAATGAAAGCTGTAAAATAAGCTAAAAACACAAGATAATAATTTAAACTATAAAATAAAACTAAAAACTAAAAAACTAAAAACAATAAACAAAATAAATAAATTACTAAAGAGGTAAGGGTGAAGAAAATAGTTATGGTTTAATCAGTCCCACCCCAAAATTCCATCCATTTTACTCCAAACTCTAGTTCAAAAACCACAAAACCTATAACTTATCGAGTCCTATTTTAGAGCAATCTCAAAATTACAACAATCATGATAAAAAATAGAGCATAGATAAATAATGGAATTCAAGCATTTAAATCAAATACCCAATCAAGATAAAATGATAAAATCATCCATTAAAATTAGATAGAATGATCAAAATAGCAAAATCCATGAAATAACATTCAAAATCTAGTAAAATAAACCATCAATCAAATCAAATAAGTTCAATATTCACATGACTATTAGAGATTCAAAGATCCCTACATAACTTATTAATTACTGATAATCCATTATAGAAAATAAAAGAGAGAAGAAGGATAAAACACAAAAATTAATGCGGTGCTGAAACCTAGATGAAGACCCAGCTGCTTCTCCTTTAATCTTTGATGGAATATAAGCTTTAGTCGAAAAAGATGAAATCTAAACTCTAAAAAGTGTAAATCTAATTTATAAAAATAAGAATAAAACCCTAAAAATTAATGAACAAATGAAAGGGAAAAAGTAAATATGAAAATTCCATCTTTTTTTGCCAAATAACAATTCTACATTATATAATTCTGAAAGGGTCACAATAAACACCAATTTATAACTAACTATGACATACTTGAAAATTTGCTTCTTGATTGAGTAGTTCATGGTTGGCACCAATTTCTTGCTAATTATGATGTACCTATGAATTTCATTCTATACTAAAATTGAATACCTCAAGGTTATCACGAAATCTTACCGATCATGAAGTGCTTGTTTTCTTAGTTCTATATTGAATTTCCTTATGCCACGGTCAGTACCATTTCTTGCTAATTATGAGGTACTAGAATCTTTGCATTTTGATAGAAAAATTACTAGGTCATAGTCATTACCATTTGGTACTGATCTTGAGGTACCTAAAAATTCTGCAATTTATCACAAAACGCCATTAAAAGCTATCTAAAAGCATATAAAAGATCAAATTAGCTAAATTTTCCAAAAGTTATTGAAAGTAACAAAAAAAAATGTCAAACATATAAAAATGCACTAAAACTAGACTAAAAATTAAACACAAAAACTGGAGTTATCACGATTCCTGTTATCAATCAGATTTTATGGGTTTCTTGATTGAATATTCTCTCTCAATCTATAATTTTTTCCTAGGATGCCTTTTTTTCAATTTTTACCCTAGCGAGGCCATACTTTTTTCTTTTTTTTTTTGTTGATTTTCTCTCCTTTTTTATGTCTTTACCATGGAACCCTCTTCAGCCCTTCGGTATAGTTTGATTCATCAAGCCCCTCTTTTTTTTTACCATTGCTGGTGAGAAATGGCTGCCTCTTATAATCGTAGCTTTTTCAGCAAAAAGGTATTGACTTTGGCTCATGTAACTTGGAGCACTTGGTTTGAGTTATTCTTTTGAAAGACGGCCTTAGACCCACTTTTCGAAAGATTAAGCAAATCTTTTTCTTCTTTGCAAATGCGACCAGGATGTTCTCCTTTGATGTGTAGAAGGCCTTATTCTGCTCATCTGACTTTAATAGTTGAATTTCTAAAGTAAAATTTAATTATTGAGGTTGAATCTTGATTAGTTGCATTGTGTTTATCCTCAAATACCAAAAAGAAAGGAATAGTCTTAGAGACTTTGCTTATTGTCTTGTCTTTCCATTAATGTAAGCCATACAAACTTCTGTATGAGCTTCCCATTTTCCTTTTCCTTCCTTTATTTGGATTGGTTCTTGTAAGGAAGTTTCTCACACAATGCTCCATTTAAGATAATGAGCTGAGGTGTCAGCTTGTAAATTGTTTTGTAATCCTTCTTTAGGACATCCTCAAGAAATTTGGCTCTTTCAAGCAATGAGGTTATAGTTTCCCATTAATCTCCTCGACATTTGTCACTTGGAATTTTCATCTCATTTTTTGTGCCTTCTAGTTTGAGTCTTCGAATTTACTATTTAAATGACATGTCATTCAGATAAGCTTAAAATGGCATATCTATCTCACACTGCCTCTGTTGATTTTTGTCATGACGCTTCAAGCCTAGGTAAAGACTTTTCTTCTTTTTATTTTTCATTTTTCTCATTTTTATTCTTTCAAGTTATTCTCACTTCAGGAGCCATATTGGATGCAATCAAGATGTTATTTTTCCTTGAGGATAAATTGAGCATTATTTAATGAGTTAATGTCTTATATAATTCAACAATAATTATTGCCATGTAAGATGCAATAAAATAGAACATAGCATACATAAGAAAGGCTTATATTATTAACATAGCTAAAGAAATATATGCACATTTTACATTAGTAAAAAGTGGTCTACGTTGCATTTTTTTTTCCTGCTACAAGTGCATGTAGCAAAAAGTGTTTCAACAGCTCAAGCTCTTCCTTCTCTAGAAGGTGGCCTAAAGATTAGTGCTAATATTTACATCCCATAGCTCTCTAAACTGCTTGTAATTGGAATTAAGCGAATGATAGCTTGGTATCTACATGCCATATACTTCCCAAGACACATACTATTCTGGCATGCTTAAGTTAGACATAAAAATTGACAACAAAATAACTCATCTCTTCCTCTTATCATCTAGGTCCACAATTTGCTTAGAATCAATAAGGTCCTAGATTCGGCTTCTTAAAGCTCGATAATTATCTATTAAATGGCCAATGTGCTAGTGAAAAGTATAAAACCAATTAGCTTGATGACTTGGCAAGCCCTATGTTCTGGCTAGTTTCGATGGTAAAAGTTGCAATTTCCCTATTTTGACTAGTCGTTCCAAAATCCAAGATAAAGGTCTACCCAAATTAGAATACTTTCTTTAAGTTTCTTCTACAATTGATACCTTTCCTATCTTTTGAGCATTATTGCTACCACTTGAACTAAGCATCCTGCTAGTTCCAACACTATCATAGCTTTGATGACCACTATTGTGATTTCTACCCCCTATATCGAGGGAATGGATCCTTTATGCTTCTATGAATGCATACCTAAAGGACTTATGATCATCCATTAATTCTTTGTCTTGCCAATGGCACCAATTAGTTGAGGGTATTACACCATCCGATATTAAGGGCTAAGTGCTAGAAACCAAAGCTAAATTAGTTGTTAGCCTAGCAATAATTTTCCTTTTAATGTCATAGATCCTTTTAGCTAGTACAACTACAAGTTTAGCTACTATCTTCATGATTTTGCTTTCAAGGTCCTGAAATTTTTTATCCATATTGTAGAGGTTAAAGGTACAAACTTTTTCTACCATTGAATTTGTTATTAGGTATTTTACTGACCGCTTAAAGACCTTATCTAAGTTTGAATCAAACCTTGAACCCAGTTCTAACTTGCTGAACTTTAACTCCTTTGAAAATTTCTTAATAGAGCAATTACCTGATCCCTTAAGCCACCTAAGTGAGCAGTTTAAGATGGGTTCAAAATTAAAGGGTCAAAATGATGCATGCTATAAATTTATGCCCAAAATTGTATATACAAAATTAAACACACATGCAAAATGGGATGTACAAAATTTATTTAACACATGTTTACATGATGTACATGTATAGCATACATTGGAGAAGTAAAACAAGGTTTAATATGGCATGACAAATAATGCATAGGTGCATAACATATGTATAATGAGGGTGTGTGTATAGAATATAGCACAATTGTAAGAATGACATATGATGCGTACGTACATGACATGTTCCAAACATAATGTTTTATGTACAAAAGGTATAACATAATGTATATCAATGCACATATGTGATGTGACATAAGACATATAAAATGTTGCATGATAATGCATGTTAATGAATTGTCTAGTATGATAGAAAATCATATACACAAAAGTATAAGATGTATGCAAAAACATTTATACATGGAATAGGACATGATATATAGATGAGCACATATAGTGAATGGCATACATATACGATGGACGTCATGTTTCGGCATGTGAGCATATGATAAATGGAATGTATGCACAATGTATGACCTAGAATAGAAATATGACAAATGACATGTATGTCCATTGTATAGATTGGGTATAACAAATGGCATAACAATCTTTAAGGGATAAGACCCATGTTCATGACATACCACATGTATAATGGTGTGTAACATAATGGTATCTATACATACAACATGAGAAAAGGAAACATAGCAAGGTGAAATGAGCATAACATGGCATGCAATTTAACATGGGATATGCATGACACCTACCTTGTACATGACCCAGCATGAGGTAAAAGTAATGTTTACGTACACATGTATATGGCAACATGCATAAAGAACAACTTAACGACTAATATATGCATGCATACTGATATATTCATGCTATGATATATGTTATTTGTGCACATATGATGATGGATGCTTACACATGTATGCTATAATATATGTTATTATATACTCATAATGGTGGATGTATATCATTACAATGTATATTAATATGCATATGCAATGATAGGTGTAATGCTAATGTGATGGCGGATGTATACATGCACATGCTATAGTGTACACTAATATGTGCATGCCATGGCATATTAATATGTACTTGCTATAACACATGATGGATATTTAAGTTTACATACCATGACTTGTGTATGTTAATTTATACAATTTATAATATGATGAATGTTTATACATTAAGGGGAAATAACAAATGCCAACATGTTTATGTTATAATGTATATTTATATATTAATATGTACATGCTAAGATGCATGTCTATATGCTTATACTATACCACATGTCAAGATACACATGCATGATAGATATATACCATATCATAATGCATGCTCGGACACTCATCAATGTGTGTGATAGTAAATATTTATATGTACAGGCCAATATGTATATGGTAAATGATATGGTGAATGTCTATGCACATATGTTGTGATGTATGTAAATATTCATATGCCATGACAAGCATTACCATGTACATGTAGGATAGGCATATGCATGTGTCATGAATGCAATTGATTTTTTAAAAAGAGGTAAAATATCTTAATCTTTAAACTCATTTATATTAAATTAACCAAAGGTAGTTTCATAGGAAAATCTTATGGTCCCTAGTGGAATTGCCACTATGATGCATGCCAAACCCTATAGGCATCTGGCTTGCTCTCCAAATCCACTTTTAGCTCTTAGGACTAGACACAGCTCATTTAACTCATAAAGACTAGACACATTGCAATGGATAAGGATTCAACCTACTAATCCGCAATGGCTCAGGCCTAAAAAGGCATGAGATAGTGTCTTGGGGTACTCCTATTCTATTATTCGTGACCAACCTACGAGGGCATTTGTTGGGCATAAAAAGGCAAGTATCATGGAGTTGCTATCCAATAAAGTATTGAAAAATAAGTTATAACCTCATGAAGCCAAAACTAGAGATAGTTCAAATTTCACTCCTATTTATACTTTTGGTTAATGTATTATAAGTGACACTACAAAAATACTGCAAATTAGCGACGACATTAATTTCGTTTCAAATTTACGATAGTTTTGCGACTATTTTTCAATTTAGTCGTGGGAAGGTTATTTTTCATTTTTTTTGTGATGAATTAGCAATGGAATGAATAAACAATCACTAATTATTGGCGAAAAATATACGCACCATGTTTTGCGACGTGTTGTCGCTAATTTTTTTTAATTTTTTGTTCTTTCAGAAAATTTAGAGATGAAGGTTTTAGTCGCTAATTTTGGAGGGTAAATATAACACCACTTTTTACGATGGTTTAACGACATAAATTCGTCTGTCGCTAATAGTATTCTTTTCAGTCAAAGATTAGTGACAAAAATATTTAATCGCTAATCCATCACAAATAAAAAATATATATATATTTTTAATTTCGATCACGCGATATATGTATAATTTCAAGTAATTTTAATATAAAAAATATGAAATGGATATTATTTTGTAACAGAAATTTATAAATTATATTATAATTTGATAATAATTTTTTGTCAATTATACCAAAATTTAAAGCTATTTATTTAGAAAATTTACATTTTTAATAATAATAATAATAATAATAATAATAATAAACTATCTGTTTTAATTATTATATAATTTCATTATAAAGATTAATAAAAATAAATATTTATAAAATAGTATTATAAAAATTTGTAATTCATTTTTATTTTTCAAAATTTCGATCAAATATTAAATTATTAGAAATTTTAATTATATATATTTATCAAACCTTCCTTACATATAAAGATAAAATAATGAAAATTGGCAGGGATATTATAACTTTTTACTTTTATTTTTTGGCTTGCAATCATATTATATTATAATTGTATTTTTTACGTGTAATCTTATTATACCATACATTTAACTAAATATAATTACTTCTAAAACTAGTGAAATTGACCTTTTTTTTACATATTTTAATAAATTATGTATTTATTATGTGTGATCACATAATTATCTATAATCAAATAAAAATTAGCATTCAAATAAATAAAATTGATTTTTCATTAATTTTGAACTTATTTTAAATAAATAAATAAATATGAACTTATCATAATAAATATAAATCTATGTCCAGTTATATGTGGTAATTATGTAACACCTCAAACTTGAGAGGTATTAATTTTAGACTTTTGATAGTTCGGTGCTCCATTCCAGATCCATCGATTATCCCCAATCGTCGATAAGAGATAGATCGAAAAATAATTGCTAACAATACTAAAAAAGTTAGTTATCTTAATGGAAATAAGAAATAAGATCTGAAATTCGAAAGTTTGATCTGTAACGCTCCAAAATTTGAGTCGCCTGACAGTACTTTGTAATATGTGAACAGTACTTTTGATATCAGTTTACGAAGGTCAATTTATTGAGGATAAATTGGAAAAAATTGAAAACCCTGTTTTTAGTTTCTTCGCTTCTCAAAATTGATCACATCTGTTCTCTTCCCTTCTCAAAATTATATATAAATGGCTACGTCTCATTTTTATTTAATTTTTCATTTATTAATTTCTTTAATTTCAAACTTAATTGATGTTAAAAACTTTTTTGCTTCTAATATAATAAATTGAGATGGTACATGAGATGCTCAAATTATAGTTATCAATATCAGTTAAACTAAAATATGAAGAGATTAATTAATAAAATAATAAAACTATTTCGTATTTATAAAAAATAATTTATTTGGAAAACTCAATCTTAAAATAAATTTAACAAATTAGACATGAAAATAAATTAGAAATAAAATAAGTAAGTGTTATAAGAATGAAATTGTAACGCCTCAAAACTTAAGTCGTCTAATAATAACTTTTATATATATATATATATATATATATATATTGGTGATATGGTTATGACTTTAATTTAAAACCATGAAATTATAAATTTTAGTTTTATTCAATCAATTAATTAAACTATGAGTTAATCTAAACTAAATTTATGAAAAATTTTATTTAGTGACTATTTTAATAATAAATTTTTATCAAAGTAATTTATCCTATAAATATATAATTATTATAAAATTTACTTTTTCTCTAAAAATAAGTATATAAAGTCGATTGAAAATTCCTTTGCTTATACACTTTGGTAATCCAATGACTAAATTGTAATGCTCTAAAATCTTGAGATTTATAAGTAAATTATAAAATGGAGCTTATGTCTTTTGAATAAAATAAAATGTGCAACAAATAGGTATATATATATATATGTGTGTGTGTGTGTGTGTGTGTGTGTGTGTTATATATATATGTGTGTGTGTGTGTGTGTGAAGTAAGAAAATATAAAAGCCAAGTGGAGGGACCAAGAGCATTTTCCTCTAAAAAGTTACAATGGCCATAAATGTTAAAAAAAGAATAGACAATAGGAGAGAGAAAGGGAGAAAGAAAAAGAAAGAGAGAGGGAGATCGGGGAAAAACGAAGGACCATTGTCGGCGACGACCTAACTCTGACGTCGTCACTATACCTAAGATGCGACAACCAGTCGATCTTCTCTTTCTACTGTTAATCCGCTCTATAGATCCGGTTACCAACCTGATTTTGAGAGTTTCTCTCCTTCTCTGCATGGAAAATTTGTTCCCAATGTTTGGATCGTTGCAGGTGAGTGTGTGGGCGGCTGATTTGACTTTTAGATTACTTATTTTATTATTTCTTAGTGATTTTGTAAAACCCATATTGTTTCTTAGTGATTTGGTTGAATCCATTTAGTTTATTAATGTTTTCTAGGAGCTTGGTTATTGTCTTTGTACGTAATTGTTTTGATTGTGTGCATGTGTGTTTTGGTTGGGTTTGAGATTTCAGTTGTAGATCCAGTGTTTTGTGATTTTGGGATTAATAGATTTGGGATTTAATCATTCTTTCTCGATGTAAACCAGTTGGTAAATGGCTAGTTAGTCTACTTTGAGTATCAGTCATGTGCAAAAAGCAGAGAAGCAATTTCCAATCTTTGGTCTATTGATTATGTTGTATTTAGATCTACCTTGCTCAAAGGGAGGAACCTATACAACCTCCTTCCTTATTGGCTTAAAAGTCTGAACAGCTTTCTATGGTGGAGGAAAAAACTAAAGAATCTGCTGGTGCAAGTGGAGTCCTTTGGAGAAGCTGGAAAGGTGTATAAAGCTCAAGCTCTTATGAAAAAGGTTCTTTTATTTTATCTTTACCTACTAACAACCTATTCGCTTCTTAACTTTGCAAAATAAAATTTTTTTCACGAACACACACACACACAAAAAGAGGGAAAGAAATTGAGCCAGATTTGGAGCTCACTCTTCATAACTATTATGAAGTATGAATTTCAAGAAACTTCCTATTAAGATGCTTTTAGTTCCTGCTTACTGATTTAATGTTTTAGGTGTTGATCATCTCAATGCTTATTAATGGCATTATGTGAAATTTACAGTTCTTTTCTTGTTGCAAATGATGCTGTAGAGAGGACTCAGTCTCATGTTGTAAGGAAGCAGCACATAGGTTATGGCATGGTCGATGACTTCATTATGGAGTACAAGGTGAGTTAAATCTTTAAGAATGAATTACAAATTGAGAAGACACTTTATTTTCTCCTCATGTAAGAATAAGATACCATTTACCGGCAGGTAATGAGAAAGCAAGGGAAGTGATGAGACTAGCTAGGGACAAAGAACCTGAAGAAAGGATGAAACAAAGAGAGGAGGAATATAAGAAGAGGAGAAGTAACTCTATTAATAGGGATCGATATCATGCTAGAGATCAAGAAAGGGAGAGAGATCGCCATCGGGATCATGAAAGGTTATAAGAGTGGAATGGTAAAGGTAGTGAGGATGGAGGGAAGGATATAGACTGGAGGTCAAGGAATGGAAGGGATAGATATCATGATCGGAGTAGGTCATAGGAGATCTCTTAGAAGTCCAGTTCGTCCATATTAATTGGATTGTGTAGACAACTATCGAAGATTTTAAATAGCACAAGGTAGACTTTTTCTATCTTGTAACTTTATGAGCATAGGTTTTTGGAGTCCTGAGTTCAATTAGTATGATGGGTAAAGTGTTTTCTTGCCATCTCAAAGCTTTGTTGAGACTGTACCTCCCTTTCATCAATGTTATTGAGGAGAAAAATGTTAAGGTAGGTATGGCTTGATATTATTATAAGTCTTTGTTAGGCTTTGGTTGAACTGAATTTCTTTTAAGGAATTGTCTATGGACCATTGGCATTGCTAAAGATGATGGTTTTATGTCTTTGAGGTAACCATAAACCTTTTTTCTATCATGACCCCTATTATACTTTGAACTGCCTTTCTTATCACAAATTTTAAATTCTCTCAATTCAAGTTGATGTAAATTTGTTGACCATTGCCCTTTCCTCCATTAGAGACTGAAAATCTAAAATTCTAAAATATTATTATGATTAACCATGTACAACTTTAAGATTATTTTACAGGTGACATGATTTTCCTCAAGAAAGAATTATGATTTTAATGTAACATGTCATCATGTTGAAAATATACAAGGTAGGAATGTTCATTGTTTGATTTCTTTTTGCCAGACCCACTATTGGGTGCAACTTGAATCATTTATATAGTTCATAGGTTATCCATTAGTAGGCTGTTGTCAACACTGAGGACATTGTTCTTTTAAGGGTAGCAAATGGAAAAGCTTTATAATTTATCTTCATACAGAAATGTATCTCCTCTTTTACAATGTAGGGGTTTTTGGAATCAAAATTTCAAAACCTGGTTCAGATGATTATAGGTAAATATTTTCTTTGTTGAGTGATTTTCAAAGCTTCTTAGCTATCTCTTTGAAGCATAGTTGCTATAATAGTCATTTTTACACTTGCTTTAAAATCTACTTCAGTGGGCTGGGATGGTTATGCTGCTTCGCAAACTTATAACTTGCAATTGTTTGGGTGCCTGGAGGTAACTTGAGAATATATATGATCTTATACAATAATTTGTTTCTATTCTAGTTTTCAAGGAAGATAATTAATATGGGAAACCTGGACGGCATAGGTGCTGCTGGTAAATGGCACTGTGGTTTTATAATAAGAAACGAACTGTTAGGGGGAAAATACTTTTAAACTAAAGAGAGAATTGGAACGTTATATTTTGAACAATTTGTAAGAGCAATGTCCAGCTGGTAAATTATTCTAGGACCTAGCATTCTTAGCTACCTTAATGTGTGTAGTGAACTGTTAAATTGTTAGTGCTAATGTTGTGTGTAAAGTGATGCTTTGTAACTTGATATAGTTTGTGGTCATGGTTACATTTTACTATCATATGGTTTATATTCTTGGCATCTTTAGTGAATTTATGGGATTGTTGGATTACCTAGGTCTAATTTTCATGGGATTAGGATTGTCCGAAGGGTATAAAATTAAAGGATTCGATTAAAGCTTGTAGTTTTAAGTCTTTCTCTTGGATTAAAGGATTTACAAAATTACCAAGAACAGATAATGAATGAAGTGGCACTGTATGAACCAAGCCAATGAAATGATTTGTTGCAATTTGCGATAGGAAAGAGAGAGTTTTAGGCCTGGTATGGAATTCAAATAGTCATTTTGTTCATTATGTTTATAATTCATTTGATAAAAACCTTATTATGATGTAAATTACTTGACTTTGTTTTAATATTTTAAATTATAATCTTAAAACTTTTGGAATAAGCAGAGTAAAAATCAAAACTTTATAATGTTGCAGCCAATGTATGTTCTTAAGTGTGTTAAAAGTGATAAATTTTTATTCTAAATAGAGCCTGAAACTCACTTTTTTGGTGCACCTTATGGCTTATTTTTGTTTGCTCTGTTCAATCAACTAGTAGATTGTATGTCACATTCTTTTCTTATTGCTATTTCTTGGTTCTTGGTCTTGTCTTTAACTTGCAATTGATTGCTACCTATTGTGCTTTATCTATTTTATTACAGAATTGTTAAAGTTATGTAGTTATTGCTGATTCTAGTTAATATATGTCTTTTCATAATCTTTTGCAATTGCATTTGGTCAATGTGTAATCAGTTTCTTTGCCATAGGTTGCCAATTTTTATGATTATTACAAGGGTCATATGGAAGCTTGGGATGGGCCAGCTTTACTCTTATTCAGGTTATATTTTCAAGCACTTATGCTTTAATGAGTGAGACAACTTCTTGTGTTATCTTTTAAAGTACTGACCTTTTTGGGGCTTGAAGTCAGTACTTGCTATTTTCATGCACATTTTTGAGTAAGAGAACTTTGATACGAAAGAAAAATATATTCAGATGTTGTTCTCCAGGGTGCATGTGAAAGAGTTATTATTGGTGATCTCTATTGAGATATCCCTTTAGGGTTATATGTTATTCGAGGCAAAAATGTTGTTTTAATTGGAGAGCTGGTATGAAATGACTGGTTTAATTGATGTTAATTATTGCAAATTTAATATTTGATTTGTGAAATATGTTTTTGTAGCATTTATCAAAAATATTCATTTTTGTGTGTTAGGATTTGGAGAGAGTGGAATTACCTCAACATATGACTCATGTTTCAACTGCCAAAATTAGAAGGGTAAGTAGAATTTCTGTTTACTTTTACTAAAATGGCTACTTTGTGTCGTTACTTGAATCCCTTTTATGGTGCATCATCATTTTGCACTTGATGTTCAAACAATTTTCATTGGATGAATAGTTTCCTGGCCCATATTCACTAATATATTTTGGTGACTCATACATATGCTAAACAACAAAAGGTCTAGACGCAACTGTTTTCTAAAAGAGTTTATTTAAGGATGTGATAGTCTTGAAATCTCTTTTGTAATTGATAAATAGCCATCCAAAACTTCAAACTTGCTGACCACTAGCATGTAGATTTATTATTATTGAACACATATAAAGCGACTTATATAAATAATAAACCTCTTCATGGAAGGATGCTATACTTGTCCCTTCATCTATTTAGTTAATATTGACCAATGTATTCCAAACTCATGGTTATTTGGTAGAGCTGCATAAAATGTCTTGTAACATGGCCTCATTTCACTCTGGATGGTTTGTTACTAGCTTATATATAGAAACACATTAAGATGCTTAAAATTGTTTAAAATGTAGGCAAATTTGGTTTAAGTGCAGACCAAAAAAATAAATTCATAAGGCTGTACATTAGTGAAATTGGATGTATGTTGCAAGTTTAGATATTAGTACTTAAGAGTTCTTATAGGGCACCTAATTAATGATGTTGCATAAACCTCTAAAAAATGCTTTATAATGGTAATAAGCACCTTGGTGTGGTCAATTTATGTTATTTTTTGTAGCAACATGGTCAGAGTTGGGATTGATTTTGTCAAGTTACTAAGTGGTACAATCAAATACTTTGTCTCATAATTCTTGGTAATTTTTCTTAAAATCTAAATGTCCTACTTATATTCATGCTCCGGCTTGAATTTCAAAGATTAAGAGTATAAAATAACATTTATAACTAAATGATTCTTTAATTTGTGGTGGGAGGAAACATTTATAACTAAATAATTGAGCATTAATTGTGACTCACTGCCTTTGAGAGTTGTTGTTGCACTGGTAACTCTAGTTCTTTTTATGTTTGAGCCATCTCATTCCATCTTACCTTGCTCTCTTTTCAACTGATTTTTTTTTCAATTATGTTTCTTGAATTTCTATTATTGATTATGGTATGTGTGGCTGACAATCTGTTTTCACTTTTTGGTGAGTTCTCTTCTTTTAAAAGAAAGCTAATTTTTTTTCTTTTTTCCCTATTTTTAACTTGCAGATTTTGTTATGACTGAGTATACATAGCCTCTAAGCCATGGAGAAAGAGAAAAGAGAGTGATAGAGAAATGGTGATTTTCACATTTTCATCCCTAGAGATCGAAGGTGATTTTCAATTTTTGTTTTGTATTTTTTACGTTTGAGTTTGTAATTTCTTTACTATCCTGTTATATATTGTTGTCCGATTCCTTTTTAAGTCTAAATTAGACACACTTTGTGCTATTTGTAAATTTATTTCTTGGTGGCTGCAGCTAAGTATTTATTTGGCTAAGGCTTGTGTTAATTTGAACCTATTCCAAGAACACGAGAGATACAGGTCAAGCAGTTACAGTCCTTGAAAAAGGTCTTTGTTCTTTCATGTTTTTGTCAAAATTATCCCTTCTTATCTAATTATGTAATTATTATTATTATATGGGTATTTGCTACACCTGTAAATGGGCTTTGATTTTATTGATTAGTGTGCTTATCACATTCAATCGGTATTAATTATGAAAGAGAGTGTTTGGGGAGGTTGTTGTTAAAATCAAAATACTATAGTTGAATACTTATTTATTCATTGCTTATCTGCTAGACTCAAAGATCTGGACAATATGTGTTTAAAGCTTGTATCATGTAATTGAAAATTGTGGCATTTTGCTAAATGATTTGATCTTAGGGACAATTTTTATGGTTTGATTTGGTTAATGTAATTGCTTTTGAGCATAATTAATATGTGAACCTTATACACCGATAGAAGTGAGGATATTCTTTCTCTCGATGGGCATAAAATATGTTGATGTGTAGGTTTGCAATCAGTTAATTTTTAACTACCGTGTTATGTGAAAATGGTTATGCTATTTGTATAAGGTTCATGATGTCCAATGAGGGATTGGAATCTTTGTTCCCAATGGAGGATATTGCTGTAATGGAGATATGGGAGTTGTTACCTCATATGAATAAGATCAGAGTGAGTAGCCGATAACAAATTGTCCTATCAATTTCTATGTAATCATGTTTCTGACTAGTTAACTAAAATTTAGTTAATTACTTACACATTATGATAGAGTAAACCAAAATTAGCAATTGATATGTGATTGGTTGATATGTAAGCAGGGATATTCCAATAACAAAACAAATGGAGCAGTTTCATGCAAACCAAGTGTAGTTTCTGTCCAAAGACTATCGGTAAAGAGGGATTGCATTTAGGCTTAGGATATATTACTACAATAATATTATCTAGGAGTTAATTCTATATTTGGTAGGAAATTGTAAAGAGTTAATTTGTTATTAATTTTAGGGAAATGGATTGTATAAAAAATACTTTGTTTTATATATTTTTTATTGTTAACTCTATATTTTGTAATAAATTAATTACAAATTATATATATATAAATATAAGATTATTATTTATATTTGCATCTATTATATATGAATTTTATAATATAACATTATTATTTATATTGTGTATAGGATGAAAAATTAAAAATACATGAAAAGAAAAAAATAAATTATGCAATAATTTAGTAACAAATTTGCAATAGCAATTGTCGCTACTGTTGGAATTTGCGACGGAAAATATAGTCGCTAAAAATTATTATTATAAAATTGGCAACTAGTTATGAATATAAATTAGCGACGGCATAAGCAAATTAGCGACAAAATTTTTCGTCGCTAAATGAGCGACTGATTTGGGGTTTCATTACTAATATATTAGCAACAGTTCATCGTGTCGTTGCTAATTTATTTTAGCAACAAATTTTTTAGTGTATGTTTCAAATTTTATTTTATTTTTTTCTCACATGAGATATTATGCTAGAAAATAGAAGTGCACTCAAGCACATTAAAAGCTGTAAAGCATGGTATTGAAAACATTAAAGAATAAAAGAAAAAATGTAATGATAAAATCATACATAAATCAGAGAATTAATTAAGTCATTTAGATGAGGAGATTGGTTCACACATGCATATTTGCAAAAAGGAAAAAATTTCAAGGTGTATTTTAGATAATAAAAGGGCATTGAGCCCATGTAGCTTGAAAGAAAGGAATAATGTTAATTGATTAATTTAAAGTGGAAAATATCTGATTAGTTTTCAGTTTAACATTCAGAAAACCATTTATGTGCAATGAAAAGCATACATAAATCAGGCTATTTATTAGATTGGGAACATCAGTTCCCTTATGCAAACTTATAAAATTCTTTAGTGTGATTTTTGGAATAAAAGTTGATATCGGTCCATTTTTATAAGAAAAACACAATTTAATTAAGTAGAAATAGTTTTGGTATTATTTTAAATTAAAGCATGTAAAAAGTTATTTTTACTAGCTATTACATATTTGTGAGAAATAAAAGGAAAATTAAAGGGAAATTAAATACAAACCCAAAATAAAGAAATAAAATCTTCAACTATTCCCGCTCTAATCTCCATCTCGACCTGGAACGTTGATGTGCATATTAAAATATGGCATTAAAGAATAATATTGGTTAATAATGAATTAAATCAAATAATAGATAATAAATAATTTAGTTAATACAAACAAATTAGGTTGATAATTATTATCAAGCATGTTGTATAAATAATATGATAAATAACAATATTAATAATAACAAGATCAATAATGAATAAATAAGCAAAAACTAATGTGGATAACAAATAGTATCAATGTTAAATAAATACATGACTAAATTAAAAAAATCGATTAAATTAATAAAATAAATAATAAATAATATTAAAAATCAAAAAAATAAGAGAAATGAGTGAAAAATGGGTCAAAGGAGTGAGTCACAAGCAAAAGGGGGAGAAAAAGGTGAGTTAAGGAGTAAAAATGAAGGAAAAAAAGGCAAAAAAAATGAGTCACACAATGAGGGTGTGAGTCAGAAATGACTCACGGTCTAGGAACATGACTCATAAATAACTCATAGCCAAGGAATGTGACTCCCGAGTCATAGCCTAGGAACTCGACTCAAAATGGCTCAACGGCTTAATTCAACGCAGATCGCAAATAGAAGATAAAAAATGCCATTTTTGGGAAAGAAAAAGCTCCCAAACTCATTTTGATTATACTTTTATACAAGAAAAATTTTTCAAACTCATTTTTAAGTATAAATAGCAAGATTTAAATGCTAAAAGCACAACTTAAAGCAAGAAAACATCAATTTTAAGGATTGAACATAAGGAAGAAAATAATGAATAATAACCTTCAAATATGCATAAAACCTCAATTTTTAAATTATTTTAATTGGTTTTGACACTCTAATGAATGAAATAGGCATAAAGATCAATTAATACCTCTTAAACAAACTTAAATCTAACAAATAACGTAAATAGAAAAAAAAACAAAGAAAAATAAGAATTAATTAATATTTATTGTAAATTAAGTTTTAAAGCTAGATTTAAAGGATTTGGAGCTCTAGAATATTACCTTTAGCTGTAGGTTCCTTCAAAGATTAGAAACATGAAACTTTAGCCCTACTCCCATTTCCCCCCACCTTTATAACTTGAAAATGGAGAAGAAGAAGAAGAAGAAGAAGAAGAAGAAGAAGAAAGAGAAGAAGAAGAAGAGAGAGAGAGATAGAGGCCAGGAATCCATTTTTCATCTCTGTGTTGGGATAAAAATCCCTCAAAAAATTAACTTTTGGATTTGGATCAAAATCAAAATTTTATCTCCCTTTTTTCCCCTATTTTTGTGCTTGGAAATGTTAAAATGGTTTTTGAGAGTGAGTCACAGCCTTGACTTGTGAGTCAAGGGAATGACTAAAAACATTTTCGCGACTTTTGACTTTCACTTTAACCATTGACTTTTTTCACTCCTAAACACTAGAAAAGGATTTTTAAATATTTAAAACCCAAAGGAAAACTCAAAAACCTTTTAAAACCATAAAACTTTAGGACAAAGGCTTAGGACTTTTGTTCCTTGTCTATTTATAGGGATCCATTTTCTCATTAGATAATCCTGATCAAGAGCAACCTCTAGACCTAATGTCTATGCCTAGGTGGCTAACATGGTACTCTTTATTATGTCCGACTAGTGCATGGCTCCTGGAAGTGTGACAACTATCCGTTGAGGCCAATCTACTATCCTATAAAGGTCACAACATCAAGCCCCATTGGAAGGCCTAAAGCCTCAGTGAACTACTGGTGCATGATGCTTTAATGAACACCCATATAATAGCCCTTTGATATCCTTTATCAACTTTATCGTTTATAGGAACTATATAGACATAAAGTGACTAGCTTTGAATTAAACTTGTAGTAGGGCTCAATACCTATGGGCCTGCAGAGGTGCCATGTGTGCTGGTGTGGGTAGGGCCGAAGTAGCACTAACATTCCTGTGAGGCATTTGCAAAATAATTCCCGATTAAATGGGTAGGGCTCATCTTAAAACTCCCGATTAAGGAGTCTAGATAACCTAACCATAGTTTCTATGGATTCAAAAAACCAACAGTATCCCATACCTAAACACTGTGATTTTCCTCACTCCTTCATGATCTCCTTGCCCTTGCCCTTGCTTGACTCTGCTATAACAAAGCACAAAACAAAATACTAAATTTCCTTCTTGCTTCATGAAATATTTCATTAAATAAAATAGACAGGAGGGAGAAATTCCTGTTACCCAAATCCTAGTTCCAAACTCAGAGAGAAAAAATGAGAGAAAGTGAGATTATACTATTTGTTGGCTCATTTACTAATATACTAGGGAGTAACATCATACCCTAATGGTGTGGTCCCTCCCACATACTAGATTTGCTCATTCGCTTATCCGGTTGATGGTTTTCCTATTATAGGCAACTAGGGGTAAAATGGTAATTTTACATAAAATTGTGTAAAAAGGGAAATTACGGCTTTAATAATGTTAAAAATATGAATAAGTGATAGTTGTGAATTATATGATATTTTTAGTTTAATTTTAGGTGTTTCTTGCATGGCCATGCACTTGGAGAAGGAATTTCTTGCATGGCCATCCACCATATAATTGTCTAATGCACGGTTGTGCATAGAAAGGCAAAAAAGGTTATGTGGTCGAGCAAGCCATAGGAAAGAGAATGCACAGCAGTGCATCAGTTTGAACTACAGAATGCTTGGCCATGCAACAGGGTTTGACACTTTGACAAAACTTCTAATTTAAGTAGAAGTCTTTTTCTATCCTAATTCAGGAAGTTTAAAAGGCTACTATATCTTTTTTGGGTATAAGTAATCAATAAAAACACGAGAATAATCATCAATTAGGAGAATCATCAGCAACAACTTCTTTGATTAGTTGAAATTAGTTTTATGTTTTTTTTTAGTTGTGAGGAACAAAACTCAGGAGCTGGAGAGTTTCCTTGGTTTTTCTGTACAAGTTAATTAAGGGAGCTTCTGCAACTCTTTATTTTTTATTCTTCTCATTAGTTTAGCTTTAGTTTTTAGTATGAATAGTGAGTAGTTTCTTTACTTTTGCTAAAGGTTCCTTGAAGCCTTAATTTGTATTGTGATGACTTGAATAAGCTTTAATTCAATATTAGTTGATTATTTTTTGGTTTTAAGCATATTTTTATCTTTGATTGCGTTAAGACTAATTGTTAGTTTATTGGTTTAATAACTGAAAATTGTTTTAGGCAGTATCATTGATTTGCATGTTCTTTGGTTAATTTTTATTGTCTGTGCATAATTATTTTCTGATTTTGAGATGGCTATGTATTGATAATATTGGTTAAGACAAAGAGATAAGGAACTAAGAATAAATTAGAGTTTAAATTTCTGTAAAAGAATTCAATGAATGTTTAGGAATATAAACTGAATTTTTATGCTAAGTGTTAAATTGTTCTTAACTGAGAATTTGATGGTTAAGAAAGATATTCTTGATTCAAGATATCAAGCTTTATTTTATTTGATTTTTCCATAATCACTAGTATTTCTATTGAATTTAAGTCATTACAGTTTGAATTAAGGTGGATAGTCCTTTACTGAAAGCTGTTTTAATCTTGATATTTTCTCTATCTGTTTATTTGGTTTCATTTAAAAGCTAGTTTAAATTACATGAGTTGTTTTAATTAATTGTATATTTTTTTGTTTCCAGTTTTCATTAAGTTTTAAAAAATCATAACCTCTGGGATTTTTATTCTTTCTTTTACACACAAACTTTCATTTTAAAAATTCAACATTCTTTAATACAAACACATATTTCCCTTAGGTTTGATATTTCAGGATCATAATTATATTTTTCTATATTACTAGCCGATCTAGTACACTTGTTAGACACCGGTCAAGTTTTTGGCATCGTTGCTGGGGAAACATTGGCTTTTGTTTATTTATCTTGATTTTTAAAGTGGATTTTTGTGTGTTCTTTTTTGTCTTCTTTATCTATTTTTTTATTTTATTAAATTTTTAGGTGTGATTGGTTTATGGTGAGAGACAATCCAATTCTACCCATAGATCCTGAAATCAAATGGACATTTCATAGGACAAGAAGGCTACAAGGCAATATGAATGATCCAAAAATAGAACCACCTATGAATGATCCACCACCTCATAGGATTGAAGAGCAAAACATACCTCATCAAGCCCCAAGGAATGGGTTTAGACCCAGGACCATTAGGGACTATGCTATTTCTAAGTGGAATGAAGAACATAGAACTATTAGGATTCTTCATCACCAACCATTTGAGATAAAACTTGCTACCATTATAATGGTACAAAGAAACTAGTTTTCAGGCTCAGATATAAAGGATCTCGCACAACACCTAGATATGTTCTTAAAAGTTAGCGACATTGTACAAATTCTGAATGTATCAACTTATGTTATTAGGCTTAAACTTTTTCCTTTTACACTTATATGAAAGGCTAGAGATTGGTTACAAATGCTACCCAATAAGTCTATTCATTCTTGGCAACAAATTTAAGAAAAATTTATGTGCAAATTTTTCCCACCTACTAAGATAGCCCTCATTAGGAAATAAATCAATGACTTTCAACAGTTCTATGAGGAGCCATTCCATGAAGCCTGGGAAAGATTTAGGAGAATTTTAAAAAGCTATCCACATCATGAATTTCATGTTTATCAACTAATGCATATTTTCTATGCAGGAGCTAATCAAGCGACGAAGTCTTTATTAGATGTAGCATCTAATGGTAGTTTCATAAACCAAGTTCCTGAAGAAGCATTTATGCTTCTTGATAAGATGGATACCAATGACGCTCAATGGACGACCTCTAGAGTAGCACAAAATAAATAGGAAGTACATAATATAGATGAAATAGCTATGCTAAAAGCTTAAATGGAATTAATGAGAAAATAACATTTAAGAGAAATAAATGAGCTTAAAATTAAAAATATACCTATGTTATCTAATGAATGTGATGCTTATGCAGGAACTCAAGGAGCATCCATGATGAAGAATTATGAAGGATTGGTAGAGGAAGTGAATGCCTTAAATCCCTATAGTAATACCTATAACTCAGGATGAAGAAATCATCCTAATTTTTCATAGAGAGAATGAAATGAAGCATCCACCTCTAACCCTTAACCTAAGGCACCATTTAATCACAACCAAGCCTCCCAAAATTATAACCATTTTCATTACCAAAATCAATCCCAATCACACTACCCATCTGCATATCATCAACCATCAGGATTTCAAAAATCGCAACCCCCACCCCTATAAAAAGCTTCTCAAAATTCAATTATTGCTAGTCAAGATACGAGGCAGAAATCTCAAGACATTTGGATGAGAAACCAAGAAGCATCTATTAGGAACTTAGATCACCAAATGGGGCAACTTGCTAACTCACTCTCAAATCGGGCTCAAGGAAATTTTTCACCTAATGTCGATCAGAATCCAAAGGAGGAAGCCAAAGCAATCACCTTACAAAGTGGAAAAGGGCTAGAAACAGCTAAAATGGGTAAGAATTCTTCTCAAAGGGTGGAACCAACACTGGAGATAAGTGTTTCTAATTTTGAAAATACTGAGAAAGTACCTTTCATTGTTGAGAAAGGTAAAGGTAAAGGTAAGGAAAAACTTATTTCTACTATTCTTGATGAATTCCAATTACCTTTTTCCACTGTAGCTAGAAAAGAAAAGCAAAATGAGAAATTAAATAGAATTTTAGACATTTTTAAATAGTTGCATGTAAATTTATGATTTTCTGAAGCTTTATTACACCTGCCTAAATATGCTAAATTCATGAAAGAGCTTTGCGCGAATAAGAAAAAGCTAAAAGGTGTGGGAATGATCCAATTATCTGAAAATTGTAGTGCTATTTTAATGAATAAAATTTCATCAAAACTAGAATATCCTAGTAGTTTTATATGACCTTAAGAATTAGGAGGTAACTTTGTTGGACATGCATTATGTGATTTGGGTGCTAGCATTAATTTAATGCCCTATTCAATTTGCAGGAAATTGAGCTTAGGCGATATCAAGGAGACCCAAATGACACTCCAATTAGCGGATAGATTGGTGAAAAGGCCAAAGAGTAATATTGAGGATTTGTTGGTAAAAGTAGAAAATTTTATATTTTCGGTGGATTTTGTAGTGATGGATATGGAGGAGGATTGAAAGGTACTTTTGATAATAGGTAGACCCTTTTTAAACCTGACAAGAGCTTTAATCGATGTACATGGCCAAATGGTGACTTTGAGGTTCAATGAGGAAGAACTAGTTTTCAACGTGAATAAAGTGATGAAACATCCCTCTTATGACGTTGAAGAATCAATTTATTTTGTTGATAGTGTTCAAGAGTGTGTCAAAGAAAAATAAGAGGAAATCATTTTAGATGATAAACTTCAAGAATGTATGATGCATTCGAAGGAAAAGGATGAATTGGAAGCTAAGAAAAAAAAAGTTGATACAAGACTTGGAAAAAAAGCATAGTGAAGATGAAGATATGGAGGATGAACTATCCCCTCCTAAGGGAGAAAATTCTGAACTTAAAACACTTTCATCTCATTTAAAGTATGTATTTTTAGAGGATAATGGAAAGCCAGTAATTATTTCATCTTTAGTGACAGGTTTAGAAGAAGAAATGCTCATTGCAGTACTCAAAGAATATAGAGGAGCAATTGGGTGGGCAACAGCTGATCTTAAAGGAATTAGCCTTAGTTATTATACATATCGGATATCTATGGAGAATGACTTCAAGCCGGTAGAGAATGACTTCAAGCTGGTAGTACAACCTCAGAGGAGACTCAATCCAGAAATGCAAGAAGTGGTGAAAAATGAGGTACTTAAACTCCTCGATACAGGTATTATTTATCCCATTTCTGATAGTAGTTGGGTTAGTCCATTTCAATGTGTACCTAAAAAGGAGGAATGACTATTATAACCAATGAACACAATGAATTAATCCCTATACGTACAGTAATGGGATGAAAAGTATGCATAGACTGTAGAAACTTGAATAATTCCACTAGAAAAGATCACTTTCCATTACCTTTCATTAACCAAATGTTAGAAAGACTGGTAAAAAATAGATTTTACTATTTCTTTTATGGAAATACCTATAGCCCCAGAAGATCAAGAAAAAACCACATTTACATGTCCATACGGAATATTTGTATATAAAAGGATGCCCTTTGGTCTTTGCAACACCCCTGCCACATTTCAAGGATGTATGATGGCCATATTTCATGATTTTCTTGAAAATTTTATGGAAGTTTTCATAGATGACTTTACGTTATATGGTCGTGATTTTGAGTCATATTTGCATAATCTTGCATTGGTCTTAAAAAGGTGTTAAGAGACAAACCTTGTGCTTAATTAGGAAAAATATCACTTTATGGTTAGAGAAGGGATTGTTTTAGGTCATCAGATTTTTGAAAAAGTTGATGTTATAGATAAATTACCTCCTCCGACTAATGTTAAAGGTATTAGAAGTTTCCTTGGTCATGCGAGTTTTACCAACGATTTATTAAGAATTTCTCTAAAATAGCCAAACCGTTGTCTAATTTATTGCTTAAAGATGTTGCATTTAACTTTAATGATGAGTGCTTGTAGGCTTT
Organism: Excoecaria agallocha; assembly: GCA_037975025.1. Taxonomy (NCBI): domain Eukaryota; kingdom Viridiplantae; phylum Streptophyta; class Magnoliopsida; order Malpighiales; family Euphorbiaceae; genus Excoecaria; species Excoecaria agallocha. The sequence continues at coordinate 60,739,182 of CM075811.1, read as the reverse complement.
TATTTCATTGAAGCAAAAGTTAGCCACTGCACCGGTCATAGCATTAACAGATTGGAGCCAACCTTTCAAAATTATATATGATACTGTGACTATATAGTAGAAGCAGTGTTAGGATAGTGGAAGGATAAGATTTTCTACACTATCTGCTATGCCAATCATACACTCACCAAAATCCAGGTTAATTATACAACCATGGAGAAATAATTTTGGCAATTGTGTTTTCTTTTGAAAAATTTAGATCTTATCTCCTTGGTTCCAAAGTTATTGTGTGGATAGATCATACTGCATTAAGGCACCTTTTTATTAAAAAGGATTCTAAACCAAGGCTTATTCGCTAGATTTTACTGTTGCAAGAATTTGATGTTGAGATAAAAGATAAGAAAGGAGCTGAGAATTTTGTTGCTAACCATCTATCTAGATTAGATCATGCCAAAATTGAAAAGGGAAAAATTTCTTATTTATTTCCCAATGAACATATTTGTACTTTATATACGTATGCAAATTCAATTCCTTGGTATGCTAATATAGCTAATTTTCTTGCAGGAGGATGTCTTCCAAAAGATTTCACTTGAAAACAAAAGAAAAAGCTTCAAGCGGATGCTAAGCATTCTCATTGGGATGATTCATACCTTATCAAGATTTGTTCAAATTAAGTGCTTAGACGATGTGTTATGGAAGAGGAATAAGCAGATATAATCCAACAATGTCACGAAGGAGAAGTTAGAGGTCATCATGGGCCTAATCGTACAGTATAGAAAATAATTCAATAAGGTTTTTTTTGCCTACTCTATTTCATGATATTAAGTCATTTATTGAAATTTTTGATAGATGTCAACGTGCAGGTAACATCTCTAAAAAATATGAAATGCCTATAAATAATATGTTAGAGGTTGAAATTTTTGATGTATGGGGCATAGACTTTATAGGACCATTTCCAAATTCATTTGGTTTCGAGTACTTTTTAGTAGCTGTGGATTATGTTAGACAATGGGTAAAAGCCATAGCTATTAGAACTTGTGATGCCAGAGTAGTGTTAGAATTTATTAGGAAAAATATTTTCACTAGGTTTAGAGCACCGAGGGCCATTATAAGCGATGGAGGCAAGCACTTTGTCAACCATCAATTTCAAATCTTACTTTAAAGATTTGCTATTCACCATAAGATAACTTCCCCATACCATCCTCAGGCAAATGGACAAGTAGAGGTCTCTAATAGGGAACTAAAATCAATCTTAGAAAAGATTATTAATAACTCTAGGAAAGATTATTCTCAAAGGTTAGATAAGGCTCTTTTGGCCTATAGGACAACATTTAAAACCCCTATCAGGATGTCTCCTTATCGAATAGTCTTTGGAAAAGTATGCCACCTTCCGATTGAATTAGAATATAAAGCATATTGGGCTACAAAATTCCTTAATTTTGATTTGAGAAGTACAGGAAAAAAAGAGGACATTGCAGCTCAATGAACTTGTAGAAATTTGACAATGGTCGTATGATAATGCAGCAATCTACGTGGAGAAAATAAAGCATTGGCATGATAAACATTTAAAGGTGAAAGACTTTACTCCAAAAATGTTGGTATTGTTATACAACACTCGATTGTGCTTATTTCTCGAAAAGCTAAAATCTAAATGGCTCGGGCCATATCAAGTCTTGTCAAGAAACAATTTTGGAGTTGTGACCATTAAAATTCCATGAGATGGATGTGAATACAAGGTGAATGGTCATCGGCTCAAACCATATAAAATTGGACAATTTGAGGTTGTTGAGGCAACCATGGTGCTTCGGGACTACTAAAAGTGGTTTGATAGTCTAGCTGAGGACTCTTAAACTCAGAACTTCAAATCTCTTCCCTTTTTGCTTTTTTATTTCTAAGTGGGTACATTTTTAATCATTGGGTATGTTTAGTTGGTTTAAGTTTCTTTAGTTTAGATTCATAAATTGAGTGAATTGTAAACTTGAATAAGAATGTTTAGGGAATTTAAAGGTGTTAATATAGAAGTTAGATGTACTTATCAATGTTGATCATACTAATTTAATTCATCTTCATATTCAAATTTTTGAGTAATGTTCATGCTTTAAAGAGAAAGTGACATTTTTGAAGGAAAAATAGAGTATAGAAGTCATGTAGATGTAAAGGAAATTGTAGAAGTAAATATTAGGGAATTTTAGTATTCAATAGAGACAATTTGATACTAGAAAATTTTTTTTGAGCTTAGAGGCCTTATGCAACTGCGCACACGCTGCCTTACCCATCTGCGCTATTGTGCGCACTTTGTTTCCCTCCCTGTGCTCCCGTGCACTTTTGCCTTTCTCTACCTATGTTTTCACATGATAGTCTCTTCCCACATACGCTGGCGCGTATATTTTTTCCCATACATACGTTGGTACACACCTTAGGTCCCCTCTTTATGCAGCCATGCATGCCCAGACATGTTTGCCTACATGATCGTGCATCAGTTCACTACTTTTTAAAATTCCTTTATTCTATATTTTGCTTCTTTACTTCTTTCTTTTGTTACTCTACAACTCTCACGCAACCAAATCTCAAATTCATTGCACCCTCGTGCATAAGTATCCCTCACCTCCACTTCTCCATTTTCCTACCACCTCCTCTCTTTCTCCTTCATTTCTTCTTGCTTTCATCTTCTTTTTCATCCATTCTTTTTTCTTCTTCTTCACACACCTTTCGATCCCTTGTTCACCATTTTCACACAATTCACTACATTTTGGTGCTTAAAACTCCCTACACTCATTTTCAAGTAAGTAATTTTTGCTTTTCTCTTTAATATGCCCATTTATTTTTCATTGAAAATTACATTGGGCATGGGTTTATTACACATTTTATATGTTTTCCAACTTCACATTTATGCTTCAATGCTTTTTCTTGTTCAAATATCAAAGTTTGGTTATCTAATTAATATGCTTACTTGTGTTGCTTGGTGTAAATTTTGGTGGCTATTTTCCTTAAAATTGTTCTTCAATTTGTATATTAAACATGTGCATACCACCTGTTTGATAAAATTCCTTAGTGATTTTATTTATTCCATTGTGCTTTCTTATTTGTCACAATTGGCTTATATTTTGACTCATGTTTGAATTAGTTACTTCTCCATTGTCAATAATGCTTGTTCATGTATATCTTCCAATGACATTTTGTAACTAATTTTTATTATGGATGATTTGATTATGGATGCTTGGTTTCCTTAATTATTTTGTTACAAAATTTTTATAATTATTATTGCTTAGGATTATTACTTAGCATATTGTTTCTCATACCTACCCACTAACATTCTCTTTCCTGCCATCCATTACGTTGCCATGTATCATACCATCAAATTGGTCATTGTCATATAATGTTTTTCTTATGTCCATCACTTTACTCATTCCTTATAATCTTTGTTTTTTAGTGGCACCTAAGAAGGCTAAACAATTCGAAGCTTTAAGTTCTTCTATTATCCGCATCCCTTCTTATGTTGACAAGGCCAAGACTGCTACGTTTGAATATTTTAGCACCTGTACTTATGTATAGCCAGCATATCTTAGTCTATTCTTCCTCAATATTCCTGCAGGAAATTTATGGAAAGAGGTGCTATCTTTGATTCAACATATTAGTTAGGAAAAGTTCATTGATCACAAGCCTAAGGTTTATCCTAACCTTGCTCATGATTTCTTCTACTCGTTCGAGTGCTATTTTAAGGAAGATAGTGATAACACTGGTATAGTTGGATTCAAATTTGGAAAGAAGGGATACTCTATATCTTTCAAGCAGTTCTCTGAACATTTAGAATTTTTACCGGATGCTTTAGTGGAGTTTTTTGATGCCTTGGCTGAGAAAAATTAGGAACGAATTCGAGACCCACTAAATCCTGATCCATAGAAAGGTGAAAGATGTAGAGTTCATGCTTTAAAGGATCATGCATTGAGAATCATCCCTCGATTTTTAACCAAAAGTGTTTATAATAATCTGATGAATCTTAGTGTAGTGAATGCCTTATAGAGTATGCTTCTTCATTGTATGCTTGATGGTATCTTCATTAATGGTGCTTTAATTATAGCATAAAGGATCAAGGAGTTATAGAAGATGCCATCTAATGTTCATGTCATCTCTATTGGATGGATTGCTACAATTTTAGCAGAAGCGGTTGTTCACCCCACTTTAGGCGATCCACTAGAGGGAGACATGTCGTCTATTGACAACGTGATGCTGAAAAGAATGAAAATTATGTTACCTAAGCCACGTTGCCATTGGACAACAATGAAGGAGTATTTAAGGGAGAATGGTATTCTTCTTGATGAGCATCCAGATGAGCCCAATGCAGATAAAGCCATTCAAGCAGAGAATCCACCAGCAGCTGATCCAGTTACACCCGAGATAGAGGCTCATCTTAACCAGTTGAGTAGTTGGATGGATTCACAATAGACTCACTTGGATCGGATGCAAGGAAGGATTGAGACAATGCAAGACACTATTTTGCACATCAAGCAGACTTTACAAACTTTTGTTCATGAGTTTTGGAGATGCCACCCACCACCTCAGCCTTCAATAGCATAGTTCATTCTACATTTGCTGTGGACAACAAAATTTCTTTTTTTGGAAGGGGGTAGAGCTTAGTAATCTCAATTTTGTTCAGGAAGTAGACAAATCTTACCCTTTTCATTTTAATTTATGAATCTATTTTGTTTTATATTGATGTTTTTATTGTTTTTATATTTAAGTTTGACATTCTGTGTTTGGGATAGTAGTAGTTTTAGTTTATTTTCTTTGAAAGTTTGTAATACTTGCTAGAAATAGAATGTAGTTCGAGATTATCATCTAGTTTGCCTCAATTTTTTCTCAAAATTTTGAACATATTAAACTTAAATGATAGAAAAAGAAAGTTAGAATCTTTGCTTAGCATTAGAACAAGTATGTTGTTTGATAAATCTCTAGCTAGTTTAATTTCTGACTTGAAGAATATCTGTTAGTTTCTACCTTATTGAAAGCACTTAAGACCAGTTTTTACTTAGAAAAAAGCCCAATGCAATGAAATAGTGAAGTAAGGAATTTTAGAATACTAAAACCTTCCTCATAGCACTTCGAAGCATATAAGCAACTCGAATGACTTAGAAAGTGATCTAGACAAAATTTCCTTGTTAAGCTAATAAAGACTATTTTCCTACCCTTTTGGTATATTTATCCTTTGTTAGCCAAATTGAGCCTAAAAAGGTATGCTTAATGCATGCCAAGCATTTGTTCTTGTTACACTCATATGATCAACCATGTAGCCTAAAAAGATGTTATCTTTCCTTCTGGAATTTACCACTCTAGGATTGGATGGATTATTAGGAATTAGGAATTTTAATAGGTGTAGTAAGACATTTTTGATTTTATTGTCAAGAATTATTATTGAAGTCAAACGAGTAATGAAATATTACCTTGTTATTACCCATGTCATTATTATTGCCAGCATCAACGGTAGTATGAAAAAAAATGAAATATTGCAATAAAGCTAGCAACTATGGCTTAAATAAGGGCATGAGTTGTGAGATTAAAAGACTATTAGAGCTTTAAATTGTAAAAGGGTTAGGAAAGTTTGACTAAGTCCTTTATTACTTAAGTTAATGGGATGAAAAGTGAGAAATGTTAGTCTATTTTATCTTAGAGTGGCTATTCTTGTTATTGATCTTTTATCCATTCCTTGATAACCAATACCTTAGCCCTATTGCAACCTTTAAAAGACGTAAGTGATTACAAATTTTGTTTTGAGTTGTTTAGCAAAGATGACCTTCAGGTTTCGATGCTAAAGGAGAGGCTTATAGTGTTGCTAAAGTTTCAAGCATGAAAGCATTTGTATGCATATGTGTACATTCATTCTAAGCTTCACAATGTAGTTATATTGGTGTTTTGATTTGAAAAATACTTAAAATGTTTTGGGTCTATTAAGTGCACACACACAAGGAAACTAACTTATATTGTTTTAAGTGAATTTATTCTAGTTAGAGATTTTATTAAGTGCTCTTGTTAATTGCTAAGTTTGGTTTTGAAATGTATGATTCTTTATTCGAGTTTGATTATTTTGAGGAGTCAGATGGTCCAAATTTTCTTGGAGGCAAGCAAAGTTCAAGTATGGGGTATTTGATAGTTGTGAATTATATGATGTTTTTAGCATGAATTTTGGTTTTTTATTAAGTTTATTTAGCTTTAATTTGATTGAATTTTAGTTTAATTGATTAAATTTGTGTTTTAAGAGCTAATTATAAGTTTTGGTATTTTTCAGGGCTAAATTGAAGGAAAAAAGGACTTAATTGTAAAATATAAGAAGTTATGGGTCAAATCTATAATTTTGGAAAATTGAAGCTATCTAGAGATGTTATGCATAGTCGTGCATAAAGTTGCATAAAGTTTTAAATGGCCACATATGAAGGAAAGTAGGAAAGACGAGCAAAACAAGTTAAATACAGGGAAGATGTGTGTAGTCGTACACATGAAGAAGGAATTTCTTACATGACCATACACCACACAATTGGGTTATGCACGGCTATACATGGAAAGGAAAAGAAGGCTGCGTGGTTGTGCAAGCCATAGGGAAGAGAATGCATGGTAGTGCATCGGTTTGAACTGCAGAATGTTTGGCCGTGCAACGGGGTTTGACACTTCGACGAAACTTCCAATTTAAGCAGAAGTCTTTTCCTATCCTAATTCAGGAAGTTTAAAAGGCTATTATGACTTATTTTTGGCTATAAATAATCAACAAAAACACGAGAATAATCATCAAGTAGGAGAATCATCAGCAACAACTTCTTTGCTTAGCTAAAATCAGTTTTACATTTTTTTTAGTTGTGAGGAACAAAACTCAAGAGCTAGAGAGTTTCCTTGGTTTTTCCATTCAAGTTAATTAAGGGAGCTTCTGTAACTCTTTATTTTTTATTATTCTCACTATTTTAGCTTTAGTTTTCAGTATAAATAATGAGTAGTTTCTTTACTTTTGCTAAAGGTTCCTTAAAGCCTTAATTTGTTTTATTATGAATTTATTAAGCTTTAATTCAATATTAATTGATTATTTTTTGGTTTTAAGCATATTCTTTTCTTTGATTGCGTTAAGACTAATTGTTAGTTTATTGGTTTAATAACTGACAATTGGTTTAGGCACTATCATTGATTTGCATGTTCTTTGGTTAATTTTTATTGTTTGTGCATGATTATGAATTAAGACTAAATTGGAGTTGAAGTTTCTATAAAAGACTTTAATGACTGTTTAGAATTTAAAATGAATTTTTATGCTAAGTGTTAAATTATTCTCAACTAAGAATTTGATGCTTAAGAAAGATATTCTTGATTCAAGATATCAGGCTTTATTTTATCTGGTTTTTCCATAATCACTAGTATTTCTATTGAATTTAAGTCATTACAGTATGAATTAAGGTGGATAGTCCTTTAGTGAAAGTTGTTTTAATCTTGATATTTTCTCTATCTGTTTGCTCGATTTCATTTAAAAGCTTGTTTAAATTACATGAGTTGTTTTAATTAATTGTTTATTTTTTTTGTTTTTAGTTTTCATTAAGTTTTCAAAAATCATAACCTCTGGGATTTTTGTTCTTTCTTTTGCACACAAACTTTCATTTTAAAAATTTAACATTCTTACATACAAACATTGTTATGGCTTTTTCTAAAAGTTTAAATACAACAAGTATACGGTGTACCAATTATAGTACTTCAGATATCGATCCCACGAGGAATGTTGATTGAAACTACTCACTATTACTACTCAATTTTAATCTTGTTTACAACGTTCGTAAGTGGAAATTAATTCTAATTTACTCTATTGTGTAAACTAATTAAATCTTAGATAAATAAGATCAAAGAAGACAATATATATAATGAAATCTCATGATCATGCATTTGATACCATTATTTCAATTAATATGTTTTAATCTTATTAGTAAGCCAAGTTGGAATATATTTCACATCCACTCTCTCGACATGAATTAGAATGCCTAAAATATGTAATTAAAATGCTAATCCTTAACTCTCATTAATGAACTAGTTGATTCTAATACACAATTTATGATTATTCACCAACCTATAGAAATTATCTCCACATGCGATCTCTCAAACTATGCTTCGATAATGAATTTCCTATTAACTTTCAATAAGATGTTGCTTTCGCTAACTCTCTTATTTATAATCATTATGAAGATTTTTAGAAAATGAATTGCCATCTAAGGTCGTTTTCCTTCACCTATAATGATACTAATAAAATATTAATAGCAAATTATACATTCAAAGATCAATTATGTAAATGGAAATAGTAAATTGTTCATATAAATTAAATGCCAAAAATAACATTCATTTGAAATTACAAGGAAGAAATAAAAGAAGGGGATCTCTCAACCCTTTTCCCTTCACCAAATGTATCTTCTTCTTTGCTTGCCTTCTTCTTCAAAACATGAAAATTAAACTAAGTACTAAAACACTATTGTTCTCTAGATTACAAAATCAAAAATCCAATCATCCTCCTCTAAAAATTATGTTCAACATGATATATTTATGCATCTCTAAAAGAGATGTCCCTTCAAAATGACTCTTCACCAAAGTTGCAAATGTTGATGAAAAAGTGCAACTCTTCACATTCAACTTACTCAACCGCCTCTTGTCCCACTCGCGACATCTGTCATGCTCGTGACAAGACACACCCAGGCTTAGCTTGCTATTTTCCTCCCTTTTGCTGGCTTTGCTTTCTCCGCTGGCTGTCGTGCTCTCCATGCATTGTCGCCCTCGTGACAATGGCCTTATAAGCCCAATTCTTCACCTTCTTCTCCAAATGATATCCTTTAAGCCCCAAACCATTTCCTTTCTCCTACAAAACAAGTAAAACATCCACAAACACACAAAAACATAAAAGCAACAAAATACAGATAAAATTCCAAAATAATAAACACAATACTTAACAAAACTACACATGAACATACAATATTTATGATCTTTTCAAGCTCATATCAATTCCCCACACTTGAAATTTTACTTGTCCTCAAGCAAAAACTCAAAATGCTAGAAATATAACATAAAACAACACACACAAAACATTCACACAATAATGGAGCTTAAATTCATAATTGATGACCACTTGGAAAATCATGTTACAACTTCATCTCTATATATATTCGTCTCAAGTTACAAATTCTCAAGCAATATCCTTGCCTATTCCACTCAACACCCATGCACATTTGAAGAATTAGGAAATTTTCAAAGCATAAGAATATAAGCACTCAATAAATTAAATATCTTAACACATGTATAGACTATTTCATACAAAACATTGCCTAAAGTAACTCTCACTCAAACACTTAATTATTTCTTCACTCAAATGCTTAAGGGTTGGTGTTTCGCTCTTTCCTTTAATATGCCATTACATACCATAAGCTTGTAAATGAATAAATATCTCCACTACTAGTATAAGTCAAATGCATGAAATCAAAGGGTCTTATTCAAGGTTGTAACTTGGCTTAGGTAAAGGTAGGATAACTTTAGTTAAGTAGCTCATAATGTATAGAGAAAAAGTAATTACCATATCATAAGAGACTTAAAACGACATAGCATGATCATGAAGTTTTAACCTTACTATTCTAACTCCCTTATTAGTGTCCATACATTGTGCTATTTTTCTCTTCTTTGAATCACTTATTCACTTTTTCTTTTTTTTTAGAAGTTGTTTCTCTTTCTACTAGCGTTTGTTTTAACATTGGACTTATAAAAAGTAAAGGGAGCTAGCTATTTATCATGCTAATAACATTCATTTAATAGCAAAAAAATGTCTCAAATGACATAGTAATCCTAATCCTCTACACATAAAGGTGCCAAGGCTAATTATGTGTTTAAACAACAAAAAATTTGGTCCAACCTCAAAATTGGCTACCTAAAGTCAAAAAGAAGGTGGCCTATTTAAGCAAGTTAAATTTGGTTATATTCTAGTGCCTTTATCATTTCTCATGCATAACTTATTCTAAATGTAATCTCGAAATTTACCAAAAACAAAGACTAAAGGATATGGCATATTAAGGCTCTCATACAAAGAAAGATATCAATGTAAAAGGATTTAAAAGCTCAATTAGCTATAGGTCAAATTACTCTAAGCAATGATTTACCAAAATAATCATATTTCATATGAAAAGATAACAACTTAAAAAGTACCTATACTAAAATGCTTTCCCACATCATAACCCTCACTATGCACATAAATCATGTTAAAGCAAAATAAATACTGATATTTCTTATGAATTGTACAAACTACACCAAAAATCTTATACCAATGAAATTGCCTCATGATATATTACCAAACATTCATCAACTACTTAGCTCTCCAAGATTATTCAAACTAAAAAACAACCTAAAAATCTAACATGCATATAAAAACAACATAAATGAAACAAAATGCAATTATGCACCATTCCCCACACTTGAAGGACACAATGTCCCCATTGTGTGAGAAATGTAACAATAACAAAACACACATGACAAACACATTACACAAGCAATCACAAAAACATAATAAAAATTAAAAAGAGGAGAGAAAGGAACGTTACTCAGCTGGTCCACTTGGGGACCCCAGCGGTGAAGGAGTGAATTGAACTTTCTGCTGGCAGAAGAAAGATAGCAATTTACGACTTAAACTCTTGTGGCTCTTATGCATTTGTTGCACTGTAGCCTCTAGTGAATCCATACGGGCCGCCATACTTTGGTTTACAGCTTTAATACCATCTAAACGTGACAGAACCTGCTGCATACTAGCACTATCACCTTGTCCAGCCCCCAAATCACTAGCAGTTCTAGTGACATCATCATCATCACCATCCGAATCATCAGATACTGCAGCAGTTAAAGATTCAAGAGCTTTACCTTTGCCCTTGGTGCGACTAGGACCAGCATCCTGCATAAAATGTGAGTTAAACTGCGGAGGCCAAGTGCCTCTATCTAATATATGAGAATTGCACAAGTAGCTGACATCCATTAAAGCAACAGGCTCATTTTCATCCACAAAAAATTACCCAAATCACCTAAACACCCTAGAATAATTTCGGTAATCATGTGACACATGCCTACCATTTTTGTCCTAGTAATTGATGCATGATATAAACCGTCAAAGATAAAATCTATGGAACAAGGTGTTTTACATGATAGCATCAAATCAAGCACAAATAAATCTTTAGTTTGAATTTTGGTGCTTTCAACTCGTCCAAACAATGCATGACAAATATATTTATGAAATAAGAATAGAGCATTATCCTTGATAAGTCTATTAGGTGCATTTTTGTTGTTAAATTATTCTAAGCCGGTTATTTTAGTCCAAACATGCCGGTGATCAAACACATTAGCATTAAAACATTTTCCATTCAAAGGAAAACCAAACCATACATGCATTTCATCAAACCCAAAAACAAATTCACAGCCCTGATGCCTAAATTTTAAATGAGTATTTTTACTATCCATATAAGCCTAGGAAATGGACCCATAAAGTCTATTCCCCACACATCAAAAATTTCAACATCCAAAATATTATTCAAAGGCATCTCATCTCTCTTCCCTATATTACCTGTCCTTTGACACTTATCACACTTAGCTAAAAATGTCCTAGCATCTTGAAATAGGGTAGGCCAATAAAAACCACACTCAAGCACTCTAGAAGTAGTTTTGACACCATCATTATGCCCCGAATAAAATGATGAGTGATAATGAGTTAAAATATTCACAGTCTCTTCCTCACTCACACATTGTCTTATGACACCATCCCCACTTATTCTAAACAAATAGGGTTCCTCCCACATATAATTTTTAACATCACTAAAAACCTTTTTTTTCTGTTGCCATGTCAATCCATAAGGTATAATTCCTGCAGCAAGAAAGTTAGCAAAATTTGCAAACCATGGCACATGCTTATAAGTTATTGACATAAGAGATTCATCAGAAAAAGATTCATTGATTTCAGTGTTATCCCCTAGTGGTCCTTTAGCATTTTCTAGCCAAGATAAGTGATCAGCTACTAGATTCTCAAAGCCTTTCTTGTCTTTAATTTCTAAATCAAATTCTTGTAATAGAAGAACCCAATGAATCAACCTAGGTTTGGCATCTTTTTAAGCAAACAAATATCTTAAAGCCGCATGATCCATATAGATTATGACCTTAGATCTTAACAAATAAGACCTAAACTTATCACATGCATAAACAATAGCCAACATTTCTTTTTTAGTAGTGGTGTAATTCACTTGAGGCGGTGATAATGTATGACTAGCATAATAAATCACATGCAAATGCTTACCAATTCTTTGACCCAACACACAACCTACTGCTAAGTCACTTGCATCGCACATAATCTCAAAAGGTAGCTCCCAATTAGGAGAAGTGATTATAGTGCACTTGTAAGGGCTTCCTTTAAAGAATAAAAGCATGCATACATTTATCAGAAAATTTAAAAGGCACTTCCTTAACCAACAAATTAGTTAATGGTTTAGCTATTAGTGAAAAATCCTTAATGAATCGTATATAAAAACCAACATGACCTTAGAATGATCTAATGCCCTTAAGTGTAGTTAGCGAAGGTAACTTCTCTATTAATTCAATCTTCGCTCTATCCACTTCAATGCCTTTATTGGAAATCTTATGGCCAAGAACTATACCTTCTTCAACCATGAAGTTACATTTTTCCCAATTAAGCACTAGGTTAGTTTCCTCGCACCTAGCCAACACTCTATATAAATTCTTTAAACACAACTCAAATGAGTCACCATAGATAGAAAAATCATCCATGAAAACTTCCATGATGTTCTCAATCATATCCCCAAAGATAGAGGTCATGCACCTTTGAAAAGTTACAAGTGCATTACATAACCCAAAAAACATATGTCTATAGGCAAAAGTTCCATACGAACAAGTAAAAATAGTCTTTTCCCGGTCACTAGGGTATATAAAAACTTAAAAATACCCGAAATACCCATCCAAGAAACAATAATGAGAGTGCCAAACTACCTTTTCCAACATTTGATCAATGAAGGGTAAAGGAAAATGATCCTTCCTAGTAGTTGAATTTAACTTTCTATAATCAATATAAACCCTCCAACCCGTGCTGGTTCTAGTAGGAATCAATTCCCCACTCTCATTTCTTACTACTGTCATACCTCCTTTCTTAGGTAAACAATGAATTGGGCTCACCCAAGCACTATCCGAAATTGGATAGATAATCTATGCATCTAGCAACTTAATGACTTCTTTCTTAACTACCTCTTTCATATTCGGGTTAAGTCTCCTTTGCTTATCTGCCTTAGGTTGACAATCAGCTATCATATTAATCCTATGCATGACAATGTTAGGACTAATTCTTTTTAAATCTGAAATTTGCCAACCTATACTCTTTATTCTCTTTCTAACCACTTCTACTTGCAAAGCTTCCTGATTACTTGTAAGTTTACTAGACACAATGATAGGTAAAGTATGATTTAAACCAAGAAATGCATACCTCAAATGATTGGGTAGCTCTTTCAACTCTACCATATGAGGACTTACTATCGAAGGTGGTAAAGGTGCATCATTACGATATAAGCTTTCTAGCATTGAACTATCTTGCTCGTCCTCTCTACTAACTTCATCCTTCATAATCACTTCATCTTGACCTGCTTCATTAAAAACTGTTGCAACACAAGCATCAATGACATCTATTTTCATGCATATATTTTCATCCATAGGGTATTTTAATGCCCTATCCATGCGATACTCTACACTATCATCCCCCACTCTCAGAATTAAAGAACCCTCATAGACATCAACTAATACCCGACCAGTTCTCATGAAAGGTCTCCCTAATATCAATAGGCATTTCACATTATATGTAAAATCTAAGATAACAAAATCAGCAAGCAAAATAAACTTATCAACTTTAACTAACACATCTTCCACTATGCCATATGGTTTTTTAATTGATTAGTCAGCTAATTGTAAAACCATTAAAGTAGGTTTAACATAATCTAATCCCAACTTTTTGAAAATAGATAACGACATAAGGTTTATGCTTGCTCCCAAATCACATAAACACTTGGGAAACTCAACATCCCCTAAAATGCATGGTATTGTAAAACTACCATTATCTTTCAACTTAGTAGGCAAGTTATTTGTGATAATAGACTACATGCCTCTATCAATTCAATGATAGAAACATCTTCCCAACTTCTTTTCTTAGCAATTAAATCTTTTAGAAACTTTGCATAATTAGGAATTTGTGTTATAGCCTCAACAAAGTTTAAATTTATATGCACATGCTTCAATTTATCAAAAAAAGATTCAAATTTCTTATCTTAGTTTTTATGCTTCAAACATTACGGAAATGGTGGTTGCGGTTGGAAAACTTTCGGAGTTTTTGCTAGTGAAACCCCATTCGTCGTGCTCGTGACAGAAGGCAATCCTATTGTAACTGGCGCACTCGCGATAGGTACTTCACTCACGAGAACTATGGGCTCCCTCATTTATCGCGCTCGCAACAAGTGTCACACTCGCGAAATAAGGCTCATCATGCTTATTATTTTCCTGCACTTTACCAAACTTGTTAACTGAAACAAATTCACTAGTATAAGATTTTCCTAACCTCAAATTTATCGCTTTTAAATGTTCTCTCGGGTTATCCTCCGTATTACTTGGTAAATTTTCTTGTAAGCATGATGGAAGAGCCTTGCCAATTTGTTCCAATTGAACCTCCAAATTATGAATTGAAGAGGCTTGATTTTTTGTTATTTGATCGAACTTAGTTTCCATCCTCTTCTGGGTCTCCTCTTGAGCATTAAACTTCATATTTATTCCCTCCAAAAACCTATCCATCTTAACTTCTAAGGCTCCAAACCTATCTTGAGGTTGTTGAAACCCCATAGCCCTATTTTGGTTGCTGCTATTATCCCAAGAAAAATTAGGGTGATTCCTCCAACAGGGGTTATAAGTGTTAGAGTACGGGTTTCCTCATTCTTGCCCTTGGATGAAACTCACTTGTTCTTTCGTACTAGCCATACCCAAATTACACCCTTCAATTCCATGTCCTAGTTGTCCACATATGTTACACCCACTTTGTGGACTACCTCCTATACCTAGGCTATTAATTTTTTGTGTTAACTTCTCAACTTGAGCTTGCAAGGCTACTACTGAATCTATCGAATGAACTCCCCTTACATTTGAGAAAGTTGACTCTCTTGCTCTTTCAGCTGGCCACATGCAGTTGTTCATTGACATTTCCTCAAACAACTCAAATGCAGCATCTGTTGTCTTTTGCATAAGAGATCCACCAGTTGCAGCATCGATTGTACCTCTTGTAGTTGGATTTACTCTGTTATAAAACGTTTGCATCAACAACTCTCTTGGAAGATTATGGTGTGGGAAACTTCTCTACAATTCTTTAAACATCTCCCATGCTCCATACAAAGATTCATTATCATGTTGAACAAATGTAGTGATATCCTTTATAATCTTGGCAATTTTGGCTAGGGGAAAATATTTAGATAAAAATGCTTGGGCTAATTGATCCCAAGTTGCTATAGACCCCCTAGTAAGGGAATTCAACCAAGCCTTTGCTTTATCCTTCAATGTAAAAGGAAAAAGCCTAAGCTTAATTGCATCCGCTAAAACTCCATTGATTTTAAATGTATTACACATTTCTAGGAAATTTACCAAATGAGCATTAGGATCCTCATTTGCCAATCAATAAAATTGAATGTTATTTTGAATCATTTGTAAAAGCGAAGGTTTAATCTCAAACTGGTTTACATTTACCACAGGTCTCACCACCCCTTGTTGAGCACTGCTCAATGCCGGCGTGGAAAAATCCATCAATCGTGGTGGATTCTCTTCATCAGCCATGGTCAACCTCTTAGTTCGATTTTTTCTTTTTATTATATTTGCGGTTACTCAAAATAAATATCTCTATCTCTAGATTTAACGATTCAAGATCTTCTTGCAAACTCCTTGTATGAGGCATGAACTGTCAAATCCTGAAAATACACAACAAAATAAACAAACAAAAACAAATTAAATATCGTAATCTAAAATCGTAAATCAAGATTCATAATGCAATAATTCAATCAAACATTTCCCTAGCAATGGCACCAAAAACTTGTTATGGCTTTTTCTAAAAGCTTAAATACCGCAAGTATACGGTGTACTGGTTATTATACTTTAGATATCGATCCCACGAGGAATGTTGATTGAAACTACTCACTATTACTACTCAATTTTAATCTTGTTTACAACGTCCGTAAGTGGAAATTAATTCTAATCTACTCTATTGTGTAAACTAATTAAATCTTAGATAAATATGATAAAGAATACAATATATATAATGAAATCTCATGATCATGCATTTGATACCATTATTTCAATTAATATGTTTTAATCTTATTAGTAAGCCAAGTTGGAATATATTTCTCATCCACTCTTTTGACATGAATTAGAATGCCTAAAACATGTATTTAAAATGCTAATCCTTAGCTCTCGTTAATGAACTAGTTGATTCTAATACACATTTTAAGATTATTCACCAACCTATAGCAATTATCTCCATATGCAATCTCTTAAACTATACTTCGATAATGAATTTCTTATTAACTTTTAATAAGATATTGCTCTCGTTAACTCTCTTATTTATAATCATTATGAAGATTTTTAGAAAAGGAATTACCATCTAAGGTCGTTTTCCTTTACCTATAATGATACTAATAAAATATTCATAGCAAATTCTACATTCATATTATGTAAATGGAAATAGTAAATTGTTCATATAAATCAAATGCCAAAAATAACATTCATAAATTACAAGGAAGAAATAAAATTAAGAAATAGAAGAAGGGGATCTCTCAACCATTTTCCCTTCACCAAATGTATCTTCTTCCTTGCTTGCTTTCTTCTTCAAAACATGAAAAATAAACTAAGTACTAAAACATTATTATTCTCTAGATTACAAAATCAAAAATCCAATCATCCTCCTCCTCTAAAAATTCTATTCAACATGATATATATATATATATATATATATATATATATATATATATATATATATATATATATGTTTCTCTAAAAGAGATGTCCCTTCAAAATGACTCTTCACCAAAGATGCAAATGTTGATGAAAAAGTGCAACTCTTCACATTCAACTTCCTCAACCGCCTCTTATCGAGCTCACGACATTTGTCGCGTTCCCAATAAGACACGCCCAGGCTTAGCTTGCTATTTTCCTCCCTTCTGGTGGCTTTGCTTTCTCCGTTGGTTGTCAAGCTCTCCATGCATTGTCGCCCTTGCAGCAATGGCCTTATAGCCCCAATTCTTCTCCAAATGATATCCTTTAAGCCCTAAATCATTTCCTTTCTCCTACAAAACAAGTAAAATATCCATAAACACACAAAATACATAAAAGCAACAAAATACAGATAAAATTCCAAAATAATAAACACAATACTCAACAAAACTACACATGAGCATACAATATTTATGAACTTTTTAAGCTCATATTAAACACAGATTTCCCTTGGGTTTGATATTTTAGGGTCATAATTATATTTTCCTATATTACTAGCCGATATCGTACACTTGCTTAATACTGATCAATAAGAATGAGTTAAGATGAAAAATGAGATATATATGTTAAATAAGGGAAAATGTAATTATGCGATAAACTAAGGATAAAATGGTCATTTAATGATGAAAATATGGTTAAAATTGTCAAAATAGTCGATTTGATTAAAAAGGGCAAAATCATAATTAATTAAAAGTTATAAGGACTAAATTGTAATTTCCATCTAAATTAAAATTTTTAGAGACTAAAATGTAATTTATACAATTATAGTAAATTAGGAGTCAAAGGAAGTTAATTGGGTCAAAATTAGAGTTTAATTGGCTAAACTAGAAAAAACCAACTTTAATGGTCAAATATGGGTCAAAATTGGAAAAGTCAAACCTTAGGGGTACAATGGTAATTTTTCTTCCAAACTGGGAAATTATTGAAATTAAATAAGAAAGACAATTTTTGAACTAATTAAAAGAGAAATTTGATATAAAGAGAATAAATTAGGAATTTATTTAAACATGAGAATTTTAATTAAAATAATAATGAATTAATTAATTTAAGTAAAACAGAATAAGCAAAATTTTATTGAGATGTATCCACCACTAAGCAACTATGTTTCTTGGAGTATGGTTTATTATGACTGTGCGCAGTGACAGGTACCTCAAGACTAGTACCAGAAGGACTAGTTTTGGCATGTACACAAATGATAGCCTTTCTGTTTTTTGTTATGTAATTATGTATAAACCCTATGATAGTTTATAAGAATTATTGTAAATGGGCATGTAATATAAGTATTTTGTAAACTTGATGAATGAGGTGAATGGATGGTACATGAATTATGCATGAATGTGAATGGCTATGGAATGTGTATGTTGAGAGGAAATTATAGAAGTGTTGTGTTGTTGATTGGAGTTTTGGGAGTTGGAGAAATTATATTGGGAGTGTAAATTTGAATTTTATAGGTTTAGGTAGTATGAATTTTAAGCCATCATACTATCAGATTTTTATTTAATTGAGTAATAAATTAATTGTAACAGAAGTATTAATAATATAATACGGACTTAGAAATTGTATAAAGGGTGTTACCTTAAATGCTATCAGATCATTGTTTAGGCAGTCCTAAGATCGGAGTCAATATGTGTGAAACTGACTATGGAAGAATGAATGGGTATATAATATGTGTACATGCCACGTTCTTGTGATATAAATGCTGGAATTTAAATTTTACCTGTCCCTTATGCATTTCAGTATTGGCTATGGCATCCAGCTCTCGGCAGATTGCTGAGTTAGCGATTGATACTAAGAGTGGGGCTTTTATATGCCTAGAAATACAAGAGTCAATACCGAGTACCAGATTATAGCAACCCTCTTAGCACACTTCTGTACCAGTGCTTCAGGCTGCTCTGCCTCCTGCACTAGCTGACCTTATGCGGATGATGGCAGAGTTTTTCTAGAGATTTCAGCCTCAACAGCAGGTACCACCCCAGTCATCCAGAAGATATATACTGAAGCAGTTAAAGAGATTGGATATAGAGGATTTTTATGGCCAAGAGCTGATTAAAGCCACATAAGTAGAGGAATGGCTTAATAAGATCGAGAGACTATTTGAAATCACCCATAGCCTACTAGAGGAAAAGTTTGAGGGAGCAATAGCTCTATTTTATGGACCAGCTTATATATAGTAGGACACAATTAGACGTTAGACCCCATCTGAGTAGGTTATTTGGGATTACTTCTATCAGCAATTTCAGGATAAATATATGGGCAAAGAGTATTTCAGATCCATAGAGTAGGCTTTTTGGTGATTGCATTAGGGTACTCAGACGGTCCATAAGTATGATTGAAAATTTGAGACACTCAGCTTTTATATGAAGGATTATAGGTTTCCTCAAGAAAAGATATGCCAGCTATTTGAGAGAGGCTTCCAAAATGATTTGAGAAAGATTCTGATAGTGTGAGAGTACACCAATAGAAAGGAGCTAGTTGATGTAGCTATCAAAATGGAGACTATTTAGAAAGAGAAAGTGAGTAGATAGGAAAGATGTTAGCAGAAAATAAGGCTAGCTTCTGGAGCATCAGGCAGTGGATCAAGTAAAAAAGCTAAAGGTTCTACTACAGCTCCCCCTCAGGACTCTTCAACTACACTAGTGGCCAGTTAGCATACCACTACACGGATGACCTTTTTTGTAGCATTAGTGGGTAATGCCCCTCAAGGCTAGGGTTCCAGATGACCTGAGATACCAGTTTGTGAGCACTGCAGGCGATAAAATTTGGGTGATTGCTGGAGGTTTACTGAGGCATGTTTAAGGTGTGGATCTTGAGAGCACTTGGTGAGAGATTTCCCTATAGCCCAGATATGGGCCACTACACTAGTTAAACGGACTCCTGCTGGCAGACAGGGTGCTCCATCAACTCGAGGTAGAGCTAGAGGGAGATTCAGTGGGGCTACATCAAGCCAAAGTAGTGCTTCAGCTCTAAATAGGCCACCTTTAGCCAGGACTTATGCAGTTAGAGCTCGGGAGGACCAAGATGCATTAGAGGTGATTATAGGTAAATTTTATTTGCTTGTTGATGCTATTTGTCCATTAATAGATCACGAGTCCACACATTCATATTTGAGCACCAGAATTACAAAAGGGAAGGGGTTAGAAAAAGTATAATTAGATCAGGATATTCTTGTGAGTAATCTTTTGGGTCACAGTGTGCTTGTTAACAAGGTTTATAGGGATTATCCTATCTATATATAGCAGGCTACCTTTCCTACAATCTGATCGAAATTCCATTCCACAAGTTTGATGCTATCTTAGGGATGGATTGGCTTTATGAAAATCAGGTGATTGTTGACTGTCGCTTGAAAAGAATCACCTTGAAAATTCTAGAAGATCAAGAGATTATGGTTGTAGGGGAACGATATGACTTCCTATCCAATGTTATTTTGGCCACTGCAGCAAACAGGTGTATTAGAAAAGGGTGTGCACCTTATTTGGCTTTTTTCACTGAATCCAAAGCCTATAAACTGCAAGTTAGTGATGTGTCCACAGTTAAAGACTTCTCTGATATCTTTCTTGATGATTTACCAGGACTGCCTCCAGTAAGGGATGTTGAATTCAACATTGATGTATTACCTAGTACAGAAACTATCGCTATGGCTCCTTACCATATGGCATCAGTAGAATTGAGAGAATTGAAGATTCAACTATAGAAACTATTATAAAAAAGATTCATCCATCTGAGTGTTTCCCCCTGGAGAGCCCCAGTGTTACTTGTGAAGAAGAAGGACGGATCCCTTAGACTATGTATTGACTATAGGTAACTAAACAAAGTCACCATCAAGAATAAATATCCATTACCCAAAAATCGATGATTTGTTTGATCAACTGAAAGGTGCCAGTATATTTTCAAAGATTAACTTGAGAACGGGCTACTACCAGCTTGGAGTGAAGGAAGCAGACATTCCAAAAACTACTTTTCATACTTGATATAGGCATTATGAGTTCATGGTTATGCCTTTTGGCCTCACTAATGCACCAGCTGCTTTCATGGACTTGATGAATCATATCTTTCATCCTTATCTGGATCAATTCGTGGTGGTATTTATTGATGACATTTTGGTATATTCCAAGACACCAGAGAGCATGATCAGCATCTGAGAATTGTACTGTAGACTCTGAGGGATAAGCAGCTATATGCTAAATTTAGCAAATGTGAGTTTTGGATGAATGAAGTTGCTTTCCTTGGTCACGTAGTTTCAACAGAAGGTATCAAAGTAGACCCCAAGAAGATTGAAATCGTTCTTGATTGGAAGACACCTAAAAATGTTCCAGAAGTTCAAAACTTCCTTAGATTAGCTGGGTATTATAGATGGTTTATAAAATGATTTTCTATGATAGCCTCCACACTTACCAAATTACTACAGAAGAATGCCAGATTTGAGTGGACTGTGAAATGTTAGCAAAGTTTTGAGAAGTTGAAGAGTATGTTGACTGAGGCTCCTATTCTTACCCAACCTATTTCAAGTAATCCTTACATTATTTACAGTGATGCCTCTAGGAACGGGTTAGGGTGTGTGCTTATGTAGGAAGGAAAGGTAATGGCATATGCTTCCAGATAGCTAATACCACATGAAAGAAACTACCCCACCTATGATTTGGAGTTGGCAGCCATTGTATTTGCTTTAAAGATATGGAGACATTACTTATACAGGGAGAAATTCTATATTTATACTAACCATAAAAGCTTGAAACACCTACCTACATAAAGAGAACTCAATCTACGATAGAGACGATATCTGAAACTCATTAAATACTATGACTACTTGATTGACTACCATCCTAGCAAAGCAAATATGGTAGCTGATGTACTCAACAGGAAACATTTAATGGCCCTACGAGCTATGAAGGTGAAATTAAATGTGGCACAAGATAAAGCACTTATGGCTGAAATGCAATTAAAACCAGATTTGCTTCAACAAGTGAAGGCTACTTAGAGGCAAGATGATAAGTTAGCCTTTATTATCTCCCATCCTTAAATGCAATCATGTAAAAGTATTGAATGTTCTCTGAGCTGTGATGATTTTTTTTATTATAAAGGTAGAATATGTGTACCTAATGATGCAAAATTAAAGAAAAACATCTTGACATAAGCTTATAGTAGCCCATATGCTGTGCATCCCGATAGTAGCAAAATGTACCAAGAATTAAAAAAGAGATAGTAGATTGTGTGACAAAATATCTAATTTGTTAATAAGTCAAGGTCGAGCATCAGGTGCCTTCAAGATTATTGCATCCTATGACTATACCATAATAGAAATGGGAGCGAATTACTATAGACTTTGTATCTGGCTTGCCATTGATAAGAAGATAGCATGGCTCGATCTGGGTAATTAAGGACAGGATGACTAAATCAGCTCACTTTTTTTTCCAGTGAGATCGGATTTCTCTCTATCCATATTTGTAGAAATCTATGTGAATGAAATTTTGAGACTTCATGGTGTTTCAATATCTATAATTTCTGATAGGGACCCATGGTTCACTTCCAGATTATGGCAAAAACTTCAAGAAGAACTGGGAACCTGCTTAGACTATAGCATAGCCTTTCATCTATAAATAGATGGCCAATCCGAGCGGGTGATACAAGTATTAAAAGACATGTTACGGTGTTGTGTGCTAGAGTTTGGAGGTAGTTGAGAGAGATATCTTCCATTAGCTGAATTCACTTACAATAACAATTACCAATCTAGCATCAAAATGGCATCATATGAAGTATTGTATAGGAGAAAATGCAGAATGCCCTTATGTCGAACAAAATTGAGTGAAAGTAAGCTAGTGGGACCCGACCTGATCAAAGAAACAAAGGAAAAGGTGAAGCTAATCAGAGACAATCTAAAGGTAGCCACAGACTGACAGAAATCATATGCAGATTTGAAAAAAAAAGGACACAGAATTCAACAAGGGGGATAAGGTATTTCTAAAGGTTTCACCATGGTGAAAGGTTCTTCCATTTGGTAAAAAGGGTAAGCTTAATCCAAGATTTATCGGGCCCTATGAAATAACACGGCGTGTGGGACTAGTGTCATATAGGTTAAAGCTGCCTTATGATTTAGAAAGGATCGATGATGTTTTTTATGTTTCTATGCTAAGAATATATCATTTGAATCCTTCTCATATCATTACATCGGAAGAAATATAGTTGAGACCTAACTTATCCTATAATAAAAAGCCAATAAAGATTTTAGCATGGGAAATGAGGCAGTTACGAAACAAGAAAATCCCTTTAATTAAATTACTTTGGACACGCCACAATATGGAAGAAGCTACCTAGGAGCCTAAAGAAACGATGAGATAACAATGTCCCCACCTATTCGATCCAGATAAATTTTGAGGATGAAATTTTTATTTAAAGAGGGAGTACTGTAACACCCCCAAATTTGCATCTGTCATGCATGGCATGTCATAGACCATAATTAATTACCCTAGGATAGGTTTCGGAGTGATCGGGTTGAATAGGGTAGAAAATTTGAAAAGAGTGTAAGGTTAAACATGCTTGAGCCAGGAAATTCGAGGATGGGTGACCCAACGAGCAGTGTGAGCTAAAGAAAGATTATGAAAGTACATGTTAAGTGGAGTCTAGTGGTATAATTTGAGTAGAAATTGAGGTCAAATAGGTCTCCACAAGGGCAAAATTTCAAGGCAATCTGACATCGAAAATGAACATTTATATTTTAGGGTGCAAAATTGAGATTGGGTTATTTGGAGGGCCAAATCTTGGAATTTAACCCTAAAAAGACACATGAGTTACTAATAGAAACAATAATCATGCGTGAGTGAGCTTAGATCAGTAGGGTAAGCCCAAGTGTATGAATGAGTAACAAATGGCCAAATTTAAAGCCTTTAGATTTAATAATAAATGAATGAATCTTGGCCATTCCTTTTTCATATAAATAGGCCATCATATAGGGATTAGAGATATCTAACAGAGATAAAATTACAGCATTTTCCGAACCCCTTACTTTTTTGCTCTTTCTTCCATTTTTCTCCATTCCAAGCATTCTTCTTCTAAATCTCCAGCCTTAATTGCAACCTAACCCTCATAATTTCATCCTCTTTCACTTAAAAAAGGATTCCCATCAAGGGGAAGCCAAGAAATTAAGGTAAGATCCCTAAGGTATAATTTTATGATTTCATAAGTTTTAGGTGGAATTTGAAGAAGAAATTGCATAAGCATATAGAAATGGACTCGGGAATTATAATAGTGACTTTAAATTTATTGAAATCATGAATTAATCTTTTATTTCTCTTCCTTTCAAATTTGGCCAAAAAAGGAAAAAAAGGGAGGAAGGGAAAAGCCAAGGAGGAAAGGGAAAAGAAAAGAAAGAATAGGTGAAAATCAAGCCTAATTGAGGTTAGTGGATACAATTTACATTTAATTTCATTTATTTTAATGAATTTTCCCTAATTTTTACATTATGTAACTATATATAATAGTGTAAATTGATGAAATAATTTACGGTAACATGAAATAATGACATAAAAAAAACCATTAAAAGCTTGAATATATGGGCAAATTAAATGAAAGAAAGTGAAGCTATGTTGGTTGAATTGGTATCTTAGGGTACCTTAATGTAAAATGATATATAGACAAAGTATTTAACAATAATTAGCTAAAGTAACACGTAAAAGATAAAATTTTGTTAATTAAATTAAAATATGATATTTTATTCTAATTATAATGTAGTTACATAATGATGAAAACCATGGTAACTTAAAGATGTTTAAGTGAAATTGATGCAGTTTGCTATATTATGTTAAAAAATGAATATTAAAGCATGGATGGTATAGAATTGGAGGTAGAAAGAATTTGGAAGTGTGACTTTTCCATGTGGTCGAATGGTGTTACTTAGGGAATGATATGGTTTAGTTGAATTACATGGTATTAAATGCATACATATGAAGATTTATCAAGTAGTATACTTATATGAGAACAATTTATGATATAATGTGAATAAAATAATATGATAGAAATAATTAAGCCTATATGAAAGTAACTTATGTAATAATAAGATTTATATACTATGATGGGGATAATTAAAGTATGAAAATTATTATGATTTATTATGTCCTTAGTGTTTAGTGGGTGACCCAGGATCTTAAGATAGTATGGCTAGAAATAGGGGCACTTATCCCGTGGTGTTGTATTTCTAGTACTATTATTGTATTATTACTGTACTGAGAAAATAAAATTATACTGTTAGCTGGCTCATTTACTGATATACTAGGGAGTATCATTATACCCTAGTGGTTTAATCCCTCCCACATACTGGATTTGATCATCCGCTTATTCGATTTATGATTTTTCTAATGTCGATAACTTAAGGCAAAATGGTAATTTTGCATAAAACTGTGTAAAAAGGGTACTTACGGCTTTAACAATGTTAAAAATATAAATAAAAATAAGTGAAGATGAAAAATGAGATATATATGTTAAATAAGGGCAAAAATATAATTATGCAATAAACCGAGGACAAAATGGTTAATTAATGATGAAAATATGGTTAAAATGGTCAAAATAGTCAATTTGATTAAAAGGGAAAAATCGTAATTAAAAAAGTTACAGGTACTAAAACGTAATTTTTCATCTAAAGAAAAATTTTCTGAGACTAAAATGTAATTTATATAATTATTAAAAATAAGAGTCAAAGAAAATCAACTGGGTGAAAATTAGAGTTAAATTGGTTAAACTAGAAAAAGTCAACTTTAATGGTCAAATATGGGTCAAAATTGGAAAAATCAAACCTTAGGGGTACAATGGTAATTTTTCTTTCGAACTGAAAAATTATTGAAATTAAATAAGAAAAATAATTTTTAAATTAATTAAAAGAGAAATTTGATATATAGAGAATAAATTAGGAATTTATTTATCTATGAGAATTTTAATTAAAATAATAATGAATTAATTAATTTAAGTAAGTAAAACAAATTAAGTGAAATTTTATGTAGATTTATCCACCACTAAGTGACTATGTTGCTTAGCGTGTAGTTTATTGTGATTACGCGTAGGAAAAGGTATCTCAAGACCAGTACCAGAAGGACCAGTTGTGGCATGTACATAAAAGATAGCCTTACTACTTTTTGTTATGTAATTATGTATAAACCCTGTGATAGTTTATGCGAATTATTGTAAATGGGCATGTAATATAAGTATTTTGTAAACTTGATGAATGAGGTGAATGGATGGTAAATGAGTTATGCATGAATATGAATGGCTGTGGAATGTGTATGTTGAGAAGAAATTATAGAAGTGTTGTGTTGTTGATTGGAGTTTTGGGAGTTGGAGGAATTATATTAGGAGTGTAAATTTGAATTCTACAGGTTTGGGTAGCATGAATTTTAAGCCGTCATACTGTTGGATTTTTATTTAATTGAGTAATAAATTAATTGTAACAGAAGTATTAATAATATAATACGGAGTTAGAAATTGTATAGAGGGTGTTACAGTGGTATCCTTTATGACCAAGGTGTATTGCTTAAAGTGGGCATATAGATCGGATGTACCATCAAACTTAGGCAGACCAGGCATTTTTAAACTCTGAGGGAGCACATCCTTGCTTTTACAATCACTATGCTTCAGAATAACCCCTTTTTCCTGCTGACAATACCTAAACCATTACTTCTATCTTCTCCTCAATCTTTTTAATAATAGGGTTTTCCACCATAAGCTATTTTCCTCTCTAACTTGCAGCACAGGTGGTTCTTCCACTTCCTTAGGAATAAATCTTCCACAGAGGCAACACCATTATCCTTCTGTTGCTCTGCAAGATGAATTCTCGACCTAATTCCCCCCAACTTAACTACTAAAGATGCACCTCCTTACGTGATGGCAGGAGTACCTCGAATAGTTACATGCTCTCCATGGGTAGCAGCAGTTGCCAAAGGTGGCTGACCAATAGGCTGTGCCATGGAATTCGTTATATCCATCATCATGGATCTCATCCTTCTTTTGACTTCATCCAACCTTTTAGCCAATTCCTAATTTTTGACAAGCTCACCTCATGCCTAGTCGATCATGTTTGTTCTATCAAATGCTATTTCAAATATTTTAGCCAAACCCAAATCGATCTCGAATGCCACCTCCAACTACCCTAATAAATACCTTCTCACCAGATGTCGATTCGAACTTCTAAACCAACTTGTTGACTCTATGGTGACTATAACTGCTAACCTTTAGTCAAGGCTTCAGTCTTTTCATACTTCAGAAAGGATCATCCACTACCAATATATGTTGAGCGGAGCTATTATAGCCTCCCTTTGAGTGAATTCCCAAAGAAAATGAGGTTCAAAACTCATCTAGACGACACTCATCTCCCCATGTGAGTTGAATTTTAAAACCATGTAGGTGATTCTATAATGGCTGAAAATTTTATTAGCATGATGCATGGTTATGCATAAAGTGCATAAATATGTTATATATAATTTACGAAGCACATGCACAAATCAAAACAAACCTCCTAACTTTTTATTTCCCACACCAGTAGTCTTATGGTCTTTTTCTTAGGCAGGGTTGATCCATGGGTTCACAGGGAACCCGATGAACACTCATGTTGCAAGATGGAAAATTTGCAACACAGTCTCTCTTAATTTAAATATTGGCAAATGCAGTGATGATCACTATATACTTTAGTTATTCAAACAAACCAAAATGGGTACATCGAGGCATGGCAGCCTTTGATAACACCTATCTTGCTCTATTAGAATTTGACCGAGTATATAGGTATCCTAATGGCAAGCAAAGTATTAAGGTATATATTTCTTAAAGGAAGTATCTATACCACTACATGGAGCTTTTGTTTGGTAGCACAACTTTAGGGCTACCCATGCATAGTCCCTACGAATAGGTCTAACTCATCGTGGGCATAACAACCAGTTAGATCATCATTTAATATACTAAATAGGTATGAGTCTAGGGCTGGTAGTCCTTCCTAATGCTTCCTTACATTGAGCGAACAAAGGGTTGTACTTCAAGATTACACAGTTGGTCAAACAAGGATGCCTAACCTAATTCTATAGTTGTAGCATGTTTCTAATGTAGCCTAAGTTAGAAAAGAACTAACACAATCAAATCATAAGCGAATATTTATATTACATTAACTGATTTACCTTTAAAATGAAATCTTAATTATAAATCTCCCTAGTGTAGTCACCACTATGATGCATGCCAAACCCCGTTGGCATCCAATTTGTTATTGAAAATCCATTTTTAGGGCTTAAGATCGGATTAAGTTTCATTTAACTTGTGAAAATCAATTGCTTCGTAATGAGCCAAAATTTGATCCAATACGCAGTGCCTTGAATCCCCAAATGGATGAGACAGCATCCGAGGTATCCTTGCTCATCTGCTAACAACCAATTTATGAGACATTTGTTGAGCATCACAAGGCATGTATTTAGGAGTCGCCACCTAATAGAACATTGAACACTACAAAAAAACAACCAATTAGCGACTAAATTTAGCGACGGCATCATTTTCGTCGCAAATTTAGCAACGGATTTGCGACTGTTTTACAATTCCGTGTGGGAAGGATATTTTCTATTTTTTTACGACGAAAATAGCGACGAAATTAATAAACAGTCGCTAATTATTGGCGGGAAGCATACGTGCCATTTTTGCAATGGCTATTTCCGTCGCTACATTTTATAATTTTTTATTCATGAAATTATTTCCAGAAAATTTAGCGACGGACATTTTAGTCACTATTTTTGGAGGGAAAATATAGCGCCTTTTTTGCGACGGTTTAGCGACGGAAATTTTTCTGTCGCTAATAGTAATTTGTTACAGTAATTCAATTAGTGACGGAGGTATTTAGTCGCTAATCCGTCGCAAATAAATTTAAGAAATATTTTTTTTAATTTCACTCACATGATTTATATATAGTTTTAAGTAATTTTAATATAAACCATATGAAATAAATATTTTATTTTGTAATAGAAAAGTATAAATTATTTTATAAGTTGATAATAATTTTTTATCAATTATACCAAAATTTAAAGTTATTTATTTATAAAATTTATATTTTTAATAATAATAATAAACTAATTGTTACGATTATTATATATTTGCGTGTTCAAGATTAAAAAAATAAATATTTATAAAATAGTAATATAAAATTTATTATTTCATTCAAAATAATAATAAAAAAATTTGTAATTAATTTTTATTTTATAAAATTTAAATCAAATATTAAATTATTAGAAATTCTATTAACTTCTTTATCAATTATCCCCAAATATAAACTTATTTATTTAAAAAAATTACATTTTAATAATAATAATAAAGTATTGTTATAAGTATTATATAGTCATATTATGAAAAATAATAAATATAAATATTTATATAATAATAATATAAAGTTTATTATTTCATTTAAAATGATTATGAAAAATTTATAATTTATTTTTATTTTGTTAAAATTTTGAGCAAATTTTAAATTATTAAAAAATTTAAAATATATATTTATAAAATTATCCTTGAATACAAGGATAAAATGATGAAATTTGGTAGGGGCATTTTAGTAATTTCAAAAATTTATCCTACATATAAAAATAACATTTTTTCTTCCCTCATATCTCTCCACGTTTCAATTTAATGCGTATATGATTTTAAGCTTAATTTATTATTTAGTTGAATAAGACAATAGAGTTCAATCCAAGACTTAAACTCATACAAGTCAAAATGAATAAATTTTCTAATTTAATTTCTATTATTTTTCTAAATGAATAAATTTTCTAATATATATACACACACACACACACACACACACTTTTCAATTTTATTTCTGTTATTTTTCTAAATATTCAAAGCTCCATCTAAACTCATCCTTACCATTTAACTTCACTACCACGGTTACCTAATTAAGTGGTATGGAAGACTGAGAAAACTTACCGATTTGAAAAAGAGAAATGGCTTTAAAATTCTAAACCTGGTCAGATTAATAAATAAGTTAAGATATTATCTGATAAATCCAAATATATAGTCCATTTGAATCTGCATGTTTACGGTTTGGTTAGACCTTCAAATACAAATTGAACAGCTTTTTTATACGAAATAGTGTAAGTAAAGATTCAACGATTAAGTATTTACCATTAGATCGACCTGATTTTTGGTGAGTACGTTCGAAACTCCTTGTTGTTAATTTTGAACGGTGAAGATTAGTTTTTAAGGTCTGTAAGTTCAGTTTTTATTGCAAAAAAATAGGCTATTTTCTGGATTTTTTATATAATAACCAGTTTTGTATACGAAAACGATCGAAATATTATTTGCCGTTAGATTGGCCTGATTTTTGGAGAGTACATTTGAAACTCCTCTTTGTTAATTTTGGACAGTTAAGATTAGTTTTTAATATCTGTAAGTTCAGTTTTTATTGCAAAAAAGATGATATTTTCTAGATTTACTACATAATGACCAATTTTGTATGTGAAGTCGATCGAAAAATCATTTGCCATTAGATCGGGCTGATTTTTGGTGAGTACGTTCAAAAATCCTTGTTGTTAATTTTGAATGGTGAAGATTAGTTTTTAAGGTATGTAAGTTCAATTTTTGTTGCAAAAAATAGGTTATTTTCTGGATTTTTTAAGTAATGATCAGTTTTGTATACGAAGACGATCGGAAAATTATTTGCCGTTAGATTGGCCTGATTTTTGGTGAGTACATTTAAAACTCCTTGTTGTTAAATTTGGACGGTGAAGATTAGTTTTTAAGATCTGTAAGTTCAGTTTTTGTTGCAAAAAAGAGGCTATTTTCTGGATTTTTTACATGATGACCAATTTTGTATGTAAAGACGATCGAAAAATCATTTAACGTTAGATCGGCCTAATTTTTGTGAGTACGTTCAAAACTCCTTGTTGTTAATTTTGAATGGTGAATATTAGTTTCTAAGGTCTGTAAGTTCAGTTTTTGTTGCAAAAAAAGAGGTTGAATTTTTGTTAATCTAGAACATGAATTATGATACCAATGATGTATTTTTCAGTAGAGCAGAATCGAGAGAGATTTGAAGTGATTTCAATATGTGAAAAGAAGAAGGTGAATAAGATTGTTATATTTATTTTTAATAATAATAATAAATTAATTGTTATATTTATTTTATAATTACATTATGCAGATTAATAAAAATAAAGATTTGTAAAATGATAATATAAAATTTATTATCTCATTTAAAATAATTCTGAAAAATTTAATTGTAACACCCCGATTTTTCATTTAACTTGAAGTATATATAGATAGTTGATGATATTATAAGTATAAAATAATTATGGGTGAAATTATAATTGAAATTGGGTATTATTGAAAAGAATTGAAAAGATTTGGGGTTAATTTATAAATAGAGCAAACTTAGGGGACTTATTTGGACATTGACCAAAACTATGTAGTTTTGGCCAATGTCTTCTCTTTTAATTTAAGGAACCAGTTGGTTCCTTTATTTTTCTGCCTAAGTGAACCCGACAGCCCCTTCCTCCTCCTTCTTTTTCTTCTTCTTTGCTTGGTCCGACCACCACCGCCGCCTCCCTCGCCGGTGCCACCAGCAGCCATCGTCCCTTTCTTCCTCTTCTTCTTCTTCTTTTTCTTCTTCTTCTTCTTCTCCTCCTCCTCATGATAGCAGCAGCAGCCCTTTTTCTCTCCTCCTCCTTAGCTCAGTTCTATCTCCTCCGGCCTCCCTTGGTGCTAAGCTTCCTCTCCATGAGTTGGGTAAGCTTCTCCTTACCTCTAATCAATGGATGATGGTGATAATTGGAGGAAAGCTTGCATAATTTTAGATCTAGGGATTTTTATTAATTTGGGAAAAGTTTAATTTACGGTAATTAGATGAATATCTAGTTGATTAATTGCCTAAAATAGTTTTAATTTGTTGAATTACTCATTAATTGTTGAGGAATTTTTGTGGATTTTGGAATTTGAGGGAAAATTGGAATGAGGTACTATTCTTTCTTTATTTCACTGCTGAAGAATTATATTTAAAGTAGGGTATTTTATGGAGCTAGGTTTTTGGCACAACCTCAACAAAAGAGACTGTATACCTCCTATCTGCATTTGGACCTAGCTAATGTTGAACCGTGTGTTTCAGGACCAAAAAGGTGTGTTGTATCTTTTGCTGCATTTATTTATTTCTTTATTAGCATTATTAGGTCATTTGGTTTATCAAGTTATCAGCTTTTCATGTAATAATTCTTGATTGAAGTGGTTGTTCTGCATAATTTATGAATTGATTTTCTTTTGTAGGGATTTGATATCTGCCCTGCACTTTGATACTGAGAATTCGATATCTACCCTACACTTTGATACTGAGATTATAAGCTAAGTGAATTTAAAAATCTTATGTTTCCAATGATTTTTAATTTGTTTATTGCTCTGTTAGAATAATTAAATTTTTGTATGGTCATCATGATTTTTAATTTTTTTGTTGCTCAATTTAGATTTAAAGCTAATGCAGATTACGCCCATTAGATAATGATAATTTCAAATTCATTTTGTTTTTATGCATATATTTTTTGTTTTCCCAGTGGCAGTAGTCAAAATAAATTCAAAAAGGAAAAAAAATATGGAGAAAGTATTACCTATTTTCTTTCACAAAATGGTGTTATCGTGGAAGTGGATTAGCTATTAGTTTTTTTATTTTTTTTAAGATTGTTGCTGTATATATGAGAATTTTTTAGTTAGATTAATATTTTTTTATAATAGTTAGATTAATAAACAGTGGATTTTCAAACTAGATTTCCATAATATTTTAGTAATCCATTCCCTTGTACTTAGGTTTTTAAGTGGAGTTGTCTGTGACTTTAGGCTTTGAGATAACCTACTGAATTGTTGTCTGATTATTGACAGAATAGCTATTTCAGTTTCTGGTTTTGATTGAAGTTGCCAAACATGAGATGTTATTTCCTCTTTTATAAGTGGAGAAATTAAATTAGAGTTCTTACATTAGAGTTATCTTGCTCTCTGTGGCCTTCTGATATTAGTGATTATCTCTTCTTTCTTTCTTTCTAAATGTGTTATCTTGATTTATTGAAATTAAATTAGAGTTCTTACAATATATAGCATAAACATATTTAAGCATTTCCTATTTCTTACAATCCAACATTAAAATCTGCTTCCATAATTTAATTCTACTCAGAAGTTGGTCCAGTTCAGTAATTTGAGCATGAAAATTTTTGTTTGTTTGTTTGTTTTTTCTCAGGTGGATATATATGAATCAAGGACTTTTATCGGTGGTCCAGTGGGTTCATTTGTTGACAGACGTGGAAATCACATTGAAATGGGACTTCATGTTTTCTTTGGCTGCTACAATAATCTTTTCCGTTTGATGAAAAAGGTGAAGAATGTTTCATTGGTTGCATATGACTTATTGGAATGAATTTAACTTGAAAGCTCTTGTTTCTTGACTTTGCTATCCTGATTGACCTGCTTTAGTTAGGAGCTGAGGCACTTAATTTATTCCTTATTGTGCTTGTGAACCTTTTCTAAATTATTTGTTTAATGCTGCCTAATATGATGATATGCTGCTACTTTGTGTGTGTGTGTGTGTGTGTGTGTGTGTAATAGTGTATGGGCATGGTAGTTTTGCTTATTGACTAATATGTGTTATAAAGACTATTGGATAAATTACTGTCATAATATAACTGGATTATCTTTCGATGTATTGTTGGGTAATTGTCTATTTTATCTGATTTGTAAAAAAAAATATATTTGTTTCTATCTATGAATAGTTGATGTGCTGAATCAGGAGTTCCTCTAATGTCATTCTATCACATTTTCTTTTGAGAGTTCATGTTTGATAAGGTCTCATCCTTTATCAATTTTTGAAATTTTGATATCTGTCTTTATTTGCTGGGATTTATATAGTGTATAATATCCCTCTTTTTCAAATATCTGCATGAATGTAGGTAGGTGCGGATAAGAATCTACTTGTGAAGGATCATACTCACATATTTGTGAACAAGGGGGGTGATGTTGGTGGTATGGTTTAATTCTTGATTTTGTTATATGATCACATTATGTTTTACAATATTTTTGTGCCATTGCTTGAGATATTTTCTCCTTATTGATTTAAAAGCATTCTCTCTTTTATTCTCTCATTTTCTCATAGTCAAATTATGTTTTAGTATTATTAAATTGCTGAATAAGTTTCATTTTATTGTAGAGCTTGATTTCAGGTTTCCAATTGGAGCTCCTTTGCATGGGATTCAAGCATTTTTGTCTACAAATCAACTTAAGGTAATTCTGCCTATATCCAGACTGTCCTTAATTTTTATCAATATGTCTTTTTGTAATGTGACCTCTACTAGGTTGGGATTTGGTTGACTCTAGTATTCACTTAATTATCCATGTACCAACATCCACCAGATGATAAATATTTCTATCCTTCAGCTCAGTTCATACCAAGTAACTGGCATAAACATCTCCTTCTTGGCCATTACTCACATGATAATTGCTGCATTGCTATCAATATCATCAATTTTTTCCCAATCTCTTGCTAGTTCTTGCAATTAAGGTTGAGCTATATGTTGCTTCTTCGTTTGACTCTATCACCCATGCATTGGTAACTTATACATACTGATATGTCCACATAATGAATTGGAGCCTACAGATCATAGTTTTGGCTTTCAACTTTGCATCAATAGCGAAAAGTGCAAAAGTGAAAATTATTTTTTCACTTTCTTTTTCTAATTACAGTGTTTGAATTAGTGCCTGATTTCTTTTTTCATTGCAATGTTCTATTTCATTCTCTCTTCATTGTTGTTAAACTGCAGACATATGATAAAGCAAGAAATGCTCTGGCACTTGCCTTGAGTCCAGTTGTTAAGGCCCTTATTGATCTAGATGGAGCAATGAAGGACATAAGGAATTTAGATGGTGTAAGCAATGATATATTGTTCTTTTCGGGTTCTAATTTGTAACTTTCCATTGCAATTATTTTCAATAATATTTGTTATTTAATTGTTTCATGACAGATTAAGGATAATATTATGTAATGTTTAAAATTATTATCTATATATGTGTATTTTGGAACATATTTTGATTTGGAATCAATATATATTTATATCTGTGAGATCATTGCTATTTACAGGTTGAAAATAAATAAATAACGATCTTTGTATGTAGGATTAAAATTTTAAAATACAGCAAAAGAAAAATTCAATTAATAATTTAGCGACGGATTTGCGACAGAAAAACTGTCACTAATATGTAAAATTTATAATTTCGAAAATAATTAGCGACCAAATTAGCGACACATATTTCGTTGCTAAATTTTACTCTAAATTTTTATTTAGCAACGGAAACTTTAGTCGCTAAATATTATTATTATAATTCAGCGACTAATTAGGAATATAAATTAGCGACGAAAAAAATTTGCGACGAAATAATTTGTCACTAAATTAGCGATTGAATTTGAAATCCATCGCTAATATATTTGCGACTGGCCTATTAGTGACTGTTCGTCGTGGAATTTTCCGTCGCTAATCTGCAGTTTTTTTGTAATGGAAAAAGTAATTTTTTTTGTACTTTGTGACACAAAAATTAGAGATAGTTTGGATTCCATTTCTACTCGCATTACTTGGTTAATGGTTAATATAAATATTTGCTTATGCTTAACTATACTAGTCCCTTTCTTATGTGTTGTAAGAAATATAATAACGCAAATAAATAAACATGTTATCATATAGAAAGGCAATGAAATTCATTTATAAATAGTTTGTATTTAGGAAAATTAGTCCCAACATGTTATAATCAAGAATAATTTATTTGTTTTTATGGCTTTGAATAAAAATGTTTTTTATATAGGTTAAGATGAATAACTTAATAAATAATTCAATAGAGATATACACATACATAAATCGGGACGTTTATTTAATCTGGAAATATTGGTTTCCTATACATGACTTAGAAAATTTATTCGGTGGGATGGGGATAATCAAACAAGACAATTGTTTATTTTATTAATAAAATCTAATTAGTTAGATAAAAGTTATTTAATGTGATTTCCTTTAATTTCATGCCAAAAGTACCCTTTTTTACTACACTATTATAGATATATAATAATTATACAAGCCAAAATATACAAATAATTGAAATAAATTAAATGCACAAATAAATATAAAAATGGATTTAAGCATAGATATCTAGGTCTATCTTATTTTACCCATTTCCTCCAAACAATTTTGGGGATTCTTACACCCAAAAATAGAACAATGAATTGATTAGACAGAAGCAAATTTAATGGATAAAAGATATTCCATTAAAAGTGAACAAATTATAGGTTATTTATTCTCAAATAACACATGTAAACATAAAAAAAAAAAGAACAAGCAAAAGGTTCTTATAAGAAGTAAAGGAAACAAAGACAAAATATGGAAGACTGGGTAGGAGTGAGTCATGTACTTACTCATGGACTCAAGTTACTCACGAGCCAGGATGGATCGAATCACGAACCAATATAAGGTGAGTCATGCCCTTTCTAGTGAGTCATGATCAACTCTTTAATGAGTTATGGACTTGTCCAAGTGAGTGAGTCACGGATTGAGTCTGTGACTCACTCACAGACTAGGTCCATAAGTCAATCAAGAGTTATCCAGTAACACCAATAAATTATCCTCTCCTTCTCATTGTCCTCTTACTAATCCTGCAACCATAAAACTTTTTGTCACCTGCCATTTATTTTACTTCATGCATATCTTTTTCAACAAACAAAATGTCCCTCCAAATGAAAACTTTTTCCACATAGATCAACCTTGGTCCATCCTTTCGAAGTTCTATCAAAACTCTCCTGTATAGAAGGAAGAAATTTGGCTCCTCGGTTGTCTCTTTACTCTTCACACCCGTGCCATTTTATTCCCTCTACTTGAAATTTATTAAATCCTTACTACTTTAGCCAATCGCGATTCTTTGCATTGGCAATTCCTTGAATTGTATGCTCATTTCTCTTGGTGGAAATAAAATTTCTCAAAAAGATATAAGAGGTTTAACTTTGGAAAAACAATAAGCTCAAGCAAGAGAATTATCTATCATCTATTTATTTACCTGACCTTATGTTTAGAATCCTTCTCAACAGGTTATATGGATTTAACAACAAGCTTTCCATTGGCATACATTTGGCACAATAGGCCCTTTAGCAGATCTAACCATCAAAAATGCCCTTTACCATGCCCTATGTGAACTTAATAATATTAATCCCAATGCATTGCATCCTTCAATCCTTGATACTACTAAATATTCTTTTTGACCAAATTATCTTGACTCACTATTCCAAGATTCCAAATATTAACATCTTTCTTTAAGTCTCTTTGATAATAATTTCACTAAACCATATGACTTTAACACTAAGTATTACCTATCTGCTTTTGAAAAAGAATTCAAATAGTCACTCTATAAAGATAAAGGCAAAGGAAAAGAAAAATTAGATTTGACTT
Source organism: Excoecaria agallocha (assembly GCA_037975025.1). Lineage (NCBI taxonomy): Eukaryota > Viridiplantae > Streptophyta > Magnoliopsida > Malpighiales > Euphorbiaceae > Excoecaria > Excoecaria agallocha. The sequence goes on along the minus strand of CM075811.1, from coordinate 60,701,671 downwards.
TAGATCTTGGAGAATTTGATACAGATCCTAAAGGTATGAACTTGTCCCTTTCTTATGAGCCGAACCATTCCAGTAACAAGGATTAGTCTTTTCTAATGTATCCTTAATAAAGTAGCATTTGTAAAAGTTTATCTTTTGAGGTGTAAAGTAGTTTTTATCTTATCCCTCATCACTTTGTAAAAAGTAGCCTTTAATGCTTGCTTATATCATGAGTGATGTAATTCTCCACTAGTTGGAGATCTGTATAAGCTTGTTGTATGTATCTAAAGGACTTAAGCAATTCTTAAGATTCATCCCTAGCAATAAACATTATGAGTTTCTGAATTCTCTCTTCTCTTATCATCACTTTCTTCTTAAACTTCAACATAGGATCCTGCTATTACTTTCCCAAAATGTACGAATCTAATTTTAGCCTAAGAAGATAGTCCTCTAGTAGGTAAGGAGAGTCATTATTTTTTATAGTCATAGCAAAAATAGGCTTTATTAGATTCATAGGTTGATCGACATTAGAGCCTGCAGATTGTTATTTTAAGTTGAAGTAATGGTAAGAGATCCTCATCAATCATGTCTGTAACCAGGACTCTTTTATCTCTTTCACTTTCTTTCAAACCTGAAACTAACCAAAAAATAAACTATTTATATGAAATTTCTTTCTTAGATGATTCTTAGAAGGTTCAACATTCTCAACTTCCTTTTCTTAACCCTTAATATGCCTTTGCTAGACATCATTCTAATATTTTCTCTAGCGTAAAAGCACTTATCTGCTAACCTAAATCTCAAGTGAAGGAATATGTTTAGTCTTCTTTCTTTAACCAATGTCCCATTAAAACTACTGGCTAAGAACAATTTATCACTTTAGAAATTCCTTCTAAATTGCTCTTTACTTAGCTTTGATAAGGTTTAACCTATATCCATTTTTGTGCTATTTGTATAGCTATCACTTATCATGGTAGAAAAGATCATCCTGTCTTTGCTCGGATTGCTCTTTTTGATTCCAAGCATCTAAAGTACCAATAAGTTGTTATTAGTACTGTCCAAACTTCTTCGAATGTTAGCACTGTCATGTTTACTTTCTATCCGAGCTTCAATATATGGTTAGAAGATTTCCATGTTATTGATAAATTGAAAGTCCAAATTCAGATCCCTAGTACTAACCAAGTCCATATGCCTAATGTTGCCACACTTCTTTACCAGATGATCTATCAAGTCTAAAATCATACTCTGGATATGTCAATCCCTTGCTCTAATGATGCCTTATTAATTATTGTTGATTCAACTTAGGTTCCTACCTGTGTTCAGATTCCTAAGCAACTTACAAAAGAAGAACTCTTGGAATATTTCCCTTAGTTATGGCTTATGAGCTATGAAAAGATTCATTAACAAAAATAGCCAATGCAACCTATTAAACCTATTTTTATTAAGAAAATAAATGATTCAATCGAAAAATGATTTTATCCTTAAGAGGAGGATTGGCCTAAATACTCTACTACCTCTACTACTTTTTTTATTTCTACTCAATTCATGCTTTAACATATTCCTTCTCTTCAATAGGAAGATATCATTACTCAAGCCTTTGGCACTAATGGTCATCCCATCTATGCTTATAAAAAGAGATGGTCACTATTTTTTGGATAATTATGGTTGTGATACTTACTATAAAGCTTTCTTTGAAGCTAAACTTAATGATTCACCTTTCATATGTTTCTTTACTCCACCTTATGTTTGAAATCCTTCTCAACAAGTCATATGAACTCAACATAAAGCTTTTTGCTGGCATACATTTGCCACAGCTAACCCTTTAGTAGATCTAACGATAAAAATGCCCTTTACCATGCCATGTGTGAACGTAATAATGTTAATCCCAATGCGCTGCATCATTTATTCCTTGATACTACTGAATCATCTTTCCGACCAAATTATCTTGATTCATTGGTATAAGATTCCTAAGATCTATAGCATTCTTTAGGTCTCTTTGAAAATAATTTCACTAAACTAGATGACCCTACCACTTAGGATTACCTATCCACTTTTGAAGAAAATTCAAACAATCACTCCATAAAGATAAAGGCAAAGGAAAAGCAAAATTTGATTGGACCCTAGATCTTAGAGAATCTGACACAGATCCTGAAGATATGAATTATCCCCTTCTCATGAGCCAATCCATTCCAGTCACAAGGATTAATCTTTTCTAAAGTAGCTTTTGCAAAAGTTTATATTTTGAGGTGTAAAGTAGTTTTTATCCTATCCCTTATCACTTTGTAAAATGTTATCTTTAATGCTTGCTTATGTCATGAATGATGTAACTCGCCACCAGTTAGAGATCTCTATAAGGTTCTTATATGTATCGGAAGGACTTAAGCTTTTCTTAAGATTTCACGTTAGCAATAAACATTTTAAGCTTCTAAATTCTTTCTTCTCTTATCATTAACTTATTCTTAAACTTCAATCTAGGATCCTGCTATTTTTTTTCCAGAATTTATGGATCTAATTTTAGCATAAGAGGATAGTCCTCTAATAGGCAAGGAGTGTTATTATTTTTTATAGTCATAGACTTTATTAGATTCATATTTCATAGGCTAATTGGTATCAGAGCCTGCAGATTGTTTTTTTAAGTTAAAGTAATAGTAAGAGATCCTTATCAATCATGTCTATAACTAGGACTCCTTCATCACTTTCACTTTCTCTTAAACCTAAAACTACCTAGAAAATAAATTATCTATATGAACTTTCTTTCTTGGATGATTCCCAGAAGGTTTAATATTCTCAACTTCCTTTTCTTAACCCTTATGATGCCTTTGCTAGACATCACTCTAACATTTTCTCTGGCATAAAAGCACTTATTCTCCAACCTAAATCTCATTTGAAGCAATATGTTTAGCTTTTTTCCTTTAACCAGTGTCCCATTAAAGCTACATGTTAAGAACAATTTATCACATTAGAAATTCCTTCTAAATTTCTCTTTGCTTGGCTTCGACAACGCTTAATCCATATCCAAGTTGGTGATATCCGTAGAGTTATCACTTATCATGGAAAAATAGGCTTCCTATCTTTGCTTGGATTGCTCTTTTTTATTATAGGTATCTGGAGTACCAACAAGCTATTATTGGAACTATCCAAACTTCTTTGAATGTTGGCACTATCATGTTTACTTGTTATCCAAACTTCAATATGTGGTTAGAAGATTTCCATATCCTTTATAATTTAAAGATCCAAATTCGAATCACTAGTGCTGACAAGGTTTAGACAATTGATGTTACCATACTTCATTATCAGATGATCTATCGAGTCAATAATCATACTTTGGATATGTCACTCCTTTGCTCTAATGATTCATTAATTATTATTGTTGATTCAACTCAGGTTCCTACTTGTGTTCAAATTCCTAAGTAGCTTACCAAAGAAGAACTCTTGGAATATTTCCCTCAATTATAGCTTATGAGCTATAAAAAGATTCAAAAGCAAAAATAGACAGTGCAGTCTACTAAACCTATCTGTATCAAGAAAAGAGATGGTTTAGTCCAAACATAATTTTATCCCTCGGAGGAGGATCATCCTGAATTCTCTACTACCTTTACTACTTTTGTGTTTTCTACTCACTTCATGCTTCAACCTTTTTGTTATTTTCAATAGGAAGATATCCCTATTATAGACTTTGTGACTGATAGTCATCCCATCTATGCTTATAAAAGATATGGTTAATGTTTTTGGGATAATTGGAATTGTGATGCTTGTTATAAAGCTTCCCTTAAAGCTGAACTTGATGATGATGATCTCCAGCAAAGATAGAGAAAAGAAAACAAAAAAAGTTTCTTCTGAAGCAAGATTCTAGGATCACCTTGATGAACATGATGATCCTTCTGTTGGCATTCTCGGCCAACCCTTTGGCAAACATGATTATTCTATACAATACACACCACTGCCTCATTTTAAACCCTGTTCACCTCTATTTTCTCTATCATCACCATGTAAACCAACACAAAAACCATTTCAAGGATAACCATCATCTTATGCTATGCAATCTCTTATCTTAAAACCAAAATCTATTTAAGCACCTCCTTCTATTGTCATGTACCAATCCATTGGTTCTTACACCAATGAGTTTCCTTCACCCAAAAAACCACCAACCCAAACACTAAAATAGGAACTACTCTATTTATCAAATCTCTAGGTGTCACTCCTGAAGGAAACCCTATATTTGTTGCTCCAGCTAAAGTTATTCTTAACTGGTAATCAATAAATGCTTTAGCCCAAAATAAAATACTTCACATAATTAAAACAAAAGTTTATCATAATTATTCTTGTATTGATACTTTGGATTCCAATATCTCAAATCAAAATTTAGCTACATGCCAGTTGCTTCAATGCTTACAGAATCAAGTCATAGAGTTAGATAAACAACTCATAGCTTTTATTGCATGAAAAGTGTATGATTCTACTTTTACCTAGAAAGCTTCTAAAGTTACACATCTTAAAGAAAAAATTATAGCCATTAAAAGAGATCTTAATAGGACTTCTACTCCTGCACCTCTAACCATGTCTTTTGCTTTTTACAGCTGTGATGTGTGTCGAAATCATCTCTTTAATCTGGTCAATTCTTGAAGACCCATTGTTAGGATCCAAGATTGGATTAGGCTCACTTAATTCATAAATTACCTTCTTCATAATAAAAAAGGATCAAGCCCAAATTATTGTTGGTAGTCAACCAATGAAGGCATCTACTAATAGGCCCAAGAAGGTAGGTGTCATAGAGTCGCCACCCGATAGTACATCAAAAATTTAATCTCGATCTTTTGATGACCAAATAGAGATTGGTGTTTGGGACATTACTCTTATTAGGCATCTTGATTAGATGTTGTTTTATAATTAAATTTTAACATTAATCTTATCTCTTTTCTCATATAATGTAAGGTGAGTAAACATCCCATCCAAATAAGAAGCCAAAAATAAATGCTTAAAGTAAAATCCTACTTAAGAATTATTACATATGAAAAATTTCCAAAACAAAATAATATACAAAAGAAAGATAAATAAATATCATGCATAAAATAGGCTATTCATTAAGGTTGGAACATTGGTTCCCTCATGCATATTTATAAATGAGTTTTTTATTATTTGAATTTTTGGGTCGAAAGCTGGACATTGATCTATATTTTGAAAGGAAAACCCAACTAGTTTGATAGCAAACATTTTAGTGTCTTTTTATATTAACGTGCATTAAAAATCCATTTTACCAACTATTACAACCCATAAAAAAATAATACATCTCAAAATAACCAATGAAATAATGACAAAATTAAATAATGAACAAAATAAATAAATAAACCAAGGTAAACAATGTAACCAAGGATAAAAGAGGTGGAACAACTCGGGAGCTCAACTTCCTATGCAGAAACACAAATCCTCTAAAGCCATGAAGGCATCTATTACTTAAAAAGTCATACAAAATCGATTTGTATTCATAAATGAAAATAACAAAATAATTATAGACCTAACTATGCAACACAATTTTAAGTATAGAATCACATCATATATAACACATGCATATGATGAGAAATAATTAGATGGCATAAAAGACATGAAAAAGACAAATAAATGCAAAAATACCAAAAACAATATACCTATGGATGGGCCAAAATGAGCGAGGGACGAATTGGTGAGGCAAGGGATGGACTGAGGGACAGGCCTAAGGACATCCCATCTCTTAATGAGGGATGGTCATCCCTTAAGCTGTTCTACCATCTGTCACATCTGGACAAAACCAAAAAATACAGACTTATGGAAAAAAAGTGCAAAAAATCGTGCAAAAATATACCTATCCTCAAACATGTATTTTTTGTCTAAAACATACCAAAACATGTATAATAATAAATTATGCATGAAATACATATAAAATATGCATTTAGGATTAAAAGAACCAAAAATCAAGCTTTAAATATACAACAATGGAAGAAATCATATTCACACACCATAAACGTACTAATTAAGCTTAGATTCACAATCCAAAACACCTCGAATTAAGAAGTATATCATTTAGATAGAGTAATAAATAAGGCATGCCAATATACATCAAAGAATCATATGATTATATCATTTGAATTCTAGAGAGAGAAAAATAGAGAAAAAGCCTAGAACATTACCCTTAGGAGATATTCTGACTCTATAAAGATGGTAGCCCAAATCTCTACTCCAAATCATGCTTATTTCTCTCAAAATAAGTATGAATTTTGTTCATATGTAGTATGTGTTTTTGGCAACAGTTGTTTTTGATAAAACTTTGCAAACAACTTAAAAGATCTATTGTCCTTGCATCAACTCCCATATCCCCTTCGCCCAATCCACACTATCCATATCTCAAACAACCACCTTAGTTGCTTCTACGATTAATCAAAAAGGTATCGTGCTTGAAGAACCTCCTTCTTCCCATATGATACAACCTTTTAAACTAATAACTCCAGTTTAGTATTTATTTTCATTGTATTTTTATCTGTGTTTACATCTCATTTTACATGTTTTTCCTATTTTAGGTGTCAAAGTTATCTTTTTATGCCAAATGAGATTATTTTGTGATTTATGAAGTTTTTAAGCGATTAATGGTGTATTTTTGAATTTTGTGTAGAAATAGTGTGCCATGTAGATCCTCAAAACACAATATTTCACCAAAGGACTAAGCTAAGACCAACTATCTCTACTATCTCCAATGCAAAATTCGATGATGATTTAATCCAGAAAGTAGGCACAACTGAGACCAAAGTGTCCCAACCGTTTCCTGAAGCTACAGTACTCTTTTAACTGATTGGAGATGACTGAGACCAATTGTCTCGACCGTGTCCTACATTGGATTAGTATAAAAGCTACATTTTATCTTGTTAGAAAGGATTTTTTTTAGGTTTTTAAAGTTTTAGGGTTTTTTCTGTAGTTTTAGCTTGTAGTTTTACGTATTTTAAGGTTTCTACACATAGTTCATATTGATTTACTTGTAAAAAATACACTTTTAAAATTTGCTTACATCAAAAACAAAAAAAAAACACATAGCCTTAGTTAGTTTATAATTTAAAGTTCCAATTTTCAATCAAGCTCAACTTGGAGAAGAAGAGAAGAAATCACTGCAACTTTAGATCCACATCTTCAACATGGGTTTAAGAGTTTTTTATTACCTTTTTCTTGTTGTTTTTATCATTAATAGTGAGTAGTTGTTTAATTTTTGGAGATCTTTGAATTCCTTAAACCATTTAAAGAATATGAACTAATTTGGTATACATGTGTGTGTGTTTTAGATGTTTCTTTTCCCTTGTGCTTATCTTGGTATGGGTGTTATTCAAGTGTGGATGATATTAATCTTATTCAAGTTGATGGATTTATGCTTATTTAATGTTTATATCATGTATGTTCTATTATTCATCACATTTGTTGTTGTTTTGATGGTTCCGCTGGGAGGAAAGCTATTAAATCTAGGGTTTATGTGTTGAAAAATAAAAAAAAAAGAAGAAAATGAATAGGTGTTGGATTAGTAAGCTCTAGAAGGGAAATTAGTTCACACCTATATCTTGGGATCCATACTTAAGCTTGCTATCAGGTAAGCTCTAAAATGGGATACCGGGTAGTTAGAGTAATAGTCTCTGGAATGGGATACTGGGGATTTAGATGGATTATCCATATCTAAAATGTATGAATGTTATGATAAAATAAGCCTTGCATAGGGATGGGGAGGATTAGGTTCGTGAATAATGCCTTTAGCTATTGTTACTTCTATCCATTTCACAATTGCTATTTTAATTGTCTTATTAATTTATATTTTGCATTGTCTTACTTTTATGTTAATTATTTTTATCACTAAACACACACCAAAAATCAAGAAACAATTGGGTAATTCTTTAAGCACATACTTCAATCAATCAATCAATCAATTATCTTTGTATCGATTGTGTTCACTTAGGTTCGACATTCGTGATCTTAAAAATACCCCACTTTATTACTTATTGATTCAGTGCACTTGTTGGCATTCGACCATAAATCTCCCAATACCCTTGTTACTACCTGTAACACCCTAATCCATCAACATACATAATCATTAATACTAAAATAACTTCTAGTAAAGATCAGGCAGAAATAATAATAATAATAATAATAATAATAATAATAATAGAACAGGCTCTTATACATTTTTAACCCTTAAAAACTTATTTTCTTAACATTTAACCCTAAACTTCTAATTTAATTCAATTGCATCCTTCCTTAACATTTTAACTGCACTCCAATACACATATGCACAATTACCAAAATACCACTCATAAGATTTATCTCTAATAATTCAAAATAATCTAATTTTGCCTTATTAAACCTTAACCTCATTAATTTACCATAATCCAATTAGGGTCATGATTGGGGCCTTACAATTCTCTCCCCCTTAATAAAAATTTATCCTCGAAATTTAAATTCGAAATCGTTATCTATATTGCTACCAACTTTCCATCTCTATCTTAGCTATAAGCAACTATAACCATAAGCATTCTATAAGCATAACAAACTCATCCATTTATAACATTAATACCTATTCTTAGTCTCCAGATACTCTTATGCTTGTTATACTTTCTATCAGTTTTTCCTTTTCAGTTGGGCTGGAATATCATGCTGCATTATCATTTGTTATGAGATGATATGGGATGTTATGCAATGTGTTTATATTTTCATGTATGCAATGAATACTAACGTGTATTATCATATACTGTACATGCTTTACCTCCCCATCCCTATACCATGAAATATGTTTAATTGCCCAAGCTGATTAGGAAAAATTCTGAGAAGTATATAGAGCAGCTTAACAACCTCGACATCTCCTATCATCATTAATGACATAATAAATTTCTCTTCTAATCATACAAACTTTTCCTCAAATATCTTAAGAAACAATCTTGATGTACTCAGAATCAGACTAATACTATACTATAATCATAGGACATCAAAGCATTTACACTTCCAATATCAGGAGGCAAGACATACTAGCAATTCCTCTAGCATAACTTCATAATATGTGACCCAAAATCTTACTAGTGCTCCAATATATATCAATCACAGGTCAATCATCCATCACAATCATCAAAACATGTATCCTAATAACAATAACACTGAATATGGCTATTTGTTCTAGACCAATTCATCTCAACCTTCAAGAATAATTTTTTAATTCCTTATTGCCTAGAAATGACTAAACCTAGGCACTCTAATACCACTAACTGTAACACTGTAATCCATCAAGCATGCATAAACATCAATACTAACATAACTCCTAGTAAAGATCAGGTAGAAATAATAATAATAGAATAGTCCCTTATACATTTTAACCCTCAAAAACTTATTTTCTTAACATTTAACCCCAAACTTTTAATTTAATTCAATTCCATCCTTCCTTAACATTTTAACTACACTTAATACACATGTGCACAATTTACCAAAATACCCCTTATGAGACTTACCTCTAATAATGCAAAATCATCTAATTTTGCATTATTAAACCTTAATCCTCATTAATTTACCATAATTCGATTAGGGTTATGATTGGGGCCTTACACTACCTTAAAATAAAAGGCTTTCCAATATGTTCCTTCTATCTTATTTGCAATTTTTCCTTCTGATACTTCCTCCACTTCTTTTGAATTAGATTATTCTGATGATGACCCAGATCCTAAACATTTTTCAATCTTTAAGGAATATCATATAGATGAAAGTACAACCACTCATCAAACACAACCAACTTAACTTTGTTACACAAATGTACCTAATGATGATGATGATGATGAAGCTAAATGTAGGCCATAAGTACAAAAACCTTCTTCTGGTCCTTTGTTTCAATTTGAAGACATTCCTAAGAGAAAATGGAGAGATCAAGTTTAAGAAGCAATAAAAGCAGTAGAGAATTTAGGATGATCCTCCTTCAAGGGATAAAATCATATTTCGACTAAACCATCTCTTTTTTTAATAAGAATAGGTTCAATAGACAGTATTGGCTATTTTTGCTGGTGAATTTTTTTCATAGCTCATAAGCCATGACTGAGGAAAATATTTTAAGAGTTTTTCTTTAGTAAGCTGCTTAGGAATTTGAACACAAGTAGGAACATGAGTTGAATCAGAAATAATAATTAAGGTATTATTAGAGTAAGGGAGTGATATATCCAGAGCATGATTTTGGACTCGATAGCTCATTAGATAATAAAGTGTGGCAACATAAGTCATCTAGACTTGGTCATCACTAGTGATCTAAATTTGGACCTTCAAATTATAAAGGACATAGAAATCTTTTAAGTATATATTGAAGTTTGGATAAAAAGTAAACATGATAGTGCTAGTATTCAAAGAAGTTTGGATAGTACCAAAAATAGTTTGTTGGTACTCTAGATACCTGGAATCAAGGAGAGCTATTTGATCAAAGATAGAAAGTCCTTTTCTACCATGATAAGTGACAGCTGTGTATATAGCACCAAAATAAATATGGGTTAAGCCTTGTCGAAGCCAAGTATAGAGAAATTTAGAAGGAATTTCTAAAGTGAAAAATTATTCTTGGTTAGTAGCTTTAATGGGACACTGGTTGAAGGAAAAAGACTGAACATATTCCTTCACCTAAGATTTAGGTTGGTGAATAAGTGTTTTTATGCTAGAGAAAATATTAAAACAATGTCTAGCAAAGGTATCATAAGGGTTAAGAAAATTATGTTATGAATCTTGAACCTTTTGGGAATCATCCAAGAAAGAAAGTTCATACTAACAACAATAAAATAATAATAATAATAATAATAATAATTATTATTATTATTATTATTATTATTATTATTATTATTATTATTATTATTATTATTATTATTATTATTATTATTATTATTATTATTATAGAAGTAGTAAAAATTATGAAAATAATGGGACACTAGTTGAAGGAAAAAAGATTGAACATATTCCTTCACCTGAGATTTAGGTTAGCGAATAAGTGCTTTTATGCTATAGAAAATATTAAAACAATGTTTAGCAAAGGCATCATAAAGGTTAAGAAAATTACATTGTGAATCTTAAACCTTTTGGGAATCATCCAAGAAAGAAATTTCATACTAACAACAACAACAACAACAACAACAACAACAACAACAACAACAACAACAATAATAATAATAATAATAATAATAATAATAATAATAATAATTATTATTATTATTATTATTATTATTATTATTATAGAAGTAGTAAAAATTATGAAAATAAGAAGTAATAGTGAAAATTATAATGATAATATATAATAATGATAGTAACAACAATAATAATTATTATTATAAAAAATAATAATGATAATATCAACAATATCAATAATAAAAGAAATTAAAATAATATAAAAAAAGAAATATGGGAATAGCATGCAAAGTGGGCCAATTATTAATGGTGCCATGCAAAAGAATTAAGTGAGAAGCTTGAGTGGTGGGCAACAGAGACAAATGAAGAGTGGAAAGCTTTTAGGGATGGGAGAAAACAAAAGTCAGCAAAAGCTTGGAGACGAGATAGAAAGGAAAGAGACCTTCAGCGACGGAAGTCTTTAACATCGCTATAAAGTTCGGGTGCTAAAAGTCCATTGTCGGCCACAAAATGAACAAGTGGTGCCCAAAAAGAAATCTTTAGTGACGGGAAAAATCGAGCATCGCTAAATGACCTAGAAAAACAAAAACCATACAAGAACGGGAAAAACTCCATTTTTGGCCTATTTTAATTCATATAAGTGAAAACACTTATAAAAACTTACCAAAAATCCTTAAAATTCATTTATAAGTTATTAAAACTATTTTAAGTGAATTAAACTCAAAAAAAGCCAAATTGAAAAATAAAAATCCAAAAATGAAGATATGAATATTAAATTTGATTTTAAGCTAATCAATTTTTACATGTTTTTAACTAGTTTTCTTTGTTCTTATGATTAAAACAAACATGAAAACCAAGAAATAAACTAATTACAAGCTAAGAAGAAGAAATAAAAAAAATATAGAATATTAAAGAAAAAAAATAGAAATTGAGAAAACAAATATAAAATAAAGGGTTAAAAGGGTAAGGGGCTCAAAAATATTACCCTTAGATTTTTGTTTCTACAAGAACAAAGGAATTTAATATTTTTGGCACTTCCTGTTTCTTTGTTATCAAGTTACAATGAGCTTGAAATGAAGAAGAAGAAGAAGAAGAAGAAGAAGAAGAAGAGAGGGAGAGAGAGAGAGAGACCCCCAAAACAATGTAAATATTATGTTTTTATACGCTAATCCACCACCTAAACCCAAGGGATAAAAATTGAAAGAAAAAAATATTTTGGTCCTTATCTTTCTTGGGTAAAAATGAAGAAATCAATTTGTTTGAGTTTCTGCCACAACTCAACCAACTAGCGACCGGTACTCACTTTCGGACGCAACTCAGACAACTTGCCTATAATCTAAAATATTTTCTAATTTTTAGGCTAGAAGATGTCATTTTTCAAATAAATTTTCTTCTTAACATTTGTTTTTATATGTTTTAGATTTTCAATGAATTAAGAATCACTCAATTTGGGTTTTTATAGTAGGATTTATGGCCAAAATATTGATGATTGATCCTAGGAAATTTTAAGAGATAGAATTGATATTTTGACTTTGAAATAAAGTATAGGATTGAGTTTACCTTAATAAGACTCAAAATCATCTAAGTGGCCTTCTCCATTATTGTTTTCTTTTATTTCCTTTGCTTCCTTATCTTGTCCGAATTTCTCTTCAATTACTTCTCTAAGTTTTCTTCTTTTTTCTCCTAATTTTTTCCACTTTCTCGCTCTAAATAAGCTCCTAAGATGATTAGAAATGAATTTAGGGCCTTAACATTGTAGAGAGCATAAAATTGTGTAGGATGGGATTGATGGAATTATGGAGAATTTTCCATTAGTGTGGGACATCATTCAAGGGGAAGAAGAGGGAAATCTCTAGAGAAATGTGATATTTTCCATTTTATATACTTGTGTCAATTGGGCAAATTAGGTTCAACTACTTTGGTCTAACTAATTGGCCCAATTAGCCCAATTTCATTTAATTAATTTATTTTTAGCCTAATTAATTTTTCCACTTATTTCCTTGCTTAATTTCTAGTTTCAAGCAATTATTACCCAATTTATTATGACAATTATACCCTTTAACCAATGAAAAATGCCATTTAACTCGGTTAATAAAATTAAACTATATTTTACACCATTTTTTTAAAATGAGTGTTCCCCTCATCAGAATGGTTTGAAATTTTACTCCACATATTCAAACTTAGGTAGAAGAGTGTACTTAAAATTTTAGATCATTCTAAGATCATTTCAATATAGGTCTAGCTTCAAAGAAAAAATCAGATGGTAAAAAACCTAAAAATTCAAAAGCATCAGAAAAATATTTTTTCACCTTCAAACACTAACTTGGACTATCTACAGTAGATATAGGAAAATGTAAAAAATTTTAGAGGTTCATAAAATACTTTTAAGCCCATTCAAACTTTCGGTCAGCTCTTTTTTATGGTACCAAGCAAAATCTTCACTGTCGATTTTGAAGATCTATTTAAGCTTAATTTTATCTCAAATTATACTGTCGAAATCCATTTAACATCTACTTTTTTATTTCATGTTTGAGCCAAACTACCCGTTAAGTCACCCATCCTCGAATTTTTCTGACCTTAGCATATTTAACACTTATGCACTTTTAAATTTTATTATGTTATTCTATTGTAATTACCCCAAAAATTATCATAGGATTACTATTCATGCTCCATAATATATCATACATGTCTGATACAAATATCAAGGTGTTACAACAAACATCAGAAAGAATCTCAAAAAATAAGAAATAAAACTTCAAATTAACAAAACTAACAAAAAAAAACTTACCTTGATAGATGCATACGGCCCTTTCGACCATAAAACACCATTCTAAAAAGCTTCCGAGTGTAAGCACTATTCCCCTATCCTTCTAAAGATCTGATAGGTTAATTGATAAATTGTTTACACTTTTTATTGCCCAAACAAAAAACTACAGGAGAGCTTCAAGTGGTAGAGAGAATGACTAAGCGAGGGAGAAAGATAGAGAGATTCAATGGAGAGAGAGAGGGATAGACACAAAAAAAAGAGCGAGGGAGTGAGATTGCAAGATTACTCCATTGAGATGTCACTAGCAGTGAATCACCGGTGGTGGTAACCTCACCGTCGAGATGGCAAGGAGGGATAGTGCAGCTAAGAGGAAAATATCGAGACTAAGGCTGTTTAGAATAAGTGATCACAAACATTAGGATATTTTTAGGCCTAAAACATTTTATTAAAATATTACTGATGGATTACCAACGACAAGAAATCGTAGAAAAAACTATAATCCTTAACCCTAAAAATTTCTCGCATTTATTTACTGATGGAATATAAATCCATCCCCAAATTTGTTGGTAAATCCCCAAGATGCTTGTATTATCGATGAAAATTCCGTCACTGCATCTATTAAATGATAAAATTAGTTACCGACAAACATAACCATCAGTAAATCGGTCGCTAATAATAGGCATCAACATTTTCTACAAAATATACCGATGAAATATTAATTCTGTTGATAAAAATATTATCATTTATCGAAGTCATTATTTTTACCTATGCAGTATAATTTTGGTCGGTAATCCGTCGGTAATATCTTACTTTTATCTATGAAATCCGAGTTCATCGGTAAAATCCATTGGTAAAATTCAAATTTTTTTTTTGTAGTGTATGATAAACACAATCCTTCCAAAATAAGCTATAGTAAAGTAAAAATTATTCAAGTTATAGCTTCATCAGAATGGTGACGAATACCACATTTTTTTTAAGACTTTAGCAAGATATATATCCCGCTCGAGCAGTTTACAACTATTATGACTATCTAGAAGCTTGGTATAATGCATTCTACTTAAAGAACTTTAATAATTCTTGGGTCTTCTATTTTTCTAATAAATTCTCAGACAACTTTCTTAATTGTTTTATGCAACAGTATGGGTATTTTGGACTAATTGAAAGTGCTCTTCCTCAACCAGTCTTTAAAGGATATAAAAACTTTTAGGATTATTATTATTCAACAATACTAGATACTCTCTTACGATTCTCAGCTATATTTGGTATTCCCTGGATTATAGCCTGGACATATCATTTTTCATCAGGGCAAGAAATTTTTGTTTATTCTTTACTGCGAATACAGGCTGAAATAGTAGGACTCATTTTCAACTGAAAAGGCTAATTCTAAAGCTGTGATAGCTAATTATTCTACCAAGGCAACCATTTCTCATCTTTCTAATCGACACAGAGACTTTTTAGCTAATAAAAGTCAATATAAACATGAAGATAAGCTAAGCTTTCAGCTATTCTTAAAAAGGTTTCTTTAGAGAAAAGTAATTTTATAGATGATGAGGCATCTCCATCTTCTTATCACTTTGAAGATTCTCAAGTCTTCTTTGCAGATATTGTAACAAAAAAATCTTTGCAAATACTCATCTGAATTCTGTTTGCACAAGCTGACAAAAGGCTCAATAGTAAGATTCCCAATTATTTCAACAGTAAGATTTTGTATTATGTCGCACCATTCATCAGCGGTAAGATTCTCAATTATTTCGGCGCTATTCATTAACAATAAGATTCTCAATGATTTCGACACTATTCATCAACATTAAGATTCTACATTATCTCGGCACTATTCATCCAAAAGAAGATTCTCTTCTTTTGAAGCTAAAGTTGACAGCATTCTCGATCGCAATAATGGAAGACCCATTTTTTCTCATCTATATAAAGAGTAGCATCTACTCATTCGAGGCAGAGTGTTTCGAATATATCCCTTAAAAGATCAGAGAAATAAGGAAAAAATCCCTTATAATTTCTAGTTCCTTTTGTAACAAGTCATTAGATTTACAACTTGTATCAAGCACTAAGGAACATCCAGCGATATTGATGAATCTGATTTATGCAAGAATTTTCCGACCAATTTAATATCCAGCGATATTGATGAAAATGACCAGAAAGATTATTTGACTTTTTGTTTCATACATGAATCAAGTTTAGGGGAAGCATCTAATGTGGTAAATTGAGCCAATAATATATTTGACATTCTTGAAAAAACTAAGGAACATCCGTATCTTGTCCTCTTGCTTCTTCTAAACTTATTTCACAAGAAGTAGAAGCAGCCAATGAATCAAGAATTGGTTTGATTACTAAAATTCCTTCTCCAGTAGCAGCAATAACGAAAGTGGTGACAAGCACTATAAATGCAAAAGCAGAATAACGCGTATCTTGAGGCACCCATAACACTGAAGAACCAAGAAACATAATTTGTAATGGAAGTGTTATCAGAACAACAAAAGCTAACCCATAAATTCTTGCCCTAAGCCCCTTGTTAATAACAATGCTTACCACTTTGAAGAATGAGAAAGAGAAGCATATCAAATACCAAATCCCAAAAGCAGCGAATACAATACAGCTCATCAAAGGGTATGCACATAACACCATTTCTCTTGAAACCGTCGAACTACTTAGAAAAATCTGAAGCATTGGTATGTGTAGTTTAGAGAAAAACAGAATTAAAACTTCAGAGAAAAGAATGGGAAAACATGTAGACAACACAAAAATCACAGCCCAACATCCATGAGGATTCTTTTCCTGGATTGATACATTTACCAGAAAGAGTTGGGTTATAAGAAAACCAGGCTCAAATAACCCTAATGATAGAACAACATGAATTTTGCAGAATTTGGCTGCTTGTGTAACGGTGAGAGAAGGCAAGAAAGGGAAGAGATATCTTTGGCGAAACAAGGACAAATGGAGAAGCTCGTTAAAGGCCCACAGGGTGATGAAAGAAACCAGAAGGAATCTGGCGGTCCAGAGAGAGTTAAATCTCTTCAAATGATGAGCATTTCTTGATTTGAGGCGAAGGTGAAATACGAAGCCAAGAGAAATTAGGGAGAGAAGCAGAAGACCGCTTATGCAACAAAGAGTAGCTGATTCAAAGATGAATTCAAGAAATGGAGACCAAGCAAAGTTAAACATCGGTATGTGAAAAATATTCACTGCAATATATGATATTGATGATGAGAGGGATAATGACAATAAAAATGGTGGAGATTATTCAAAATCAACACCAATGGGGGACGATGAGATGGCCTGAGAAAATGGAATTGAAAATGCATCAAAGGACAAGAAGAGATGGCATTAGTAGGTGGTCGGAATTGGGGTTGGGGTAGAGTAGAGAGAGGTCATTTTCTCTACCCGGTGCCCAATCGGCAAAGAAACCAGGGTTGGTTCATAGTTACAATCGTTCGTGGTGTTGTTGATAAGATGGTTGCTGTATTATCGGGATTGCATGGCTAATTAAATTAATCATTAAGGTTTGATGAGTTTTTTTTTTTAACAAGTGTAGGATTTTATGGATTTTCTATAAATAGAATATTTAGGAAGCCTTTAGTTACTCAATTAATTAAAAACCTGCCGCAGTCAATTTGATGCATTATTTTTTTTACTAAACAAATTGACTTCATTAATTATGAAATTACGAAATGGTCCTCATGCATAAAGTATGACCCGCTAATGAATTGGACAACGAATGGCGAAGATATTTTGGCAAAATTGATCGATGCAGTGGTACCTACAATTTCAATTATATAATATTTTACAATGCGTTGTCGGCAATAATGCCGGTGTTGTCTCAAAAGCCTACCATTTTAGCCTTACCGAAATTTTGATAAATAATAAAATAATTTAACTAATAAAATTTTAATTTTTTTTAAATTTGATTTATACATATCCATAAAATATATATCATTTTTATTAGATGCTCTATCCAAAATAGAATAAGGCCGGACGTGCTCTGCTTTTAATTAAGAATCAGAAAAGTTGAGGAGTTCAAAAGTTAAGTGGGGTTGAGATCTGTATTTGCCATTGATAAAATGCATGTCTAGAAAATCAATTTCAACCTTGGCAAGAATTTTTTTTGTTGGGGATAACATTATGCCGTGATCTTTGGTAATATTGATGAATTGCTGAAGATATTTTCTGGTGAGAAGGAACATCGGGAGAAAATAAGAGGATATCATCAATGTAAATTAATGCATGTTGAAGCATAGGTTAAGTGGGGTTTAGTAGACTTGTAAGGACCCAATCATGACTCTAATGAGATTATGGTAAATTAATTAGGATTAAGGTTTAATAAGGCAAAATTAGACTATTTTGCATTATTAAAGTTAAGTCATATAAAGGGTATATTGATAATTATGCACATGTGTATTGGAATGTAGCTAAAATATTAAGGAATGATGTAATTGAATTAATTAATAAGTTTGGGGTTAAATATTAAGAAAATAAGTTTTGAGGGTTAATAATATGTAAGGGCAATCTTGGAATTTTTTGAGTAGGATATTTACTCCACTCACACTTTTAAGGCTTCCCGAATAAGGTGGAGATTGGGACACTTGTACAAACAATTTGGGTGAAATCTGGACATTAAAACACTTAATCTGAGAAATTTATGAACCCTAGGCTGCCTAAATTCCCATGTACGGCCACTTGGCCATATACTTCATGAAATGCACGGCCACTCGTGAATTTTCGTCATGAAATGCGCGGCCACTCGTGGATTTCCTTCATGCTATGCACAACCACTTAATGCCTTATGTTCTTCCCTTGCACAACCACTTATGGCCTTTCTCCTCTCCTTACACGGCCAAGTAAGGTTTATGGTTATTGATGCATGGGCATGTTCTTCTCTTCTCCACTTCAGGGCCTCATGTATTTCTTTAATTCATTTGAGCTAGATCTCACCCCAAAATTTAGCCATGTATTTAGATATTGAACACAGTATTATATGGTCCATAAGATTATTAAGCGAACAAGAGTTGAGGTGAATTGACTATAGTAAGTAAAACCAATGATAAAAAGTTATTAAGTGATTATTGTTATGTGATTTAATAACAATGGATTAATAGACTATGAAAATCTCTCTCTAATGCTAAAGTCCATAAAGATATGGTTTAAAAAGGCATGAATATAAGATGGAGTATTGTAGAAATTTAAAGGCATAAATGCTATTGTAAGAGGAAGAGGATGGAATTAAGCTGTAAGTTATCCAAAGTCACATGTAAGGTGAATAAAACATGATCACTTAATTAGAGAACACTCTACTACAAAAAAATGCCAATTAGCGACGGCATATTTCGTCGCTAATTATCAAAATTCCGTCGCTAAAATTAACAAGTGAGCTGACGGACAGTCGCAAATATATTAGCGACGGAAACCCAAATCACTCGCAAATTTAGCGGCAAAAAATTGCGTCGCTAATTTGTTTGTGCCGTCGCTAATTTATTTTCATATTTAGTCGATTAATAATAATTTTTAGCGACTATTTTTCCATCGAAAAATCCGTCGCTATGATTAATTTACTGTAAAAGTTAGCGACAGTTGCTGTCGCGAATCCGTCGCCAAATTATTGCATAATTTGAATTTTTTATTTAATGTATTTTTAAATTTTCATCCCGTACACAATATAAATAATAACCTAATATTATAAAATTCATATATAATAGATACAAATATAAATAATAATCTTATATTTTCATATATATATATATATATATATATATATATATATATAATTAGAGTTAACATAAAAAATAATATATAAAATAAAATATTTTTTATACAATCCATTTCCCTAAAATTAATAACTAATAAATTAAATCTTTACAATTTCCTACTAAATATAAAATTAGCTCCTAGCTAATGTTGCTATAGTAATATAACCTAAGCCTAAATATAGTCCTTTTTTACCGATAATCTTTGGCCATAAACTACTCTTGGTTTGCAAGAAACTACTCCATTTGTTTTGTTATTAGAACATCCCTGCTAACATCCCTGCTTACATATCAACCAATCACATATCATTTAAAATTTTGGTTTACTCTATCATAATGTGCAAGTAATTAACTCAACCAATAACTTTTTTTTCATTTGAAACAACTTAAAAGTTAATATTGAGAAAACACAATTTTGACCAGGTTCATGCAAATATTGAGACATGCAAGACTTGCTTAGCATAGCTCCATGAGCATACAACCAACACTCCACAAGTCACATGGATAAGTCCAGCCTAGACCTGCAACATAAGAAACAGCCCCCATTTAGAAAATACGATGCTAAGTACATAATACTGCAATTAGTTGGACTGTGATCCCAAGGATATCTGAAATACCAAAGCACATATACAGAAGGCACAAGCATTGTTAACATGTTTTTGACGAGAAAATAAAATAAAAAAAAAAATCAACTGAAGCTTGTGACAGCAGTAAACCACATAATGCTGACTCAATCATAAGAGGAGATCACAACATCAGTTCATTTAATATATTTCCATTTGTTATGACCAAAATGCTCGTGCCCCAGCCATCAGCTGATATTCATAACTGCATAATTACTGAGGGGATTGCATCTCAGATACAATTGGTACAACTATTAACAGAAAAACAGGACAAAGAAAATAGTTTCCCATGAAGTGATTGATTTCTAAACTAAAAGGAAAACAAACAAAAAAAACCAAAAGATAAATCATTAAAAGTAAATCCAACAGTCACGATCAGGGAGGAGGATTCCCGGCAGGTACTATCATTGCATTGTTTTGGGAGTAGGTCAAGACACTGACAAGTTGCCAAATCAAGGGTCCATATGAATATGCAAGCCCCGCACAAAACACTCAATTCTAGTGAAAACTAAACACTAGATTTTCCACATAAATCTAATGCGTGGGTTTCAGAAACCATCTGTTCCACCTTTTTTAAGTATTTTTAAGTATTTCTAACCTCAACTCTCAAACTTAATGTGCTTGAATAAGAACAGAACATCCATAAAAGCATATGCAGTAACCAGTTACCTAGAATAACCTCAGGGGCTATGTAATGTCTTGTGGACACAATGGAGCTATGATCATTCTGATTATCAAATGCAGGACTACCAAAATCAATCAGCTGTAATCATTATTTATCATTATAGCCAATTCTAAACCCAAATCTAAAATGACATAATTTTCCAATTAAAAGCCCAAATACCTTGCAACTTGGAACCTTTATATATTCAGAAGATACAAAAAGTATATTTTCTGGCTTCAGGTCAGTATGAATTAGGCGTAAATCATGCATATCTGCCAAATATGATAATCATAGGAAAAAAATTGTTATAACAAATGCAAGCTATCCGCGTATAAAAATAGACTGCCAAATATGATAACCAACCAACATGACCGAGCATTAGACTGTTACTTCTACAAGGTGATGAATTTATATAATTTTTTTTATAAATTCCTTAAAGATAAGCAAACCTGCAAAGCCTTCACTTGCGCCTTGGCAGCTAGCAGCAAAATCTAAGGTTTCTTGAAAAACTATAAGCTCGGCATTATGATTATCTATTTGACTTATATATGCAGCAGTCCTCCTAGCGCAAAGGGAATTCAAAAGTTAATGCATAACTACAACATAGACTATGCATCAGCACCTGGCAGCTGTTAACAAAACCATAACAGAACATCTAACCCTTGCTTCACAAACAATTTTTAAAACTAAATAAAAATCCAACAATAAGGAATATAAGCTTATCCAAGTTGGACTTCTAAGTTATCAATTAGCACTCTTGACCATGTACCATCTAAAAGTTTGTTGATCAGTTCAGCACTTGATATATTACAAAAATAAATGGTCTCATGTGGACTCCCTACGTTTGAGCAGCAAGGCTATTTCAGCATGTTTCAGCTATCACAAAATACAAGTATAAAAGATAGATTATATTAAAAGATGCTTCAGCTACGTTTGAAAGATACAGAGATTATTATATTCAAAATAGAGAAATCAAGCAATAAGGCACGTGCTGCTAGTCATCTCAAAATTTAGTAGAGACAGATAAAGGTGTAGGAGTTTTACTTTCAAAAAATTACTTTACTGAGTATGATTAAGAATGGAAGATATGCTATAGATTTTATTAGATATGCAGAAATTATTGATTGAAGATTTGATATGGAGTCAGTGCTTTCTATTTTGACAATCAAATGAATATCAGCATTAGATCCTACATGAGTTATGCAACAGCTTTAATTAGACTATAAGGGAAACAAGTAAACACTCAAATGCAAAATACTTGCCAATTATTTTCAAATTAAAAACACTGTAAAAGTAAATCCACATAGAGTTATGACCATTAAAAGCATCAATATTTACTTTAAATCTTATCCATGTAACCTTTTCCATAAGTAAATTTTCTTCCTGTTATTTGTTCAAAAGAAGTGAGAAGGGTACCATGACAAATTCTATAACAAAACACAAATGCAATCTACACAATTAAATATGGCAACATAGAATAGAACATAACACCCTTAGCCTCTGTTTCACACTCTCTATCTCTATATACACCCTTTTTCTTCGAACAGAAAAATTGACCTAAATTCAGTGGAAATTATTCTAATTATTATATACCAACAAAAAAATAGAAAAAATCCCCACATGCATTTAAAGTAAGAATCTTTTGCATTTGAAAGCAAATTCATTATAAATATAAGACTCTTTTGCATTTGAAAGCAAATTCATTATAGATATCACTAATAGTTTATCAGAAAATGAAATGAATTGAAAGCCACATCAACTCTAAGTTTCTTATTGAAAGCCAAATGCCACACATAACAATGGCAAATATGGATTAAATGTCATGCAATACCTGGTCATCCCTAGTTATTGCATGGTTATCTGCACATGTTTCTGCACAATTTTCCATGGTAACATCATTATAAACATCCCATAAACCATCTTTTAACATTCCATTGACTAGTGAATAATGTCCAAATTGACTCACTATACACTATTCTATCCTTGTTTGGCTGGTATCCATCTAGATACAAACAAGAGATGGCTAATTTTTCATTTTCAGTTCTTTTTTTCAAAACAACTAGGAAATGTATAAGAAACCGTCAAATCATCATTGACTTTTGATATCCTAAGATTCAAGTTGACAGTTTCCAAAGAACAGGAGATACAAATGTGTCCAATTATTTTTCTTGAAGGTCTTCATACAGTTGGAAGCTTGTTTTTATTAACCATCCCCTGATTAAATAAGTAATTAAGCAAAATATGAACTATATGCTTGAGTTAAGCTGCCAAACATTTAAGTTGAGCAAGCACACCTAAAAACTAAAATAAAAACAATATACAACTACAACAAACTCACAACATTAGCTTCAGGACTAAGAGAGGAATTCTTTAATGCCTCTTCTTCTGAGTTTCCTTGAGCTGATGCAGCAACATATACAACTCTAAGCTTACACTCCTCTACCGCCCTTCCACTAGCATCCTTATTAAACTAACAAAAAAAAAACAAAAAATGTATTATTTTCATAAAATTAATGTCATTTCAAAACAATAGACAAATGGAGAATTTCTTTCTCCAAGTTGACATTTTTACAGTATCTGGTGGAAGCTCATCAACATCAGGTTATTATGGTACTACTGTACCCTGCAAGAGAAACTTGTCTTTGCATTGCATATCAGGAGGATATTCATGTTAGGCTTGAAGTGTTACTGAAAATCCAACAATTAAAAGTACAGTAACAACATTAGATGATCTAAAACAATAAAAGTATTATCAGCACAGAAAGCAGTCTAGCATGTGTTGCATGAAAGTCATGTATAATAGATAAGCCAGCACATACATCTCTCATATATAGAAATCTACAGCTATTCACGGCCTCACCAGAGTAACATCTACAAAATAATAGTCACATCTTTGATGCCTCAATATCATAAATTGCTTGTAGCATGTATCTTAAAATATCTTTTTTATCATAAATAACTATAAAAAAAACGCTAGCTGAATGTTTAGAGAAATTCCAGTAAAATTTTTTGAAAATGTAGGAAGTACCACCTCTGATAATACACAAGTCCCAAGGCTGGATAATCTGGTGTTAGGCCGTACAAAGTATTTATTGGGTGAAGTGGTTTTAACCTGGAAAAAAGGGGATTGAATTACCAAATGGCTTAATTACACATCCAATAAGCAAGAGCATATTTTAATACTGCCATAAATTCATATTTAATTTTATGGAAGGAGCATTGCATGATTATTTTGTACTTCAGAATAATTTCCATACATATATATATATATAATATATATATAATATATATATATATATTATATATATAAGCTAATTCCCTAAGATTATGAAGTTTTATTTAAACTAACAAGGACATTCTAAGAAATTACTAATGGTCTTGATTTCATGACTCGGCGATTTAGTACAAGTACCCAGCAGAATTTTAATATAAAGTCCACCATTAATGGATAGTTTTAAAAGTCTATGGATAGCAGTAGGAAAACTTGCTTTACTAATTAAATATGGATTCATAATAATTTCATTCACTTTGCTGCAAAAATAAAAGCTGAGAAAAAATAACACGTGAAGGAGAAACCTTATGTACTATGAAAAAAATGAAATGAAGAACAAAGTATTACCTTTTTGAAAGACTTCTTCTCCCTCATTTCATTTCACTTCTAACATAAGTCAGTTAACCATGCACCAGGGCTGACCAGCCAGCAGACTCAAAATTAGCACACAAAATAAGGACAGAATTGACAGACGAAAGTAATGCCGGTTCCTTGTGCTCTGGATCTCTGCTAATCTTGTTTGGCCGACAAAAGAAGAAAGGGGAGATGGGTGATTGGCGGTCAAAAATGAGCATAATTAGATTGTTCTCTGTATTCCTAATCTGTTTTTATTTTACTTTCAAACTATGTATATATATATATATATATATCAGTACTTAGTTACATATAGGTTAGTACTTAGTTACATTTAGGTTCACATGTCCTCATAGTCACATTTACCCTCTTACTTAAGAATTCGTAACAATCCATTTGGTTATACTTCATATATATTAAGTACTTAGTTAGACATGCTGTTTAACTCATTAGTGCAGCCCATTTTCTATCTCTATGCCCATTCCTTTAATTTCTAGCTGATATTACTAATTAAACATGTTGTTTAACTCATTAATCCAATAAATAATTTTAACAAATTAACAAAACTACAATGAATATAAACTAAACTATGAAAGAAGCAAATAAATCAATTGTGCTGTAAAATCACTTTAATCGTCAAATTGATCTTATTCTCAGCTATAGCTAGGGGTTTGAGGATCCCTGAGCTTGATGCTAATAGAAGTGACAATTTTTATTTATAAATCAAAAGGAAGTTGAGAAAAGTTAACAATTTTACTTCACAATTAGCAATAGAAACCGAATTTGATATTTTTCTTAGCAATTAAATAAAGGGTTTGAGGACTCCATGACTACTTTTTTTTAAGAAAATTGATAGCAAATAACAAGAAGATATGATAATTAAGATGCAAAGAACATAATAACAAAAGAAAAATGGAAACTTACTGATTGAATTGGATGAGAAAAGCTCAAATTCATGGTTGGCTCAACCCGTGATGAGCTGAAGTTGGCTGAGATAAACAGCAGCAACTGGAATTTATATACGCTTATTAAAAGTCAGTTCTTTGGAATCAATGCAAGGAAGAAGAATTTATATACGTTTATTTATAATTTTATAGAGGAAACGAGACATAGAGACACCTAGACAGCCCTAAAAATCCCAGAAATAGAATAAGAGACGGCAAGCGAAAGCATTCCTGATTAGAGATCTCCGAGGGAGTCTAACCAAACAAAAACCACATACCCGTTGAAGTGAAGCAGATCTGGCAACTGGAGAGAGAGAAAGAAAAAAAGAAAATGGAAGAGGGAGAACAAGAATTTAGTGTCAGGAGATCTAACCAAACAAATTACTTGTCTCAATGCCTACTATATCTATTTTCGAAGGTCAAAGATTGAAACTTTGCTATGAAATCCAACGAGAGAACAAGAATTTCTTGATAATATAATGTAAATACAGATTTTTCCAAGGAGAAAAGATCATAAAATTGGTCAATTAGAAAAATCCCCCAAAACAACTAGAATTCGGGATGCGATGGAGAGAGAGAGAGGTAAGAACACACCGATTATGGGGAACTTCACCCTTCTATGATGGAGGCGTAGTGCCCGTTCCTTGTGCTCCGGACCTCTGCTAATCTTGTTTGGCCGACAAAAGACAAAGGGGAGATGGGTGATTGGCGGTCAAAAATATACTGGGATACCTAATTTTACATTTGGGGCTTCTGTAGTTTTTTTTTTTATTAAAATAATAAAACACGTGCCATCTCTATTAAGTAACCAAACAAGAGGCAAAATTTCATTCATGATCATTAAAGTTTAGGACTTGTAATAAAATGGTCACTTTACTTTTATTTGTAACAAAAATATAAGTCAATAATTATTTGATAACCAAAAAATCCAAATGGCCAGTAAGTATAAATTTTACAAACGGCGCGTGAACTCACGAGGGTCATTTGGTGACTCTACGCTTACGTGGAAGGTTAAAAAAAAGATTAAAAATTAAGAATTTTTTACACTTACCCTCATCTTCCAGACCGCCTTTGTCGATCTTTTTTCACTTGCCTTCCTCTTCCAGACCGCCTTTGTCAATCTCCATTGTCGATCTCTCCTCTCTCCATCTGTGTGTATTTACTGTAAATCCCATCGTTGTCCAGCTCTCTACCTGATCTCGATCTTGTGCCTTGTCAACGTGAATCTCTCTTTATTTGAATCTCTCTGTATTTTTAATTGAATTTTTACTAAACTAAATATATTATATTTATTTTTATCCAAACTAAATAAACTGTGTTCAATTATCCAAATCAAACTCGAATTCAATCTTATTTTAATTGAATAGCACCTCTTATTTTCAAAAATAAATTTTTTCTTTTTATTTTTTATAAATTTTAAATTTATTTATTTACTTTTTTTAATATTGATTATTTTCATCAAATTTAAAATTAAATTAAAATTCCAACCTTGCAATTGGACCTAATAGGGATATAGTTATAGGCATGCAATGAATACGTTGTGAAGGATGATTGATCAAATAGCCAACACAATTTTCAAAATTTGTATACGGAGATTGGGCAAAAGTAAAAATACATATTCCTTGAGAGCTTTCTTTCACTTATCAAGTTATCGAATTGCCTAGTGTAATTATATTTGATCTAATTTATTGAATTAACACGAAGCATCCAAAAAAAAAATTGAAAGGAAAATAAAAACTTAAAGTGAATGTCAAAATAAAACCGAATACATCATATACATGACAAAACAAATCTTAACACAATGTATTCACTTGATGAATGACTACATTGTATTCAATTGTATTTTTTTTAGTGTGATAATTAATTATATTCGATTATATTCTGCGGGGCGGATACCCCATAGGAAAACAATTTTGTTACAGTCACAATTAAACAATGGAGGAAAAAGAAGAAAATTAGTCCATGCCATTAACTCCAACCGTTCCAGAATTACAAAAGGGTATGTTTAATAAGGCACTACTTCAGTAATAAAATTACAAACAAAAATAGAGTAATAACAACACACAAGATAAAACAGCATTTCCTGCACTTTCCCTTCCCATGTTGCCTATGAATCTTTGTAGCCAGCTTTATCTCCCATCCTCGCTCATTCATCATAGCCAAATCCCTCTCCATTCGTGCAATTTTTTTTAGCAAACCATTTATTATATGGTTTGCCCTATTGGGTAATGGTGCATCATGCCATCTAAAAAACCCACATCCTCCATTTTCCTAAAATCAGAGACAACCCATTCAAATAACCTTCTCAACCAAAACTCAATTTTAAATCTGAGTTTAAATCTTACCCGATAATGATAACAAGTGAAAAACCTTCTCATTAGATTATCTTCAGTCTTTGATGTCTTTATTACGGCTGGAATTTGACAACCACAATAAGGAATATCAACTCCTCTGCCTTCACTGTTACTATAATGGATTCTACTTTCAGATGACAAGGAATAAGAAGCCATGCAACAAGATGAAAAGATGACGAATAACAAGATCTAAAGAAAAAAAGAGATCTTCACACAATGAGAGAAGAAAAAGAAGACAACAAGGAGGGAGATCGTGAGAGCAGCACTCTGGAAAGCAATACAAAAAGACGGTGAACAAGGTGAATACAAAAACCTAATTTTTAGCCCTCCTCTTCTTTGCTACATAATTTGTTGATGTGTAACAATTCCTTATGTGTCACCGATGACGTGTCCAAATTGGTTGACGTGTACACGCGTTTACACATATCTCACGTGGACTGCAAATTTCGGTGGCTGGAATAAGAGTTTAACGTCCATGCAGATTTTTTTGTTACGAAATTATAGTTGGGTTATTTCTTTGTTACCAATAAAAGTAAAGTGACTATTTCGTTACAACTAATAAACTTAAATGACCACAGGTGTAATTTTCCCCCAAACAAGAAGACATACATATCAAAGTTTAATGAATTAGTATTTTTATGTTTAAAATTTTAAGTATATATGTTTATTTTTTAATGGTTAACCAATAATTATTGGTTAATTTATCGCATTTAAAATTTAACAAGTTAATAATAGACCGAATTTAAATTTAAAAATTAAAAAATTTATATTAATGACTATATTTAAGAAATAGATCTGGCAAATGGATTACTAATTGAGAGAAGAATCGAGAAAATGAAGAATGCAGAACCATAGGGAAAGGAAATAGGGCAAATGGCCAAAACGGTGCAGTTTTGCCTCGTTTAGGCATTTTTTAATGCCAAATTTACAATTTAATCTCTCCTTGAAATTTCAATTTTATTTGTACTATATATAAAAATGTGGAAAGTAATGTGAATTTTTTTTAAAACTTAAATATCCTCTATTTAAGAATTATAATTAAAGTATGTGATAAAAAATAATATATTGTTACAAGATAGCAGTGAATTCATTGCAAGCAAAAACAAAAAAAAATAATTAAGAGTGTCAACTAAACAGCATAAGAGGTACAGAGTTTATGGGTTTAGATCTTAGTGGGATTGTAGAGCCATTTAATACCAACAGAAATGAACTGTTGCATACGCTCGCTAATCTAATTGTGATTAATTATTAGGTTCTGCAACTTATCTAAGTTTTTAATATTCACTAATCTAATTGTGATTAGTTATTAGCAGATCATCCATAAATTTGAACTCTTGTTAAGCATTTTTTTCATAAAATATTTACTCCTTGGGTCCTCAATAATTGACCCTCAAGAATCGGTATCAAAATACTATTCACCTATTAAAATATTTTCAAACGACTCAAAAATTTTGGGGTGTAACACATTCTATTTTTAATAGTAATTTTGTTTTCTATTTGGTAAGATCTACTTTTAAGTTTATGAATTTTAATTTATATTTCTATATTTAATTTAATTTTCATAAATTGAATAAAATAATAGAGTTAATTAAAAAAAATTAAATTGTTTAGGCCAATCTACCATCAAAATTATATCATTTTAAATAGAATAATTACACTCCTAATGTTTGGGAAGTCTTTCAATTAATTAAATCCATCTGTCTGCATTTTTTTTTAATTTTGCTAATTTTATCTAAATATATAATAAAAATGATATCGGAGCAAAAGTTTGAATTTAAAATATACTTATATTACTCTGAAGTATATTTAATGTTTGAATTTATTATAAATTGGATGCTATTATCTTAAAATGATTTAAAGTGGGTATATATATATATACCAACCTTCAAATTATACTCACTCGTATAATTTTCTCAATAAATTGATCCTCGTGAACCAGTATTAGAAATACTGCTCACATATTAAATAGTATTGTCAGGTGACTCAAATTTTTGGATGTTATATAACCACCGCATACAACTAGACATAGATTTATATTTATTATGATAAGTTCATATTTATTTATTTTTTTAAAATAAGTTAAAATTTAATAAACAACTAATTCTATTTATTTGGATGCTAATTTTCATTTGATCATAGATAATTATGTGATCATACATAATTTATTAAGATATGTGAAGAAAAAGATCAATTTCACTAGTTTTAGAAGTAAATTATATTTAGTTAAATATATGGTATAACTTTACAATTATAATATAATACGATTGCAAGTAAAAAAAATAAAAGTAAAAAATTATAATATCCCTGCCAAGTTTCATTATTTTGTCTTTATATTTAAAAATAGTTTGATAAATATATATAATTAAAATTTTTAATAATTTAATATTTGATCGAAATTTTAAAAAATAAAAATAAATTATAAAATTTTTTATAATTATTTTAAATGAGATAATAAACTTTATATTACTATTTTATAAATATTTAATTTTATTAATTTTCATAATGTGATTATATAATAATTATAACAAATAGTTTATTCCTATTATCAAAAATGTAAATTTTCAAAATAAATAATTTTAAATTTTGAGATCATTGATAAAAAATTATTATCAAATTATAATATAATTTACAAATTTCTATTTGAAAATAAAATATCAATTTTATAAAATATATATCATAAATACATGAAATAGAAAAAACTATTTTTTATTTTATGATTAACAACTACATAATTCGTCGCTAATATTCTTTACTGAAAACTTATACTATTTGCAACAAATAGTTTTCGTCGCTAAACCATCGCAATAAGTGGCACGGTATTTTTCCTCAAAAATTAGCAACTAAAACTTTCATCGCTAAATTTTCCAGTACTAATTTTACGAATAAAATATTTAAAAAATTAGCGACGGTACTTTTGTCTCTAATTTCGTCGCAAAACACAGCACGTAAATTTTCCACCAATAATTAGTGATTGTTTGTTAATTTCATCACAAAAAGCTAAAAACTAACCTTCCCACGATGAAATTTTAAAACAGTTGCAAAACCGTCGTAAATTTGCGACGAAAATAATGTCGTCGCTAATTTTAGTCGTAATTTATATTTTTTTGTAGTGAATATATATAGACACACACACACATATAGTAGAGTGAAAAGATTTAAGACAATAAACCTATAAAGTTATGATATAGAGTCCACTTGAACTCTAAATTAGAGGGTCTTAAGCATGGTAATGCTAATATGAATTATGTGCTAAAATGTATTTTAGTGTCTAACGAACACCGAGTTAAGAAGAGTTAAAAGAGGTAACCTAGTAACCTTAAATTAATAAGCTAGTTAACGTGTTATATAAGTTGGTATGCAGTTTGAACCCTGACAAAGTAAATGGTTTTGACCTAAATATGGCATACCAATGTTCCTTGGCAGTGACATGAAAATATTATGACACAGTCTAGAAACCATAAAAGGATGGTTGTAAAGTCACATGTCTAAGCTAAGAAATAGGGAATACTATATGTAACACTTAATTATAAAACTATAGAAGTTTGATCATGCTTCAAGTCATACTGAGGATTAATGATTAGCCTTGATATAAAGGAATATACTTACGTAATTGCCCTATATCCTATGGGGTAAACATGAGATGAAACAATTTTACATAACTTACCTGAGTATAATATGTTATAAGATGAAAGAGTATTAGTAAGATGATTGAAGCATGTATGATCAGGTTAGGAGAGATAACATGTTGTCCATGATCTAATAAACTATAAAAGTGATCTAAAGTGGATTAAAGATGAACAAGTGATAACCTTAAGCTAAAAAGAGAACATACTCATATTCTTATATAGAGTATAAATGTATGAGTATTGTTTAAAGTAATTATGTGTTGATGGGAGTTATGATGTTGTATGGAAGCTACTCATGGCAAACAACAACAAGGTACACCATTGAGAACTATTGATGAGTTAAATAAGCCCAATATCTTATAATTAAAATAATTATGCTAGGATAAGCAGTCTAATTCAGTATGTGAACAAGTATACATAATGAAAGCATGTATTTCCATGATTTAAGCTGCATATATATGTATATGTGTATGTGGACACGCACAATGCTAATTATGAAAGATTACATGTTATAATTGTTTGTATAAACCTGTAACCATCATGACATGAATAAGAGAAAGTTGATGAAACTATATGATCATATGATAGCATCCATATGTATTGAAGCCTAGAGCTCAATGATTGAAGTATGATAAGAATAATATGCACTCTTATATGAATGATGGCATTAAGCAAAGATGTTGTATTAAGTAAATAAAAGTATGTTGAATCAAAATATGCTTAAAAATGATAAAGCCTACAGGCCATAGTTTAATTATGGATTAGATAGGCATGCCTAGAGGGATACAGTCGCAGCTACCATAGTTGACCCCGTTTGGGTCTTGTTCCTTAATGGAACCATCATTCGGCCTTTTTGGGTCAATAGTTTGTTCCTTGATGGAACCATTGTTTGACCCCATTTGGGTCCATTGTTTGATATCTTCAGATATCCATAGTTTGATACCTTTGGGTATCCATTTCTCCCGTTATCCACCCTTTGAACTAGTACTTAGGCAGGCTATTAAAGATGATAATATGTACACAAGATAAAGTAAAACATACATTAATTGCCCCATTTATGTAATGTAAGCATGATGAATCACCTATTGTTTTTATTGTCTTAAATTTCTTTTGACTATAAATTATTTTTATGAAATGAAATATCATGTTTTGTATTAGATGATTGAGATGTCCCACATTATTGAGGAAGGTTCCCGTGTGAGTGCTGGTGTAAGTTGATCTCCACTGATGGGATTCCATGGAGAATATATGGACCCTAAAATGTACAATATTGTACTAGAAGTTATATGGACTATAATATGTACACTAAGTTTCATGTACTTTATTTTATGAAATGCATACATGTGGCATGGAGACCTTGTCTGGTAATCCTGACATGTAATGCTTGTTCTTTGGGATCGCATGTAACTTCGTTAGTCTGCTATATATAGATAAATGTTTACACACATATATGCATAATGATAACATTGATCTAACCAAGTGTAATGCATGACTTAAAATGATGTTGTAAAACAATTAAGTTATCATGCTAAGATAACATTAAGTATATAAAGATTACGAATCTAATATGAAAATTGTATGATATATGTGAAGTGATCATGCCTACCAGGATTACTTGTAAATGCTATATGACTTAAGTACACCTTTATGCTATGAATTAATGTCGAATGCCTACAATATGTGAACAATGAGATTTAAGGCAATAAGTTAAAGTTTTGTACTATTAATAGCTATGATGTCTAGACTCATGAATGAAAGGACTATAAGGTGCATGGACTAGGCTAGTTAAGTTAAAAAAAAGATTATACGATGATAGTGAAGTGCCAATTATTCAGGAACAAGATAAGTAATATTCTAGATTATGATAATAGGGTATTTATTGTTTAAAGACAAGGACTTCCCCATATGCCTATTTAGAAATGATTCATATGATAGATATATGTGATCTCCCATGTTATAGTGGATGTTTTGTAAGATAAGATGTAATTGTATGAGGATTGTCTTTAGAGTTCCATGTCCTTGAGAATTTAAAAGTCCAAAACCAAGTCACTAGTGCTGATCAAGTCCAGACAACTGATGTTGCCACTTTGCACAACCAAATGATTTATCGTATCCAGAATCATGCTTTAGATATATCCCTTCCTTGCTCTAACGATGCCTTAATGATTATTGCTAACTCTACTTAAGTTCCTACTTGTGTTTAGATTCTTAGACAGCTTGCCAAAGAAGAGCTCTTAGAGTACTTCCCTCAGCCATGACTTACGAGCTATGAAAAGATCCATCAACAGAAATAGCTCGTACAGTTTACTAAACCTATTAGATGTTTTATTTACTTACTTTACCACCACAGTAGTTTTAACTTTTATGTTCATTTTATTTTTAGTAGTTAAATTAGTATGTTCAAACTTTTTAATTTTTAGTTACGATATATTATATTTTAAGATTGTGTTTATTTATCTTTCTTTTATAGTTTTAACAATATTTTCTTTAGTCTATGTTTGTCTATTTATTTTACAACTTTTGGTTATTTTTAGTTTACTTTACAGCTTTTAATTATTTTACAGCTTTTATTTTTACCTTAGTTTAATATATCTATTCTATTATATGTTGTCTTCGATTGTTGTCAAATACTTGAGCATTTTAGCCTAGTGATAATTATGAATTATATAGTGTTTTAGTATGATTTTAGGTGTTTAAGTGAGTTAATTTGGTTAAATTTTAGTTTAAATATTTACATTTTTATTTTAGGAGTTAATTGTAAGTTTTGGTATTTTTTCAGGACCAAATTGGAAGAAAAATGACTTAACTGCAAAAAGCAAGAAATTCTGGGTCAAATTTGTGAAATTAGAAAATTGATGCTAGAGAATTTTACGTGAAGTCTAGTGAAATAATGAACGGCCGTGCTTAAAAGTTGCTTGAGATATTGAACTACTGCATATGAAGATGAGTCAAGCCAATTACCTTTTGAGTGGTCGTGCACTTAAAGAAAATTTTCCTTAAGTGGTTGTGCATCATAGATGTTGCCCATGCATGGTAGTGTATGGGAAGGCTAAAAATGATAAGTGGCCATGCAACCCAATGAAGAAGGATGCATGGCAGTGCATCAAATAAGGAAGGATTTTGAGTGGCCGTGCAAAAGAGTTCGATACTTTGACGAAACTTCCAATTTAAGAATGAGTGTTTTTCTATTCTAATTTAGGAAGTTTAGAAGGCCACCATGTCTTATTTTGGCTATAAATAGATGACTCAAACACCAAAGCAGGATGATCATCAACTAGGAGAAAGATAGAGAGCAATACTTTAGTTTTTACATAGTTTTATTTCTTCTGTTCTTATTTAGTATTTTTCTTTTTAAACTTTCTTCCAGTAGTTTTCTTTAACTTTTGCTAAAAGATACTTGAATCCTTAACTTTTTATTATTATGACTTAGTTTGTGCTTAAATTTAATGCAAGTTTTGATTATTTCTTAGTCATCGAGCACAATCTGATCACTTGTTAGCTAAATCTCGGTTGTTAACTTGTTTAATTATTGGTTGATAATTGATTTTTTGTTTAATAATTGATATGTATGTTCTTAGTTAGTTTACTTATGTTGATGCATGATTGTGTTCTTTATTAGATATAATTATGTTTTAATTAAGGTAAGTTCAGGCTAAAAAAAGTATAACTAAGAATAGGTGAAAGTTGAATTTACTTGAAAAAGGGTTTAATAGACATCTACAAGATTTAACTCAAATCTTTATGCTAAATGTTGGATTATTCTTAATAAAAGAGTTTTAATGCTTATAATGATAATCTTAAGTTAAGTTATCTTGTTTAATTCATCTGAGTTCTTCATAATCATTTGTGTTTCTCTTTAATTAAGTAATGACAATATAGGTTAAGGTGGATAGTCCTTTTGTGAAAGTTGCTTTTAATATTAATTTTTACGTCATTTGATTACTTACTTTTATTTTAGTTCAAGTTAATTGCTTTAAAATATTTCTTTATTTTAGTTCATTGTTTTCGGTTTAAAAGTTTTATTTTTAGTTTTCAATCTTTGACTATACAACTTTGGGATTTTCTTTCTGTCTTTTATACACAAATTTCATTTTAAAACTCAAATCATTCATATGTACACAAGTTTCCCTTGGGTTCAATATTTTGGGGTTATAATTATATTTTCCTTATTACTAGCTGATCTAGTAAACTTGCTAGACACCGATTAAGTTTTTGGTGCTTTTGCTAGGAAAACATTGGGGTCTGTTTATTTATCTTGATTTTTAAAGTGGATTTTTGTGTGTTATTTTTTCTCTTATTTATCTATTTTCTGATTTTATTATTTTAATTTTTTTCGAGTGTGATTGGTTTATGGTGAGAAACAACCCCATTCTACCTATAGACCCTGAGATTGAACGGACGTTGCATGGGATAAGAAGGTTAAAAGGCAATATGAATGACCCAAAAATAGAACCACCTATGAATTATCTACCACCGCCTAGGATTGAAGAGTAAGACATACCTTATTAAGCTCTAGGGAGTGGGTTTAGACCCAAGATCATTAGGAATTATGCTATTCTTAGGTGGAATGATGAACATAGAACTATTAGGATTCCTTATCACCAGCCATTTGATATTAAACCTGCTACCATAACGATGGTACAAAGAAACCAATTTTTAGGCTCAAATATAGAGGATCCCACACAACACCTGGATATGTTCTTAGAAGTTAGCGATACTGTACAAATCATGAATATATCAACTGATGCTATTAGGCTTAAACTTTTTCCTTTTACCCCTGTAGGAAAGGCTAGAGATTTGTTACAGATGCTACCTAATTAGTCCATTCATTCTTGGTAGCAAATGCAAGAAAAATTCATGTGTAAATTTTTCCCACCTACAAAAACAATCCTTATTAGGAAACAAATCAACGACTTTCAACAATTTTATAAAGAGCCATTCCGTGAAGCCTGGGAAAGATTTAGGAGACTTTTAAAAAGCTGTCCACATCATGAATTTCCTATTTATCAATTAATGCATATTTTCTATACAGGAGCTAATCAAGCAATGAGGTCTTTATTAGATACAGCATCTAACGGTAATTTTATGAACCAATTTCCTGAAGAAGCATTTCTTCTTCTTGATGAGATGGCTACCAATGATGCTCAATGGGTGACCTCTAGAGTAGAACAAAGGAAAGAAAGAGTTCATAATGAAATAGCTATGCTAAAAGCTCAAATGGAATTAATGAGAAAATAACATTTAAGAGAAATAAATAAGCTTAAAATTAAAAATATATCTATGGTGTCTAATGAATGCGATACCTATACAGGAACTCAAGGAGCATCCAGGATGAAGAATGGTGAAGGATTGGCAGAGGAAGTAAATGCCTTGAATCCCTATAGTAACAC
The DNA here is from genome assembly GCA_037975025.1 of Excoecaria agallocha. Classification (NCBI taxonomy): domain Eukaryota; kingdom Viridiplantae; phylum Streptophyta; class Magnoliopsida; order Malpighiales; family Euphorbiaceae; genus Excoecaria; species Excoecaria agallocha. Next base: position 60,664,819 of record CM075811.1, on the reverse strand, counting down.
TTATAACCCGGGATGTAGAAATAATCCAAATTTTTCATGGAGAGAAGGAAATCAAGCATCCACTTCTAACCCTTACCCTAGGGCTCCCTTTAACTAGAATCAATCCTCAAATAACCATCCTCCATATCAAAATCAAGCCCAAATATATTACCCACTAACATACCCATCATAATCATATCATCACCCACTAGGATTTCAGAAACCTCAACCTCTACCCCCACAGGAAAAGAAATCTAGTATAGCTAAAATGATTGCAAATTTCATGGCTTCTCAAAATTCAATTTTAGCTAATCAAGATGATAGGTGGAAATCATAAGATATTTGGATAAGAAACTAAGGAACATCCATTAGGAACTTAGAAAACCAAATGGGGCAACTTCCAAACTCACTTTCAAATCGAGCTCAAGGAACTTTTCCTTCTAATGTCAATCGTAATCCTAAGGAGGAAGCAAAAGCAATCGCTTTAAAGAGTGGGAAAGAGGTGGAAGAAGCAAACACAGGTAAGAAATCTAAAAAAATAGTGGAACCAACAACAGAGTTAAGTGTTCCTAACTCTAAAAATTTAGATAAAGTATCTCCGGTTGTTAAAAAGGGTATAGGTAAAGAAAAACTTATTTTCCACCTTTATTGATTAATCACAATTACCTTTTCCATCTTTAGCTAAGAAAGAAAATAACAATGCACAATTATTCAGATTCTTAGACATGTTTAAAAAGTTGCATGTAAATTTACCATTTGCTGAAACTTTGTTACACATGCCTAAATATGCTAAATTTATGAAAGAATTATGTTCTAATAAAAAGAAGTTAGAGGGTATAGGTACGATTTAATTATCTGATAATTATAGTGTTATTTTAATGAATAAAATTTCTGAAAAATTAGAAGATCCTGGTATTTTTACATTACCTTATGAATTAGGAGGAAATTTTATTGGACATGCTTTATGTGACTTGGGTGCTAGTATTAACTTAATGCCTTACTCAATTTATAGAAATTAAACTTAGGTGATCTTAAGGAAACTCAAATGACACTACAATTAGTGGATCTATTAGTAAAGAGGATAAAGGATATTATTGAAGATTTATTAATAAAAGTAGGAAACTTTATATTTCTAGTTGATTTTATGGTAATGGATATGGAGGAAGATCGAAAAGTGCCATTAATAATGGGTCGACCATTTTTTAACACAGCAAAAGCCTTAATAGATGTACATGGACAAATGGTTACTTTAAGGTTTAATAAGGAGGAAATGGTTTTAATGTTAATAAAGTGAATAAACACCCTTCTTATGACTTTGAAGAATCCATTTGTTTTGTAGATAATATTCAAAAATGTGTTGAGGAAAAGTTCTTGTTAAATGATAAGTTGCAGGATTGTTTGATGCATTCAAGGAATAAGGAAGACATGGAACAACAAGATGAAGAGCTGATATAAGAACTAGAAAGAGAGCACAATGAAGGAATAAAGGAGGATGAACCATTCCCTCCTAAGGGAAAAAATCACTTTGAACTTAAAACTCTTCCTTCACATTTAAAATATATGTTTTTGAAGAAAATGCAAAACCGATATTTATTTCTTCACTTTTGTCAGGTTTAGAAGAAGAAATACTAGTCAAGATCTTAAAGAAACATAAAGAAGCAATAGGATGGGAGATTTCAGATTTGAAAGGAATTAGCCCCAGTTATTGTACACACTAGATTCCAATGGAGTTGGATTTCAAGGCGGTAGTACAACCTCAAAGAAGACTTAACCCAGCTATGCAAAAAGTGGTGAAAAGGAGGTATTGAAACAACTCGATGCAGGTATTATCTATCCAATTTCTGATAGTAGTTGGGTGAGTCCTATGCAATGTGTGCTTAAAAAGGGAGTTATGATTGTGGCAACTAATGACAATAATGAGTTAATCCCAACACAAACTATAACAGGATAGAGAGTGTGTATAGATTACAAAAGATTAAATAGTGCCACTAGAAAAGACCATTTTCATTTGCCTTTTATTGATCAAATGTTAGAAAGATTGGCTGGAAAAAAATTTTACTGCTTTTTAGATGGCTATTCAGGGTACATGCAAATTCCTATAACCCCTCAAGACCAAGAAAAGACCACCTTTACATGCCCTTATGGTACATTTGCCTATAGGAGAATGCCTTTCAGTCTTTGTAATGCCCCAACTACTTTTTAAAGATACATGATGGCCATATTTCATGATTTCATTAAGCAATTCATGGAAGTTTTTATGGATGATTTCACTTTTGGTCGTGGTTTTAATTTATGTTTATCTAATATAGCATTGGTTTTAAAAAGATGTGAAGTAACTAATTTGGTTATCAATTGGGAGAAATGTTATTTTATGGTAAGGGAGGGAATTATTTTAGGGCATAAAATTTCTAAAAATGGTATTGAGGTTGATAAAGCAAAGGTAAAGGTAATTGCAAAATTGCCTCCTCCTATAAATGTTAAAGGAATTAGAAGTTTCCTTGGTCATGTCGGGTTTTATCATCGGTTTATTAAGGATTTTTCTAAAATAGCTAAACCTCTTTGCAATTTACTGCTTAAAGATGCTACATTTAACTTTGATGATGAGTGTTTGTAGGCTTTTAATCAATTGAAGCACAAGTTAATTACAGCACCTGTCATAGCATCGCCAGACTGGAATTTGCCATTTGAGATCATACGTGATGCTAGTGACTTCGCAGTAAGAGCCGTTTTGGGGTAAAGAAATGAGAAAAGTTTTCATACCATTTACTATGTTAGTCACACACTCACAGGAGCACAAGTGAATTACACCACCATAGAAAAGAAGTTCTTGGCGATAGTAGTCAGCTTTGAAAAATTTAGACCATATCTCCTTAGTTCTAAAGTAACAGTGTGGTCGGATCATGCAATGCTTCGACATCTTCTTGCTAAGAAAGATTCCAAACCAAGACTTATCAAATGGGTTTTATTACTCCAGGAGTTTGACATGGAAATAAAAGATAAAAAGGGAGATGAAAACTTCGTGGTTGACTATCTATCTAGATTGGATCATGTTCATATAGAAAGGGAGAAATTTTTGATTTTTTTTCATGATGAACGTATTTGTGCTATTTATTCTTATACTAATTCAGTCCCTTGGTATGCTGACATTGCTAATTACCTTGCAAGTGGTTACCTTCTGAAAAATTTCACATGGCAACAAAAGCAAAAGTTGAAGGCGGATGCAAGACATTACTTATGGAATGATCCATACTTGATTAAAATCTATCCGGATAAAGTGCTTTGAAGATGTGTTTTGAAAGAGGAACAAGCAGCTATAATGAAACAATGCCATGGAGGATAAGAAGGAGGTCATCATGGACCAAATCGAGCAGTTCAGAAAATACTGCAATCAGGTTTTTTCTGGTCTACTCTTTTCGCTGATGTAAAATCTTTTATAGAAATTTGTGATAACTTCCAATGAGAATGATATATCTCCAAAAGGGATGAGATGCCTATGAATAATGTGCTAGAGGTAGAAATGTTTGATGTATGGGGAATAGACTTCATGGGACCATTTCCAAATTCATATGGTTTTCAGTATATCTTGGTAGCTGTGGATTATGCGAGTAAAGGGGTTGAAGCAATAGCTACCAGGACTTGTGATGCAAAAATTGTGCTTGAATTCATTAGAAAAAATATTTTCAATAGATTTGGAGCACCTAGGGCTATTATAAGCGATGGTGGCAAACATTTTGTTAACCATTAGTTTAGAACTTTGCTTTGAAAATTTGGTGTAAAGCATAAATCACAATCCCATACCACCCTCAAGCAAATGGACAAGTGGAAGTGTCTAATAGGGAGTTAAAATCAATCTTAGAGAAAATTGTTAATCATTCTAGAAAAGAATGGTCTCTTAGCCTAGATGAGGCTCTATGGGCCTATCGCACTGCATTCAAGACCCTTATAGGCATATCCCATTTTAGAATTATTTTTGAAAAAACATGTCATCTCCCGGTAGAGTTAGAGCATAAAGCATTTTGGGCTATAAAATTGCTAAACTTTTATTTAAGAAGTGCAGGTGAAAAGAGGAATTTACAACTCAATAAACTTGTTGAACTTCACCATTGGTCCTATGAAAATGCTACCATGTACAAGGAGAAAATAAAATGGTGGCATGATAAGAGATTAAAAGTGAAAGATTTCATCCCAGGTATGATGGTCTTATTATATAACAATAGGCTAAGATTATTTCCAGGAAAGCTGAAATCAAGATGGTTAGGATCGTACCAAGTAATTTTAAGCAATAATTGTGGAGTGGTGATAATCTAAAATCCTAGAGATGGATGCGAATACAAGTTGAACGGTCATCAGCTAAAACAGTATAAAGTTGGACAATATGGGGTTGCTAAGCCAACCATGGTGCTTAAGGATTATTAAAACACGGTTTGATAGTCTAGCTAAGGACACTTAAACTCAGAACTTCAAATTTCTTATCTCTTTATCTTTTTAGTAAGTAAAATTTTGGATTTTTGTGTTGTTTTTTTTAGTTGTTTTCACTTTCATTAGTTTTGATTCATGAATTAATTGTAGACGTGAATTAGAATGTTTTTAGGATATCACCAAGATTGACTGATTTAATTGGTTTGTAAGCAGATGTGTTTCGATTCTAGGATGAAAAATAAATTTTTAAGGGAGAACTAGAGTTTTAGAAGTCGCATAAAGTGCAAGGGTATTTGGAAGTGAATTTCTATTTTAACTAGATCAAATTTTTTTTTTTAAATGTGGCAGTCCAAGGCGCGGTTGCGTGCGCTTTTTCTTCCTTCCTGCATGGCCACGAAAGCTTCTGAGTGCCACCATGCTCACGCATGTCCCTCTTCCTTTTTCTTTGCACACCTACACATCTCAGCCTGTTCTTGTGCATGGCCGCATGACTTCTTTCTTTTTCCATGCGCACCCGCACGTTGATGACCTACTTCTTATGCTGCTGCGTGCCCCACCTCTTTTTTCCTTTGCACGCCCGCTTCACCAGCTCCTGCCCTTTTATGTTTTTTTCTTCCTTTGTTTTCTTATTGCCTTATCTCTCTTTGTCTCATTGCTCCTGCGTCTCCCATATCGTAACTCCACCACACGGCTATGCACCACCTCCTCACCACCATCCTTATTTTTTGACCACCACATTCCCTCTCTTCTCTCTATTTTCTCTCTCTTTTTCCTTATTTTCTTCTTATTCTTCTTCTTCTTCTTCTTCATTGTTCCTCTTTTACGATTTTTCCTTCATCACCCACATCACCCACTTACTCTTTTCATCACCATATTTTATGCACAAGTTGATTATTTCTCTAATTTCAAGTATGTATTTTCTCTCATTTGATCTTTAAATGTTGCTTCATACCAATTTTTGCTTAACAATTAAATTGTTAAATTACATCATTTAGGTCACTTTTAACATGTAATTTACACTTTATTCTTAGTCTTTTTAGCAATATTGTTTGTTGTGTGCTTAATATGTATGTAATAGATGCTTCATGTCAATTTTAGTGAATAAAGCACTTCATTTTGATCTCCAATTGGTCTCTCAAACACATACACCCCACATGCTCGATAAAATATGTTAATGAATTTTATCTTTGTTTTAACTTATCCATAACTCTTTTGTTGGCACTATTTTGATCGATGCTCATGATTTATCACCTCTCTAATGTCTTTCTTACTCATTCATATATTTATGGTACTTTATCATTCCAATTTGTTGCTATGTCTTTTTCATTCTAGCTTACTCTCTCATTACATTTTGGCATGCTCTTCGACATAGTCATATACTCATGTTTACTTTTTATTATGAATGTCATAGGACCACTATCATCTTCATTTGATTACATGCTCATTCCTCTCTTCCTAGGGTATTATTTCCCAATGATATGTGTATTATTGGTTACTACAAGTTTCTTTGTTCCTAGCTTGTCATTTTATACTCTCATCTTTATTTTTGTTTTTTTAGTGGTACCTAAGATGACTAAACACATTGAAGCTTCAAATTCTTCTGGTATTCGTATTCCCTCTTATGTAGATAGAGCCAAGATTGCTCAATTTGACTACTTCAGTGCCTGCACCTATGTTCAACTAGCATACCTTAGTTTTTTCTCAATATTCCTGTTAGTAACTTATGGAATGAGGTACTGCCTTTAATTCAAGGTATTGGGTGGAAACAATTCATAGATCACAAGCCTAAAGTTTACCCCATCCTCATGCGAGATTTCTTATATTCATTTGAGTGCTATTTTAAGGGAGATAATGATAACACTGGGTACAATAGGATTTAAGTTTAGGAAGAAAGGATACTCAATGACTTTCAGGAAGTTTTCAGAACATCTTGGATTTTTACCAAATGCTTTAGTAGAATTGATTGATGCTTCTACTGAGGAAAATTAGGAATAAATCTGAGACCCACTAAACCTAGAGCCATGTAGAGGAGGAAGATATAAAGTTCATGCCTTAAGAGATCATGCACTAAAAATCATTCATAGGTTTTTAACCAAGAGTGTCTATAATAATCTAAAAAATCTTAGTGTAGTGAATGCTTCACAGAGCAGGATTTTTTGATTTATGGTGGATGGAATCTACATTAATGGTGCTTTGATTATCACACATAAGATTAGGGAGATACAGAAGATGCCATCTAATGCCAATAGCATCTCTACTGGTTGGATAGCTATAATTTTTCTAGAAGCAGTTGGTCACCCCACCATAGGATATCCAATTGAAGGAGATTTGCCATATATTGACAACGTGATGTTAAAGAGAATGAACATCATGTTACCTGAGCTACATTGCCACTGGACAACATAGGAAGAGTATTTAAAAGAGAATAATATTTTCCTTGAGGAGCAACCAGAGGAGCCAAATAAAGAGAAAAATGCTCCAACAGAGAATCTACCAGCAATTGATCCAGTTACACCAAAGATAGATGCACACCTTAATCGGTTGAGTAGTCAGATGGATGCACAACAAATTTGCCTGGACCATATGCATGGAAAAATTGAGACATTGCAGGATACTATTTTGGATGTCAAGAAAATTATGGAGACTTTTATGCATGAGTTCTAGAAAAGCTACCCACCACCTCCGCCATCAACATAATCCTTCTACATTTGTTGTAGACAACAAAGTTTTTGGAAGGGGGTAGAGCTTAATAAGCTCAGGGAGTTGACACTTCTGACCCTCTTCATTTTAATTCATGAATCTAGTTAGAAATAGAATGTAATTCAACATTATCATCTAGTCTAACCAAAAACTTAGTTGCCAAGTTTTTCCTTAAAATTATTAACATATTGAACTTGAAAGATAGAATGTGCATGTTAGAATCATTGTTTGGTAGTAGAACAAATGTATTGTTTGATAAATCTCTAGTTAGTCTAAATTTTAACTTGATAAATATCTATTAGTTTATATCCTCTTGGAAGCACTTAAGACCAGTTTTGAACTTAAAAAAAATAATGCAATGAAATAGTGAAGTAAAAAATTTTAGAATACTATAATCTTTCTCATCACCCTTCGAAGCATATAAGCAACTCAAACGACTTAGAAAATGATCTAGGCAACAATTTTCTTTATAAGCTTTTAAGGGATCTTTTTTCTACCCTTGTGAAAGTTTTATCTTTTATGAGCCAAGTTGAGCCTAAAGAGGTATGATTAATGTATGCTATATATTTTGTTCTTGTTTCATTCATATTATTAACCATATATCCTAAAAAGCTTTTATCTTTCCTTATGGAATTGGCAACTTTAGGATTAAATGGATTAATGGGAAGTAGATATGTTGATGGGTGTAGTAAGAAATTTTCGATCTTATTGTCAAAAACTATTGATGAAGTCAAGTGGATAATTTCCTTGTTATTATCCAGGTTTTTTGGTATTGCTAGCATCAATGGGTAGTTGAAAAAAAAGGAAGCTTGAAAATAAAGCTAGCATGTATTGTAAAATTGTAAGTGTGGGGTAGTTACAAGGGAAAATAATGGTAACTTCTAAAAGGGTATGAATTGGGGAAGTTGAGAGGATTTCAATAAGTTTTCTCTCATAAGAACTTTGTATTGTGAAAAGTTAAGCAAGAGTAGTTAAGTACTTCATTGATTAAGTTAATAGGATGATATTTTAAGAATTGTTAGTCTATTTTATCTTAAAGTGGATATTATTTTTTATTATCTTATTTTCATTCTTTGATAACTATTACCTTAGCCCCATTATAATCTTTGAAAGACCTAAGTGATTTTAAGTTTTATTTTGAATTGTTTAGCAGAGATAATTTTTGGGTTCCGGTGCTAAAGGAGAGGCCCATGGTGTTTCTATAGTTTCAAACGTGAAACTATTTGTATGCATATGTATACATTCATTCTAAGCTTCAATATGTAATTGTATTGATATTTTGATTTGTAAAATGCTTAAAATGATTTGATCTTGCATATACACTAAGGGAAACTAACTTATATTATCTTGATTGAATTTATTCTATTTAGAGATTCTATTAAGTGCTTTTGTTAAGTGCTGAGCTTGGTTATAAAATGCATAATTCTTTATTCAAGTTTGATTATTTTGAAGAGTTGGATTATTCTAATTTGTTCAAGGGCAAGCAAGGTTTAAGTGTGGATTATTTGATAATTGTAAATTATATAGTGTTTTAATATAATTTTAGTTGTTTAAGTGAGTTAATTTGGTTTTAATTTTTTTTTAAATTTTAGTTTAAATATTTACATTTGTGTTTTAGGAGTTAATTGTAAGTTTTGGTGTTTTTTTAGGATCAACTTGGAAGAAAAAGGACTTAACTGCAAAAAGCAAGAAATTCTAGGTCAAATTTGTGAAATTGGAAAATTGATGCCAAAGAATTTTACGTGAAGTCTAGTGAAGTAATGAACGGTTGTGCTTAAAAATTGCTTGAGATATTGAACGGCTATGTATGAAGATGAGTCAAGCTAGTTATCTCTTGAGTGGCCATGCACCTAAAGACCATTTTCCTCAAGTGACCATGCATCATAGATATTGCCCATACACGATAGTGCATGGAAAGGCTAAAAATGTTGAGTGGCCATGCAACCTAATGAAGAAGGATGCATGGCAGTGTATCAAATAAGGAAGGATTTTAAGTGGCCGTGCAAAAGAGTCCAATACTTTGAAGAAACTTCCAATTTAAGAATGAGTCTTTTCTTTTTCTAATTTAGGAAGTTTAGAAGGCCATTATGTCTTATTTTGGCTATAAATAAATGACTCAAACACCAAAGTAGCATGATCATCAACTAGGAGAAAGACAGAGAGAAATAATTTAGTTTTTATGAAGTTTTATTTCTTATGTTCTTATTCAATATTTTTCTTTTTAAACTTTATTCTAGTTTTTAAACATGTTTAGTGAGTGGTTTTCTTTAACTTTGGTAAAGCATACTTGAATCCTTAACTCTTTATTGTTATGACTTAGTTTGTGCTTAAATTTAATACAAGTTTTGATTATTTCTTAGTCATTGATCACAATCTTATCACTTGTTAGCTAAATCTTAGTTGTTAACTTGTTTAATTATTGGTTAATAATTAATTTTCGATTTAATCATTGATATGTATATTCTTAGGTTAGTTTATTTATGTTGATGCATGATTGTGTTCTTTATTAGATATAATTATGTGTTAATTAAGGTAAGTTAAGGCTAAAAAAAGTATAAATAAGAATAGGTGAAAGTTGAATTTACTTGAAAAAGGGTTTAATAGACATCTAGGAGATTTAACTCAGATCTTTATGTTAAGTGTTGGATTATTCTTAATAAGAAAGTTTTAATGCTTAGAATGATAATATTAGGTTAAGTTATCTTGTTTTATTCATCTGAGTTCTTCAAAATCACTTGTGTTTCTCTTTAATTAAGTCATGATAATATAGGTTAAGGTGGATAGTCCTTTAGTGAAAGTTGCTTTTAATATTAATTTTTACCTCATTTGATTACTTGATTTTGTTTTAGTTCAAGTTAATTATTTTAAAATCTTTCTTTATTTTAGTTTATTATTTTCGGTTTAAAAATTCTATTTTTAGTTTTCAATCTTCGACTACATAACTTTGGGATTTCCTTTTTTTCTTTTACAAACAAATTTTATTTCAAAACTCAAATCATTCATACGTACACAAGTTTCCCTTGGGTTCGATATTTTGGGGTCATAATTATATTTTCTTATATTACTAGCCGATATAGTATACTTGCTAGACACCGGTCACCTAGTTTGCCTTTAGTTGTTCTCATTGTGATTAATTTGAACTAAGATTGAGAAAAACTTATTTTAGGATAGTTGAATGACTGGAAAGTAGCTACTTGTTAATTGTTTGCCTTTTCATTTAGGTTCAATTAGATCGATAATAGAAGATCTCCTAATACAATGTACACTTTAGGCCTAATTATTGAAATTAATAAAAACCAGTGTTTAAAGGTAATTGAGGTAGAATTCTAAAGTGCTAAAATATTCCTCATCACCTTTCAAAGCAATTAAACAACTTAAAATGACATTAGAAATGGCTTAGGCAATTTCTTTCTTGATCCAAATTTTAAAAGACCTTTTAACCTGTCTTTGTTATTTTATTCCCTTGCAAGCCCTTTTTGAGCTTTTTGAGAATGCTTAATGCGTGCTAAGGTTTTTTTTATTTACTCCTGCATTTTCACCCCTTAAGCCTAAAAAGCCTTTATTTTACCCTTTTTTGAACTAGCCAATTTAGAAGTGTGTGAGAAGAGTATTTATTAGGAAATGTTAGTGAGTGAAGTGAAGGGTTATGTTTGAAGTGTTAAAATCAAAGGGGAATACATTGCCAATATCAAGTGAGACTGAAAATTTCCAAAATGTTATATTCTTTAAGAAATATCTTATTGAGTCCCTACTTATCAAATGTAAAAATTGATTGCTCTATGAAAGAAAAGCTAGCAATCTTGGTTTCATTTAATTTTGAGGTACTTGATGTGTAGAGGAGGATTTTATGCTCTTTAAACATCAATTAATCTATAATAAAAAATAGAGAGAATCCTTTCTTTTTTATGCTTTCCCCTTGAGAAATGTTCAACATTTTGAATATCAAAAGTTTGGCAATAATGAGGAGTGATTAAGGGTAGAATTAAAGTCTACTTTTTAGAAGATAAAGGGTGAGTCAAGGTAGAAATGGTAGCTCTAATTTGTGAATCTTAATCCTTTTTTTGATAGCCATACCTTAGCCACATTATAACCTTTAAGTCTTAAGGATCTTGCCTTGTTGAGAGTTATTTGCGAAAATGATCTTCGAGTTCCGATGTTAAGGGAGAGGCTTATGGCATCTCTTGAGTTTTAAGATCAAAACCCTATGTGCAATCTTTTGCATACTAATTTTTTTCTTGGTTGTTAGATTGCATTGAAATTTTTACCTTATAAAAGCTACAATAATTTATTTTGGCCTAGCACACACACATCGGGAGACTAGCTAGTATGATTTGAGTTGAATTCTTTTCGATTTAGGAGGACAGTTAATGACTTTTGTTGTAGTGTTAATTGGCTTTTCTGAATTTGTTATTTCTTTCTTTAAGTTTTGAGATGCTGGAATATGGTATGTTCATTTGCTCGAGGGTGGACAAAAGCTTAGTGTGGGGTAATTGATAACTCCAATTTAGTGTTTAATTATAGTTTATTTTTATTTGTGTTTACATCTCATTTTGCACGTGTTTGTAATGTTGTAAATGTTAACTTTCTCTTTTTATGCCAAATAGGATTATATTAAGATTTATGAAGTTTTTGTGTGGTTAATAGTGCAAATTTGACTTTTATGCATAAAAATTTACTTACACTATGCTAAGACCATTTGTCACAATCGTGTGCTTTGCAGATCCATAAAATGCACCAATTTACTAAAGGACTCAGCTGACACCATTTGTCTTCACTGTGTCCAATGCAGAGTTAGAGGATGATTTAGTTAGAAGGGTGTGCACAATTGAGACTAAAGTGTCTCAGCCATGTATTGTCGCTACAATACTCTTTTAACTAATTTGACTCGACTGAGACCATTTATCTCTATCGTGTCCCTATGTAAACAAGTATAAAAGATGCATTTTATTTGGCTTTAAATGAGATCTTTTTGGGTTTTGTCTCTCTAGTTTTAGTTCATAGTTTTGCATATTTTTAGGATTTTATACTTAGCATATATAGTTTTATTTGTAAAAATTACATTTTTAATATAATTGATACCTAAAATACAAAAATACATTGATATAGCTTAGTTTATAGAGTAAAATTACAATTTTTAATCAAGTTCAGCTTGATAAGAAGAAAGAAAGCATCTTTAACATAAGATCTACTATCTTTAATAGGTTTGAAAGTTTCATCTTCCCTTTTCTTTGTTACTTTCATTATGTTTAGCGAGTATTTTTATAGTTATTTGGGGATCATTGAATCCCCTAAACCATGTAAGAAAATGAACCTTTTTTCTTAAATATTTATTTTAGATGTTTCTTTTTCCTTGTGCTTATCTTGATATGGATATTATTCAAGTATTTATGCTGTTAATCTTATTCAAGTTGATGGATTTATACTTATTTAATAGTTGTATCATGTATGATCTATTTTTATTCATATGTTTTATAGTTTTGATGACAATTTTGGAATGGGGGCTATTAGATATAAGGTTTATGTGTTGAAAAATAAAAAAAATGAAGAAAATGAATGGGTATTGGGTTGGTTAGCTCTAGAATGAGAAACTAATCCTTATCTAGGTCTTGGAACTTATGCTTATGCTAGCTATTTGGTTAGCTTCAAAATGGAAAATTGGGTAGTTAAAATAATTGGCTTCAGAATGGGAAATTTAAGGTTTAGATGGGTTGTCTACATCGGAGATATATAAATTTTATGTTAAAATGAATCTTACATGGAAAAGTGGAGGATTTGGTTCCTAAACAACATTTTTAGTCATTGATATCTATCCATTTTAGTTTGTGTTTTCATTGCTTTATTTATTTCACACTTTGTGTTTAAGTTACTTTTATGATAATTGTTAAAATTGCCAAATAAAACATACATAAACAATAATTAGGACATTCTTCAGTACATAAATCTAATTAATCATGTATTCTTGCATAAGTCCAACTTTCCCTTAGGTTCGATATCTTGGTATCCTAAAAATACCCCACTTTATTACTTGTCTATTCAGTGCAGTTATTGAGATAAGCGAACAACTATCAAACAACTTTTATTAATTGAAATCATCAAGGCCAAGTGTGAGAAGCTCTATTGAAATAAGATCATCAGGTCAAATGTAAGAATGCTTTGATGACTAGAAAATAGGTAAAGAATAATCCTTCCACCAATTAAAAAAGCATAGTGGTCATTTTTCTCTAGTGACTTGACCCTTCTTTATTAGCCATTCACCTAAGCTTAACATTACAAAGAATGTAAGACCTTGTGATTATAGGCTCGATCTTCTAACCTAGCAGAGATGACTTTTTAGTAAGGTTTGGTACGTGGAAAGCCATGAATGTATTTATTCATTCAAGTTAAATCTCATCCCTAACTTTTCATACAGAATTTGTTTTCAAAAGATAAAAATTCTGTTATGGCCTCCAGTACATATGCATAAAAAATGTTTGGTATGCATTATGCTTATTAGTTGATTCAATAAGCCCTGGTATTCTCCCGTTCTCTTATTGAAATTAAACTAGTTGAGAATATGGTCCATCCAACTTATTCAAGTATTTTATGAGTCATAATCACTTTAAGTTTCACTACTAAAAAAATACAAAATAGTGATGACTTTTGATGTTTTTTTTTTGCTAAATCAGTTTAGCGACGACCATCATTTTGAAACAAAAGTCATTGTAGTAGAATTTAGCGAGAACTAAAGGTTGTCGCTAAATATTTGTTGCCATTTGCTACGATAATGTTCTAGCTAAATTTTGCGATGATAATATATTCGTCACCAAATAGCTTAGATAATGTTCACACAAAATTTTTCAACGATAGTATTTTGGTCGCAATTTTGCTACAACACTGTTCACGTAAAATTTTTCAACTATAGTATTTTTGTTACAATTTTGCTATAACATTGTTCTTGTTAACTTTTATAACAACAGTATTTTTGTTGTAAATTTGCTACGACAATGTTCTTGCTAAATTTTACGACGATAATAAATTCATCACCATACAATACATTTTCTTTTATTTAGCATCAATATTTTTATCGCTAATGTGATTTCAGCAACAAAGTATATGCCGTTAATGTACTCTCGTAAAGTTAAATAAAGTTATGTTATATCTAAATTACAAGTGCATATCTAAATAAATTTTATATCTAAAAATAATACTTGCATATATTGTAGTAACAAATGATAAATATATATAATGTCATAATATCTACTTATAACCATAATATTGCCAAAATAGTATTTATGACTCAATGTGTAAATGCAGTGAAATACTTTAGCTATTAGTCTAGTTAGTATAAGATGTTAATAGATGCATATGCTCCTCAATCCTTTACTGGAAAAGTTGTTGCTGCATCTCCATTTTTTGCTGGATCTGGTTACTGCTGCTGTATTTCCATCAGCTGCTGGATTTGTCCAACCCGCTGCTCCACACGTTAATCTATCTCTTGTTCAAGCTCAGCACGAATTTGAACTTGAAGCTCAGTCCTCATGATGGATAGATGTTGCCCAAACCTCTCCTCCATTTCTCTTGTAGTGTGTGCTTCAAAAGCAAAATGAGAATGGGATGTGCTAACCTCTGCATAGTATTGACTCACCGTAGCTCTAAGTTCATACACTTGTCCTCTCTGTGCACCCCTCACTGCATCTAAGTATATCTAATTCTCATCAATGTTTTCACCTTCGATTTGAGATCTCTCCAACCTAAGATGTATGATTCTCTCCTGAAAATCCATATTTAAAATTAAAATTAAGCTCAATAAATTCTTATAATATGCAATTACAATTATATATACATTGACATCTACAAATAATCAATTAACACTTACATATATCACCCTGCATCTATTATTAATAAAAGACTGTCCATCATTCTTCTTTATATGGGTGTGCAAAAAGACTTAACAAGCAGTGGGCCATCGTCGATTCTTTTTAGCCTAAAATAAAGTAAAAGAATAAAAATTAGAAAAATAGACTTAATTATTATAAAAAATTCAGTAGCACTTTCCCTAAAATCAAGAAATATCCAAATTTTCAAATTTGAAAAAAAATTCATATTTACACTTCTATAAAGATCAACGAATTTATAAGAACCAATTTGGCCACTTTTAGGCCCCAAAACAACTCATCTAATCATCAAATCAAGCAAATTCTGCATTATAAGAATCAACTTCCACATCAATGCATTGATCATTATTAAAAAAGTAGCTCCACTTACCAAACATTTCATATGCACAGCGAGCGAAACAAATCCTCCAACATGACATGATAAGGGAGTTGCATCTTAATCACCGCAACATCTATTTTTTGAATTTCATTTTGATATCTTGACAATATTTGGATGGCCCCACATCTTAATCCATGAAGTCCAAACAAACTCTGGCACATAATTTGGACAAGAGTTTCTATTTTTCATCTTAGAGATAAAAATCAACATATCTAATGGTTGCCTTCTTCTTCCAAACAAACTCGATCAATTATTCTTGTAATGGGTCCCAAGAGAAAAATTTCTACATCCATATTTAACAATTATGAGCTTAATTATAAGAAATGCAAGAAATAAACCGTGCAACTATATGTAGATATTTAATTTAAAAAAATAGTGATTTACAGTAAACTCTTTAAAATATACATATTTGATCACTTGGCTGATGGTTGATCAATTGTTCTTGTAATGGGTCCCTCTTCTTCTAGCCTTCCCTAAAAAATCCTACGTATTTTGCGAGCACACTTATTGTTTGGCTTATTTTTCTTTTTGGAATACAACCAAAGCAATGCCAATATCTTAAATATATAGTACCCGGATAATTCTTCCCCAAAATTAGCATACAAATTGAAGAAATTATCTTTCCAAATAATTAAAAGCAACCCATTTCTGAAATTCATCTACACCTGAAATTAAACGATATGACACATACCCACCCATTATAAAAATATATGTAAGTTTACATAGGCATCATATTAACTTTAAGGCCCTGAATTTATTTGTTTAAAATACCTGATCGAGCATCATAATTTGTAGGTTTTATTTGGTGGGTTAAATTCATGAATTGTAAAAAGATTTATATATCCATGCTCCCTGAGAATGCAAGCAAATTATGTGAAGAGAAGTTATTTTAATCTAAATTTTCTTGTAAGAATTTAGGGTGTACAAGCTGAACCAAAAGCTCACATTCAAACCACATTTATCAATAAAATTCAACTTAGGAAAAAATATCCTAAGAACCATTCTCAAAGACTAGGGAAAATCAAACACACGTAAGATAAAGAATGATAAAGGATTACATTTGAGCTATCATTATTTGTAAGAAGACAAGTGAGAGTCTAAAGAATATTTAAAACTGACTTCTCCCCATTGGCTTCATCAAGATTACCATTTAGTAAAGAAATAACAAGCAAAAAGCATTCACCATCATGAAATAACATCTGATAGTTTTGAAGTAAGAAAAAATATAGAGTGAGATAAAAACAATCAGCACTAAGCAATTCAAGCAAAGATAATGAGAAACTCAAACAATGAGTAATTTTGTTAATTTCTCTCATCCACAAATAAAACAAAACCTACATCAGTGGTTATAGGTTATGAATTTCACATTAGCAAGTAGTAGCTTTTCTTTGACGATAATGGTTAACTAGTTTGTAATTTACTTGGAAAGATAGAGCAATGAACATATATAATAATTTAATTTCTGACATAAATACTGACATAATAATTTTTGGTGCTAAAAAATAAAATAACTTGAATTTAATTTAATTTCTGTAAGCAAATGCTTACATTTATTTTAATTTAATTTACGTAAACATAATACTTTAATAAGCTTAATTAGACATAACAATTCTCTGGTAGAAGCAAAAGCAAAAGCCTATTTAATTTATGTAACCTTAATTGGACTTAATTTAATAACAAAAGCCACGATAGTTTTGCTTGGTTTAAACTATTGTCCTATTCGTATTCCACCTGAAATTTTCAATTAGTTCTATTATTAATACAAAAGTATGTATTTCTGGACTCTTCCTTTTTGACTCTAAAAGTTGGAGAGTATATGTGAGGATTGAAGAGAAAAACGTCACCTAACTTACCTACAAACTCATTCGGTTGGTTTACCTTTCTAAGGCCACAACTATTTGATATTATCAACAACTTGCCTGCAAACTCATTCGGTTGGTTTACATTTCCAAAGCCACAACTAATTGATATTATCAATAACTTGCCTTCAAATTCCTTCGATTGGTTTATCAACCAACGTCCACATCACACTTGCATTTTTATTTAATAAAAAAGAAATTAACTAGTAGCAAAAATGGAGATTTGTATTCATTTCAGGATTTCATCAAACAGGGAAAAAAGAACAAAAACAAAATTGACAGGAACAATAAAACAATCACTATCAAACAAGCAAACAAATAAAAAAAATGACACAGAATATGATATTCCAATCCCTTTTCTAGAATATACTAGTTAGACAAATGAAAAATAGTACCTTTGTGTATACTCTGTTATTTTCCTAAAGAACAGAGAACCTAGGGTTTAGAAAGACCACATGAGCAGATCTGCAGTAGAAGCATGTGGCTTCCTCACCGGAGTGCTTCGCTCCATTGATTGTTCTCTTAATTTAAGCAACCAAATAAGGAAAATGCACTTGATTTAGATAATAAATACAAAACCAAAGCAGATAAATAGATAAAGCAAGATAAGTATCAAGTATTTCTTATGCTTTTTTATCGAGGTAGAAGACCAAGTAATCTCCGGTGATAAGTAGAGAAAGAGAGAGGAGGGGAGGGAAAAAAGGGCAGCAGCATAGAATGGAATAAAACTTTAGGGATTTAGAAAAAAATTAATGGCGCCAACACATTCTATATCTAGTTTAAAATTTGGGGATTAGCTACGACATATCTCTCCCAAAATTGGCAGAACATTTTTCCTAGCTAATTTAGTTTATTTGTAATATAATTAATAATAATTTATATTATTATTTATAAAGATAATAATTTAATTTAATCAATTTAGTTTATCTAAATTTTATTAAAAAATATACTAGCTAAATTTATTAAAATAAAAAGTCTAATTAAATGTAAATGAAAATTTAAATATTAAAAATTAAAATCATATAAAAATAGTTAGAACATAATTTTAGCTAATTACCTAAATTTTTGATAGAAAAATTATTGTAGCTGATTTTTTATTAATTAATTAATTAGCTATTAGTAACAAGGTTATAGTTGCTAATTAGCGATAATAATGTTCTTGCCAATTTAGTTATAGGTGGGAAAATAGTTTGCTAAATTAATGACAATATTGTTGTCACCAAGTTAGCTACTACAATGATCTCATTAATTAGCGACAATAACATTCTCGCCAATTTAGTTAAAATATTGTTCTTGCTAATTAGCGACAACAATGTTGTTGCCAATTTAGGTGTGAGACATAACATTTTTTCTTATTAGCGACAACACTATTTTTGCTAATTAGCGACAACAAAGTTGTCGCCAATTAGTTACAATAGTGTTCTCGCTAATTAGTGACACCAATGTTCTAGCTAATATAGTTACACGAATGAAACTAATATAGAGCTAAATCAAAGATAACATTGTTGTCGCCAATTAGCTACAACATTATTCTTGCTAATTAGCGATAACAAAGTTGTCACCAATTTAGGTGTGAGCCATAATATTTTTCTTCGTTAGCAACAATAATGTTATAGCCAATTTAGGTGTGAGCCATAATATTTTTCTTCGTTAGCAACAATAATGTTTTAGCCAATTTAGGTGTGAGCCATAACATTTTTCTTCGTTAGCGAAAATAATGTTGTCCCCAAATAGTGACAACAGTGTTCTCGCAAATTAGCAACACTAATGTTCTAGCTAATATAGTTATATGAATGAAATTAATATAGAGCTAAATCAACGAACTACATTGTTGTCGCCAATTAGCTACAATACTATTCTCGCTAATTAGTGACAACAACGTTGTCGCCAAGTTAGGTGTACGCCATAACATTTTTCTTCGTTAGTGACTACATTGTTATTGCAAAGTTAGCTACAATAATGTTATCGCTAATTCACGATAACAAAGTTCTCGCTAAATCTGCTTTTATCCTCATAATTATTGGTGTCAAAATTTTGGCACCTAATATTAGCAACAACAACAATTTGGTCTCGCTAATTTTTTGTAATATTTGTTTTCCCATCAAGTATTTCAATATTTGCGATGAAATTCATTTTGTCACAAAGTGGTCGCTATATGGTGCATTTAGCAATGAATTTTATTATTATCGCTAATTTTCATTGCTATTCTGCATTTTTTGTAGTGTTTTTAATACTTCTTGACATGTCACTTTTTGCACATGTCACATATGTGGTACTCGTTGCATATAAGTCACATATATATATTTGTGTGTACACATAAAAATTTTTCACACATCCTGCACTTGTATAATTTCTTGCACCTACTCATATGAGTAATTTCTTATAAGGAAAAATGAGAATGGACTTTGCATGCCAAAAGATGGTCAGACGATTACTTCAAGCAATGGATGGCCAAAAATCATTTTAAGCAAAAGTTGCCTCTACAAAGTTGTTCCACTATGTCTCTATTTTCTAAAACGTCAAAAATCACTCAATTATGACTTCTAAATCTCAAGATATCACTAAAACATTACAAACTATTCCTAGGTGACGGACAACAAGGTTCTGTCTACTTCAAGCTCATTTTTGGACACTCTAGAGACAGATTTAAATCCTTGTTTCTTCTATAAAGTTGTACATCTAGGTATTATCTTTCATATCCAACTAGAATCACTCAACTTAGATTTTTTACATAAAAAGTTATACTCTTCTTAGTAAAAATGGTTCATGTAAACTCTAGACATATTTCTACTAGTTCACTTTTCAAGATACAAATCATTATTCTCACCCAACAACAACATCATCACTCATATATATAATTAAATACATAACACTATAGCATATTCAGCAATAGAATCAAATAAATATGGCAAAGAAAGTGAATAACTCCTAAACCTTAACAAGCTTTACTCCTTTCTTCTTCCTCTTTCCTTGTTCTCTCTCTATCTCTTTAAGCTACCAAAAGCATGTAATCTTTGAAGAAGAAAACTTATGAAGATGGGAAAAATTTTTCAGAGTTTAGGACCTTCATTTGGCCGGCCACACATCCCTTTTTATACCATGAGATATCTTCATTTCTTATGAGATTTCATGAGTTTTCTAGAGTGGGACACATGCCTTTATCCTATTGGCCACTCTTTTCTTTACAACTTACTACTTCTTCTTTCTTTATTTCTAATTTTTACCACAATTCTTTTACTTGATATTTTCAATTAAACCCTCAATGTCACATTCTTTCTAATTAACACATATATGTCTTAGTGTAAAATTACCATTTTGTCCTTACCTTTTAATTTAATTCCTTTCGTATCATTTCCTCATTTTCAATGCACATCTCCTCGTATTACCTCCATTATATACCTCAAACATAACCGATTACTCCTAAGGTGTAATGTGGGGCCTTACATATTCTCTTTGACTGCCTCATATATCTCCACTCAAATAAGTGAATGATGACATCATCACAAGTCAAATTCCATTTCAATCCTTACTTACTCTTAATTTTATAAGCTAAGCCTAAATTTTCCTTCAATTATACTCAAGTCATTAAAATGTAACATTTAATCCAATTACTCACTCATACTAAAATCAGATGACCAATTCACCCTTATACACATCATAACAATGGAATTACCATTTTAATCTTCACTAAACTTTAGTCAATTATTTACTCCAATTAACTAACTAGCACATTTGACCCAAATTACCAATAATCATCATGACTTCTACTGGGATCCAAATTATGTCCTGACATTTCTCTTTCCCTTAAGAAATTTCATCATCAAAATTAAATTTAGTATCGTCTTTGCTATAAACTTTACAAAACTATAATTTAACTATAAACAACTATGACCATCATTCTTTTATAACCATAAACAAACTCATCCTTATATAACAATAATACCTTCCCTTAGTATCCAGTAACTCTTATGCCCATTATATTTTCTGTTAGTTTTCCTTTTCAGCTGGGGCCAGAAATATGATATGATGCTAATCCTGTCTTATCATATGGTGTGGTATGTTATGTAATGCGTGAATGATTTTTTGTATGAAATATAATACAAATGTGTATTCTCATTACTGTACATATTTTATCCCATTCCAATATAATGAAATATGTTCAATTGCCCATGCTAATTAGAAACACTCTAACAAATATATCGAGCATCTTAAGAACGTTAAAATATCATCAAAATAATGCCAACTATCGAAAAGCTCCTCTAAACATATAAAACTCTTCCTTAAACACCATAATAGGGCAACCTAGATATACTTATTAATAGACTTATGCCATACCTCAATCGGACAAGATAAATGCTACTAAGCACTTCCAATATCAGAAAGAGAGAGATACTAGAAATATCTTCAAAGCCATGTCACTATTTCTGAACCATAATCGTACTAGTAACTCCAATATACACAAAACCATAGGTGTCGACCATCTATAGCAAATCATTAATTTTTCAAGTTATAGTAACATATAATATCGATATCTGCTCTATACCATTCCATAAAAGCTTCCAAGAAAAAATCCCTAATCTTTTATTGCCTAAAAAAAGCTAAACCTGGGTGCTCTGATACCACTAATTGTAATACCCTAATCCACAAGACATACCGAATCACCTGTACATATGTAAATCCTGAGATAATTATATAAACAATAATACTTAAGGTCATTATTAAAAATAAAGCTTTTTAGCCAAAACAAAACTTCAAAATAAGAGAAAATTTACATATACACTTCTTAAGACAACTATTAAACTATAAGGGTGATCTATACACTTTTAGACCTTCTCTTCTGCTGGAGAATCAAGTCACTGCAACTTACCAACCAAAAATGGAGCCTATCCTGCAACCTATATGGATAATAAAACCCATGCTAAGCTATAAACTTTAGTAGGGAACAAAACTCTATCGACTATCTCATACAAAATCTATCACATCAGGTAAGCACCAAGCTTTAACCGTGGATATGTACATTAACAACATTAATAATAGATTTCATGCTTATAGAACTTTAGGTTTTAGGTAAACTTATCTAACTCCTAAAAGTATTATTGAACCTCTTACTTAAAAGCCATTGCTTAATCCAATAATTAGCAATATAACATATATAAATTATTGACCCTCTTAGTTAAAAGCCATTGCTTGATCTAATAATTAGCAATATAACAACAGGTTTACTTTTCAATAATTTATAGCAAGCATTACATGTTATCCAAAAAATATATGTTTATCACTATAACGATAGAAAAAAAGTTTACAACAATTTAAGACTTGAGGTACACTCATCTAGCCTAAAAAAACCTTATAATTCAATTATTCCATACATATAATTTAGCTTTGGTTATCCATAGTAACTCTAAAGTTTTATAAGCAATATGCATAGATATCGAAAGTGCTAGTTGGGTACGATAACCATGATAATTAGATATAAGCTTTAGCTATTCATGGAAACATTGTTATGCATAACTCTTGCATAAACATCTTACAATTTCATGCCTAGGAAGCATTCTAAAAGCATAATCATATCTCTATACATAGGATAACAAATACCAAATCTGTATGAAAGATTATGTCTCACATAATATCATGTTAGTCCATATATCAGACAGTGATTAACAATAAGGTGATATAAAGATCACCTAAGTAATTAGCATATGATCACAGAGAGCATGCATTTACCGATATAATTATTGGATAATACTATAAAAATGCATAATATCATAGGCAAACTTTTATCTATTTTAAAAGCATATAAGATCTCATGTTTATATAAATAATTGATGTACTTAATGTTAGAGAGTATACCCTAGAGCCCATGTAATAGGGATTTATTTCAAATGTATGAACTCATATTCTTAATAAAAGGCATCATTCATTTATTAATGCTATGTTTAAATACATATGTTTGTAAATCTTAAATTAATAAATGAAGTCCTAGATATTATAAACACAGTGCAAAGGCAATCATGAAAGTGTTCATGATGTAAGATGTCTATTGTATGCAAATGTGATAATATCTAAATATCCCTAGTCATAGAATTAATAAGATAGGACATTGTTAATTCGGACAGACTAGCACATGTTATGCTTCTTGAATAGTTCAAGCAGTGGTTCTTATAACTGTGATTATGGAAGATGATCAAAGCTAATATGTGGATGCTTGTTAGAAGAACAAGTTCATTGGAGACCTTCAAAGAGAATCCTCACATGGATATTAAATCTATGTTAGTGAGGAATCTCTTCAAAGCAGTTGTACAAGTATCTTAGACTTGAGATCACCAAGGTTATCTTAAGTAGCATGTGATATACTTTGACTCTATAACTGATTGCTTCCAACTGGGGGTGAACATAGTTAGGAAAGTAACTTTATTCAGTCAGAATTCACACTTGCTAAACTTTACATATAACTTCTTATCTTTCAAAGTATATAGAAAATTTCTCGAGTGTTTATCATGTTATTCTAGAGTTTTTGAATATTCTAGAATGTGATCAATGAACACCACTATGAACTAATCCAAGTATGGGTGGAAAATGCAGTTTATTAAGTCCATGAATGCTACTAGTACATTGGTAACATTAAATGGCATGACTAGGAACTCATAATGACCATACTGGGTATGAAAAGCAATCTTTGGTACATCTGCTTCTCTAACTCAAAGTTGATGTTAACCTAATCTTAAACTAATCTTAGAAAACATACCCATACCTTTCAACTGATCAATTAAGTCATCAATATTGGGTAGAGGATTCTTGTTCTTTATGGTGATTTTATTCAGTTTCCTGTAATTAATACAAAGATGTAGTGATCTATCCTTCTTTTTCATAAACAATACTGGTGCTCCCTATAGTGATACACTGGGGTGGATAAATCCCTTATCAAGAAGTTCTTGTAGTCTTTAGCTTTTTCAATTCTGTAACTGTTATACAACATGGACCTACAAAAATCGAAATAGTGCCAGATACAACATTAATATTGAATTCAACTTCCCTTTTTGGTGCCAATCTTGGTAAATCATCAGGAAAGACATTAGCAAAATCATGAACAATAAGAGCATAACTGAGTTTTGGCTTTTCTTCATTAGATTTTGTTACATATGTTATGTAAGCCTCACACCTTTTTTTGATACATCTACTTGCTATAGTAGCTAAGATGACATTTTGTAAAAAATCATATCTTTCAGCAACAATTGTGATCTCCTGCCCCTCAAGAGTTATAAATGTAATTCTCTTTAATAGATAATCAACCATCACTTGATACTTATGGAGCTAATTCATTCCAAAGATTACATCAAACTCAGTCAAAGAATGCTTAATCAAGTTTATAAGGAAAGTGATTTACTGTATTTGGATAGGGTAGTCTCTATAAACCTTATTTGTTACCACACTATGCCCTAACGAATTACTCACTAGTATATCCTTATCTAATTGATATATAACTAACTCTTCCAAGACTTTGTGGACCTAGGATCAATTAAATCATAAACTAAGGCATTAAATAAATAAAATTTACCCACTATGATATCGGGGCATCTTGATTTTCTCTAGCTCTTACTGTGCATGTATTGGTAGGTAGTCATCGCTCTACTACCACTATCATTCGTGTACTCCCTCTAGCTAGGGGTAGCCCTAATGGGTCCACCTCTACCATGGCCTCTAGGTGATATAGTGTTGGGTCTATCTATAGAAGCTACTAATGAGGTAGTATGTGCTTATGGGCAACCTTTCTTCATATGTTCCTTTGACCTACATCTCAAACAAGCCCCAATCAATCTCTAGCATTCACTTGGGTGGCGACATCTGTAGTGATCATATATGGGATTATTAAATCTACTAGGGACATGAGGTGTATTAGTAATAGAAGTTGTAGGTAGAGAAGCTCGAGCTATAGACTTCTAACTATGTGTTGGAGTGGTTGTGGGAGCCTGTGGTAGAGTAGCAAAACCCTTAGGCTTCTTATTGATCCACTAAGGAACCTGCTAGTGGTGGCTTTTTCCTTTGCTAAAATCGAGCTTGTCTACTGGATTCTTCAACCTGTACTGTTTCAACTCGAGTAGCTATTTGAACTAAAGCTCTCATATTAGTGTACTCATGTGCTACCAGTGCTTTTCTAATTTTTCTTTGGTAGCCTTATTCAAATAGCTAACACATTTTTGCTAAGGGTATGTTGAAATCTTTCATGTATGCACTAAGACTTTCAAATTCTCTTTCATAGTATTGTACTATCTCATTGCCTTGTTGTATTTGCTAGAAAGTATTTTCCATAGCCCACTAATATTCCTTCCCAACTATTCTGTTGGGGTGTACTACTTCATGGTCTCCTACTAGGTGTAGGCTGGGCCTTGGAATAAAGTTACTTCTCCTTCCAATATTTCCTCTGATGGACTTTGAGTGATCTTTAATAGCTTTTTAAACTTATTCAACCATTCTTAAGCTTCTATAGCAATCAAATAATCTCATTCGTAAAAGTCTTTCGACCCTAACTTCATTAATTGTTTTAGTATGGGTTCTTAGGTGGCTTTTGTGGTAGCTGATGCTGAGGTTATGGAGTAACTGGGGCTTGCATCCTCTGATATAATAGGTTCAGCATCATCTACATGAATTCTTATGGAGCAACTAGCAGAGGTGCTAGTGGTGCTCATGATGGTTTATGCTTACTGGGCTGACCTATAATAGCTGCTGGACTAGTTGAGGCCCCATTCTCAGCATGAATCGCCAACTGAACCTCATCTAAAATTAGAAGCCATAACTATAACTGAAGCACGTAAAGGGACAGGTAAGATTCAACCTCAAATTTACTTATCCTTATGTAATTGCCTCAACACCGGGTCAGCCATGAACAGTACCTTCCGATGGTGAATAGTGCTTTCTGGGTCCGAAAGGACATTTGAAAGTCAAAAATATTTTATTGGACCATCGGAAATTATGGGTCATGGTGAGTCCGTGGATGAAATTTGAAGTGAAATTGAGGTCAAAAATACGAAAAAGGTAGCGAGTCAATTTCCCTGGTAGGGAAGGTGACTTGATTTTGCATAAATTATTAAAAATAGTAAATGAACTCCGAAAATTGCCAGATTTTTTATGTCTACATGAATTTTTATGTAGAATATTTTAGTGATGAGAATGGAATTTTTTAATGATACCGGCAGTTGTCGAATTGGACCGATAAGTTTGAATCGGACCAATAATGGACTCCGATTGAACCAAAAATTTATGTGCTAGCTATTTTTGATGTGATAAGAGTGATGAAATATTTTTGAAGTGATTTGATGGCTGAAAGAGAGAGAAATTTGATTGGGCTTTAAAAAAAGCCTAAATGGGCCTTAAGAAAGAATTGGGCTAAGCCCATTGGTTTGGCTCAATTTTGGGTCCATTAGTGAGATATATAAAGGCTTAAAATCTGGAGAAAACTCCAAAAAATTGATGTGTCTTCTTCCTTCTTCTCTAGGCTGAATTCACTCTTTCATTCTTCTCTCTCTCTCTTGCTTTATAACCACTCAAATTTCTCCTTAGATATTAACTTAAGAATTGTAGTCCCACCTCTCTAAATCACCAAAATAGTTTTTATTGTTTGATTTGAGCTAAGGAAGTGGAAAAATCAAGTGGAGAAAGTAAGAGAGGTAAGTTGGAACTTGAGAATTTTAGTGTTTTAAAATGATTCTTTAATGTTTTTCCACAGATTTTGAGGTTTAGAATTTGATTATGAGCTTGGATTTGGTATTTGAGAACAAGAAAATGAAGAAAACTAAGGTTTATTTGGCTGGTCATTTAGGTGGTGAAGAAGAAAGAAGTGTTCTAAGAGACAAAGGCAAGGAAAATGAGGCTGAGGCTTCCTAATTCAAGAGAAAATTGTAAGTGGCTAATTAAACTTTACATTTTCTAAGTTTATGAATTTAATTCAATTATGTAATTAGGGTAAAAATTTTTAAAGTTGTTAATTGATGAAATTTTGTTAGGGTAAATGAAATTGGATATTAAAGAAGAAGAAATGAAGGCTTAAATGGAAGAAAACAAAATTTTAGAGTTATATTCTTTAAGTGGCCGAATTCTCTCCTAGGGTAAAATGATGAATTTTTGCATGAAAATGACATATATTAGCCTAAATTAAGTGTAGGGATGATAAATGGTACCCATGAATTTTTATTGGATTATTGGAATTTTAAAGATTATATAACAATTATGTTTATAGTGAAAATTGTGAAATAATGTGAAATAATTGATTATTTTAGTGAAAAATGATAATAAATAATAAATAATGCATGAATATATTATTGAAATATATTGAAATTAGTAGAATTTTCTTGAGAATTAAATGTAAATATGCATAATAGAAAATATTGAAATATTAGTGAATAATTGCATAAAAATGAAATAGAAAGTGAATTAATATGGAATTAATTCAAAGTCAATGAAAAAGAAATAATAAGTCAACTGATGAAGTTTTCGGGAACTAAAAAGATTAATAAAGTAATTATTACTGTGCCATTAGAAATTAGTGTGGCAGTAAAAACTAGTTTTGGATATAGTTGGCTAGCCATAAGAACACCTTTTACCGCAGTGCAAGTCATGGCGACTTGCTTTGCTATGGGTAGAATCTTTGATCTCCATAGCTTCAGTGTAAAATGAAAGTGAAAAGTGCAGTGTTATGAGAATGGTTCCTTGAAAATCATTTCTCTTTTTAGTGGGGCCCATGGGGTCCATGTTCTATGTATCCGGTCTGAGATTTTCTGCCGGATCTGTACTAGGGGCATAATGGAAATAAATTGATAAAGAAGTGAAAAGACAATGAAAAGTATAAATAAAAGGTGAAAAAGGACTCGAATAAAAAGAAAAGAAAGTTTAGAGGTAAAATAGTAATCTTCCCTAAAGGTATAAAAAGTAAGTAAATTAAATAAGAATCGCTTAAACAAAGATAAGACAGTCAGATAATAGTTAAACTGTCAAAGAAGTGAGTTTTATAGTTAATAAGGACTAAAATGTAATTTTGCACATAAATGTCAAAATAAGTATATAAGAATATAAAACGCTTCAATTATTAGTTTAAAGATCATAAGTAAGCTTTTAATGGCAAAATTGTAATTACGCGATTAAAATGAATAAAATTATAGAAAACGGTTAAATCGATATTTAGTAAATAAATGAATGATTTTATGAGATTTTATAAGTTATTATTTCAGGATAATGATGATAATGTTAGGAAATGTATCGATTATTAGTCACCGCTGAACATGTTGAGTGCTCAGCGTGTAGTTTTTATTGAGCGTAGGTAAGCAGGAGCAGGAGCAAGAATGCTCTTTACAAGACTTCTTTTAAGAGCTCTTACTGTATAAATTTTGGCATGTATATATGAATATAAACTTTACTTTGGATATGTAATGTTAAACTGAAGTTATATTAGTAAGCTATTTTTGGGTTATGAATGAGATGGAATGGATGATAGTGAATGAATATAGTTAATATTATTGATTGTTGTGCCTCCTAGAGACTGTGTGATTGTCTGCGTTTCAGGGGGCTAATACTATGTACAGCCGTCATATTACAAAAATTTTATTAAATGCATAGTAAATTGGACAGTTATAGGTCATCGGGAAAGTGTTTTCAAATGATTAAGTAAATGTTAATAACGTTTTGAAATGTAGAGATTAAGTTGGAAAAAAAAAAATTTTCGGCCTTTAGTACATCGGTGCAGTGTTAGGAGTGATAAGGCTGTTACACCTTATGTGGCTTGTACATGTTTTAAGCCAATCATCCATTCACACTTATATAAATACTCCAATCTTAGGATTGCCTAAACTAGCTCTGAGACCATAAAAAGTGACATCTTAGTTCTGTACTTATGAATCCAATTGATGGAAAATTATCATTGATAATATTATTTATGCTTAATCGAATTATTTGCCAATAATAGAAGTTATGATTTTAACTTGGCACTGACTTACAATTTTAACTATGACAAAAAGTTACTATTCATTTGGTAAAACTTTACGGCTTATAAGTCATGCTACCCAAACTTTACGGCCAAGAGTGTGAGAGAGAGAGAGAGTTCATGCCTAGGGTTTTCTTATTTTATTCATTCACAATATATCAGTTATCTTGTTAAGTGATAATGTTGAGATTTACTATCCTTTTAGGTAGTAAATTCATTCTCTATCACTTCCTTAAAAGAAGTAACATATATTGATTCAAACTCTTTTGAATTAATTTGAAATAAATATAAGACATTTTATCAAAATAAATCACTTAATTTAAGATATATACATGTGCAAAAATTCCCTTGATTTTCATCTTACAATTTCGGTCACATTATCTCCTTTTTAAATCTTGTTAAGTGATAATGTTGAGATTTACTATCCTTTTAGGTAGTAAATTCATTCTCTATCACTTCCTTAAAAGAAGTAACATATATTGATTCAAACTCTTTTGAATTAATTTGAAATAAATATAAGACATTTTATCAAAATAAATCACTTAATTTAAGATATATACATGTGCAAAAATTCCCTTGATTTTCATCTTACAATTTCGGTCACATTATCTCCTTTTTAAGTGTTTTAATTTGATTCAAATTCTTTTAGGCTTTAATACTCAATTAACTTAATTAATAAAAGATAATTAATTAATTGAAATTAAACCTTTGTGGGCCGAATCTCTCTCTCTAATGGACCAAGGTCCATTTAGCAATTTTAATACCCATTACATACATTAATTTGACTTTAATTAAAAGTCCAAATTAATGCCTAATACTTTATTTAAATATTTTAAGTCCAATGCTTTGTGTGCAATCCTATATGTCCATTTAATATTGGCAATGAACTAATGAATTAATTCAAAGGCTATATATATTCTCTAGCAAGATATTATAGCATTCCAAATTAAATTAAAATGCAAATGGCATTTAGTGACCTAATGCAATTTTGCATAGTCCCTTACCCATAAATATCATAATTAATATAAGGCATGGAACTAGTCATCCTTATATATATTAATTCCTTTCTTGATATTCCAGTGACACTGAACTCTTAGATAAATAATGATTACTCATTATTTTATCTTGGTATGGTCATACACTTCTCAGTTCACTTATCAAGTGGCCGATGATATTTTCTCTCTTATTGAGAGGGGTAATCCCTTCACTTCTCTCATGCTCTCTAACATGAATCAATGCATACCCAAGCATACCCATACTTGTCACTCTGTTACGAGCACGTTAGGTGTATGTCAAAGTATACATTAATTCATAAAGAGTTTCATAGAGATTTTAGGTCTAAGAAATCCGATACAAAACTTGCATATGAGGAACACTTATGACTTTTACCATGTAGTGTTCTCATGAATGGATCAAACCCAGATACCATGTTCTTAACATGTATCTATGATCTCTGATTGACACTCTTGTCCTAATGTTCCGTAAGATAGAACTCATCTTATCAGAGAGAGCATACTAGTCTTAATTCTTTTGTTATTCCCATAACAATGATTGACTAGGGATATTTAGAATGAAGTCTCATTTATTTCAAGGTCTTACAACCATGTGCCTCACACATGATAACTTAAACTGAAACAACATTTTTGGATAGTTCTATCAATTGATATGCACAGGAATACAATAGATAAAACAAATGCCTCATTTATTAACTAAAGTATTTTATAACAATGCATTGGGGCTAAGGCTTACACTAACATTATAAATATGTATATATATAAATTAAAGAATAACTATAATGGTTTAAAAGTGTTTAAATTGTGTAATTCCATAATTTTTATTATATTTATACTCTACGTAGATTAAAAAACTCAATGGGTCACACACCTATAGAGTATGAGCTTTTTCGTAAAAGAAAAGCATAAAGAAATAATAAATTAAAAAGGTTTCATTAATTTTCCTTATGCATAGGCCTCCTAGAGGGAGTCTGCATATGATTTGAAGAAATGGGCCAGAATAGTCTATTTTAATCTTCAATGAAATATTATTAGATTACAAATTTTATATGGCTAATATAGTTATATTGGATCACTTGGACAATTGATATTTGGCTTAAAATAAAAGTGGTATACATAAAAGCCCTCTAAAGAAAGGATATGTTCTTATCGCTAATCGAAAGCCTTAAAGGCCTAGTTTTTAAGGCAAATCGAATTAAATATATTCTATAATTGTTATGGATCTCATATATTTAATTTGAGTGCATTTGGAATTGATTTGCCAATTTAAATCCAAATATACACAGAAAGGCCCATTATAGAACATTCTGCGTAAAAGTCTTTTCAGAAAGGGCCTACTTGGATTTAAATAAAGCCCCAAATTAATCAATTAATTTAAAAAGCCCATATAAAAGCATAAGTTTGGTGGAATTAGGGGAGAGTTTTTTCTCTGCCTTATTTTTTCAGTTGAATTTCACCACTTATCTTTATGGAATTTTTAGCTGGTGTTACTACAAAATACTTTGGTTCTTTTTCCTTCCACTAGTGTAAATCATACATTGGAAGTGTTTTAAGTTTGATAATGTGGTTTATGACAACTTGGTGTTGTGAAAATCAACTATTCAATAACTCTCAAGGTGATTTTTGAAATTCCTTTGGTTAGAAAAAATAATTTCATAATTTTTTATTTTTCCATCTTTATGATGTATGAACCTATTTAAAATCCAACATGGTATCAAAGCTTGGTATTGCCATGAAATTTTCTATCATTTTTGGTTCACAATAAACTTATAGAATGTATCTATATAAATTTTGTTTTTAAGATTCATGAATCATGTATTTAGAAATATTAATTTTTGGACATGTGTGATTTAAATTAAAAATTAAAAAAAAAATTATGGAAACCAAATTGAATTAAGGGAGAGAAATATTATCTATGCATAAGAATTGTTCTTCATATAGAAGAATATTTCCAAAGTGCTATTCATATTTGAATTTTTATTTGATATAAATGATAATTTATATTTTTAATAATTGACTAAAAAGAGTTTTTTATCTATAAAATTGATACATCAAATTTATTAATGTGTTCATTAATTAATTTAAGTGATTTAATATGGGCATTGATTGATTGGATTGAATTAGTCAGCCAAAATTGTTTAATAGGCTTAATTGAATTTGCAAGCTTGATTTAAATTAGCATATGAATTAGTTGGCCTAAAGAACTAATTGAATTAAAATATAAAACTTTAATTAAATTTATTAATTACTTTTAAGGGCTAGAGTGGGCTCAATACATGCATGGCATATCTAATGACCCAAATGGCCTAGTAATCACACAAAACTAGTTTAAGTATGAACACGTACTTAGGGTTTTGGCATAGAATTTAGCCCACCTTATAAATTAGACTCAAATTGCTTTTAATTATTTAAATATAATGAACTAATTAAATATAATGAACTAATTAATTAATCAATATAAGAATAAATTGGATTGATGATTAAAACAAAACCATGCAAGAACACAATTGAGTAACTAACTAGTTCATGCAAGAATGTTACTTGAAATGGAAATAGTTTCCTAAAATTGATGATTTCCTAATTTAATTACACGAGGAAATAACTTATAGTATATATCAATAGTTGAAACAACTTAGGTCTAAAAAGGAAAGGGTTTTGTGTTATACATTTGAATTATATATAAGGGTGTATGATTGGTGTGATAGATAGTTATGGACTAAGGCACAATATGATTAAGCATTTGCACACTTACATTTTCGACCCATAAGGACTTTCATGTTCCAACCAATGTCTTTCTTGGTTGGTATCTTTCAATATGCAAAAAGATTATATAGGTTAGAATAGAAAGAAGAAGATCAAAAATAAAGAGCTTATGGGCCGAATGGAGATCCAAGATGAAAAAGATAATAGTTATGTGTATTATTTTCTTTTATTTGTGAAACATGCATTCTAAGTAGGTTTGACCTTTTGATATCCCTTATGACTTGGGAGATGTTTTGTGGAAAAATCCATAACTATTCCATATTTGTTATGTTTTATATTTATGTGATATATATAGGATGACCAATGTTCTCATTTCTATTCACATCATTCAAATCACTTTCTGTCAAAATGCATATATACATATACATAGACATTATTGTTCATATACAGATCACTTCTTACTTGAAATCCAATTAAACAAATATATACATGCTAGACTGCAAAATATTTCTATTGTCTTTTTTTTCTTCAAAATTGCTCCTGTTGTGTACTATTGCTCCACACTATCATCGATACCTGCACGCAATAAATCCTACTTGTTGAGCATTAAATATGCCCAATGATAAATAAAAATCATGGTATTTCCAAGACAAGCATAATTGCATTAATTATGCAAAATCATCAATTTTTCTTATCAAAAATACAATTTTCAATGTTCTAACAGTCAATTCAATTCAATTCAATTTAGTACTTTGATAAATTTTCAATTAAGTCCTTTTTTCATTTTATTTCAAATTTTCCCTTTTTACATTTTAATCACAAAATTGACATTAATTCAATTATTTTCACGTCACATTCAATTTTTTAACATACAAAATTTCCTATGGTTCTTATTTGAACTTTTTATGCAAAATTACATTTTAGTCCTTGCATTTCTCAAAAGTTTATTTTCGGATTGTCTATTCACTAAATTACCACTTTACTCTTTTTATTCATTTATTTATCACTTTTACTCATTACATACAATAGTTGAAAAAATTACAGTTTTGCCCCTAAACTTTTTATTTCTTTTCAATTAGGTCTTATTTGGTTCTAAACTTCATGTTTAGCTTTCTTTTTGAATTTTTAACTTATCATTATGCCCCTAGTACAATTCCAACAGAAATTTTCAGATCGGATATACAGGATGTGGACCCCACAGGCTACAATATAGACTGAAAAATGACCCATAAAGACCATTTCTCACAGATAGAGCACAGAACAGTGCAGATACTATAGAAGATCAATGATCCTACCATAGCAAAGCAAGTTACCATGACTTGCACCGTAGTATAGGTGTCCCTATGCTAGCAAATTATATCTTGAGTTAGATTTTGACCACCTAACTATTACTAAGGGCAAGATTCATTTTATTTCACTTTACTTTTTAGATTTTTGGCAGTTTCAATAGCTTTTTCATTACAGTAAATCTGTCAGTTAACTTTTTCATTACTTTTGCATAGTTTGTGAATTATTTCACAACAATTCATAAATTTTCACTTATTTAACGAATTATTTCATAATAATTCAACAAATACACTTTGTACATAATCAAATTCTCTTCTAAAAAATACTTAAATAATTTTCATAAATTCCATAAAAATTCATGGATGCATTACTTCATTTTTAGGTTCATTTTATGGCTTAATTTATCAAAAATACACAAAGTATACCTTAGTTCTCTTTAGATAACCATTCAGCCACCAAAGGAAGTTCACCTTACACATTTATTTAAATTAATTTAAGCTTTCTAATAGGTATATTCAAGGTCATGATTCATTATTCTATGGTTAATTTCAATTATATATGCATTTTTCCTAATTTTCTCTAAGTTACATAAAGGAAAATCATGCTAATTTAAGGAAAATAGAAGGATTTAATAGAAACTAACCTTTCTAACAATCTTTAGGCCCTCTATGGTTCATTTTTCTTGTCTTTAGCCTTTGATGGTTATCCCTTACTTGGAGAACCTACAATGGTTGAGTATTTTATCATAAGAAACACTACTTTTTTGATCTCAAATGCTTAAATTAACCACATAAATGAACTCTGGGCACCCAAAAAGACTTGTAGGTATTTTAAAATAAAATTAAAACCATAATTTTCTCTTATCTCACTTTGACACTCTAAGCTTTTTCTTTTGATTTTTTCCACTTATCTTCCTCTAATCAAAGAATAGAGGCTCAAGAAATCATCTGGAGAGATAAAACTTCACTTAATATGCTTGGATTAAGAGAGAAAGAGAGAGAAAACTTGAAAAAAAAGAAAGAAAAAGAACAATGGTGGTTTGACCAAAGCAAGAAGGAGATAAAGGCTGAAGAGATAATGTTGGTTTCTCAAAATATCATCTCCCAACAAGCTTTTATAATGGCTGAATAGGTTGGGCTTTGGTTTAACCCAAGTCCACTAATTTAGGCCCAAAAGCCTAAAATAAAGCCCATTATGCCATTTTCCTGTAATTATCTCACTTTCTAATTCCAAATTAATTCAATTTTGATTCCATCATTCTTATCATATTTAAAATAGGCTGTATGTAAAATTTTAGCCCAATCGAAGTCAGTTACAAGTTCGATTCAATTAGATTGGTCCGATTCGACAATTACTGGTATCATCAAAAAATTAACTTTTTACAGCCAAAATTTTCTACATACCATTTTAGGCATATATGCAATTTCTAGCAATTTTTAAAGCTTATTTGCTATTTTTAAAGGTTCGGTCAAACCTATATTAATCTAGTTACTATTTAAATCGAATCGCTTTATTTTTCATGTTTTTAACTTTTGGAGGCCTATTTAATCTTAATTTTACTTCGAATTTCAACCACAGACTAATCGTGATCAATATTTTTCGATGGATAAATAAAATATTTTTCATCTCCGGGTGTACTTTTTAGCTTGGATACACTATTCACTATCGGGAATTACTATTCATGATTGATCCAACGTTCAAGCCATTAAAATTCTCTCCAAATAAAAGTAATTTTTTCCTCAAAATTTACCTATATCAAAGAGCAGAGGATACTGTTGTCTCATAGTAGTTTTTTGCTCCTTTGTAGCTTTTTCCAGATTATGATGGTGCCATAATACCTTCACTAGTGGAACTTGTTTATTCCTAAGCTGTTTGACCTATCTAGTTAGGATTTTTATTGGTCTTTCTTCATAGGTCATATCAGCTTGAACTTGGATTTCCTATGGTGTGATCACATGTTCAGGATCAGATCTATACTTTCAAAGCATAGACATGTGAAACACATCATGCATCTTTTCCAACTTCAATGGTAGCTTCAAACGGTAAGCTACAGGATCCACTCGCTGAAGTATCTTATAAAGACTAATAAATTTTGGACTTAACTTGCCCATGTTGCCAAATCTCAAAACTTTTTTCCACAGAGATACCTTCAGGAAAACACTATCTCCGACTTGGAACTCTATATCTTTTCTCTTTAAGTCTATGGAAGCCTCACTTTTACCATCCCCCACCTGTGTATCTCAGTTAGAGGACATCTTTTCACTATAAAACAAATAGGAGCAAGTACACATTAGATTCCATAACACCTTTTCACTAACAACTGGCATGTATATATAGATAAATCAATCACTTAATCCCACTCCAATTTTAGAACCGCTTAAACCATTGCTCTGATACCATAAAATGTAACACCCCTACTATTATAGTCCTACGAATTTAAATGATTAGCCAAAATTGTTTTTTCTTTTCTTATCATAACAATCATACACTTAACCAAATAATTCATTAATTTTCAATTCTTATATATTAATCAAGTTTATAAATCCAACTTATCGCTGATCTATAATTGTCCAATTTTACTATTTATTTTACAAAATTTTTGCAATATAACGGCTATAAACTTATCTAGACCCCTAAAAAGCAAATAATTCCATAGCTCTTTAGGGGCACAACAATTTATAAGTAGAATATAAATATACATCACCATACATTCTCATTTCCATTCACACCATTCAAATCACTTTCTATCAAAATACATATTTGTACATACATAAAAATTACTGTTCATATACATATCACTTTTTACTTCAAATCCAGTTAAACAAATATATATATATATATGTTAGACTATGAAATATTTCTATTATTTCTTTTTCTTCAAAATTGCTCCTGCCGTGTACTATTGCTCCACACTATCATCGATACCTACATGCACTAAATCCTACATGTTGAGCATTAAATAGTGAGGAAATAGCCATAGATGATCATCCCTCACATGACAAATGACCATTTTTCATAACTAAAGGCTAAAATTAAGGTTTTTAATGCTCATTTGCTAAAGCCTTCAAAACAATTTTGAAAAATCATAAAATTTTCATTAAAAAGTTGAAAAATCCATATTAGAGATTCAAAATCTATATTTTTTTTATAAAAAATATACTATTTTCTCATCATTAGGTAACCCTGATCTAGGCTACCTCGGGTCACAGTACCTGCAAGGGGTACCTATCATTAAACTACAGGTACCTTAATGTCTTCTGGCATAATATAAACACTTTAGTGGACCTCCACTCTGCCCTGCTGATGCATCCTTTCCAGAACTAGATGTTGTGGGTGGCTTTTATCATCTACCCCTAGTGATTAGGCTATTGATAGACTCAACTGGCTAACTTATTTGTACACCTCGAGGTCTTTTTCGTGTTGATGGACCACCCTTACAATATCTTCTCCTCTACTCCCTTTTTTTCTTTGCTAATTCAAATTTCTCCACCTAAATAGCCACTTGAACAAGCTGATAGTAATTCATAGGCTGCAATGATATGGCCCCTACTAAGTGTTCTTTAATTCAGTCATTTAAGCCATCATCAAACTTTTGGCATCTAAAGGCTTCAGTTAACATCAGTTCCAATGTATATTTGCTCAAACTGCTGAACTCTTTTTCATATTCAACCACCATCATACTTCTTTGCTTTAAATTAAAAAATGCCTCAACTTTGTTTTTTTGTAAGCTTCAGTAACATACTTCTTTTTAAACTCTTATTCGAAAAACTCCAAAGTGAGTGGATCCAGTATTTAAGGTTGTTTTAGCATTAGTTTCTACCAATCATATGCTGCTCCTTGAAGTAAAGAAACAACACAAGTAGCTTTCTGTTTAGATGGACATTTAATCTCATCAAATACTTGTTTAACCTTCTCTAACCGAAACTTGACCTTATCCAACTCCTCCAAGGTAGTACCTAAAAACTCTTCTACCCCATGCTTTTTAATTGCTTTAATAGGGGCTTTAGGTGTAGTCATTTTTTGCAAGATTTAAGACATATCCTGAGAAATATTTAGCAATACCTCCCTGAAGATAATAGCAAATGCATCACATCGAATGGATGTCAAAGATTCTAGATTTGATTGCCCCAGCAAATTAATCAGTCTCATCATCTGCTTCTTTAGATCGCTCTATGATCTGTCTCAGTTAGTGATGATTATAAATAAATTTGCTTATTATGATTTCAATTACTGATCCTAGAATCTACAAATATTCATGTCATCAATACATTTCTACACATAACTATTCAAAAAAATGTACCATTTTAGTTTAAAAAGCTTAAGATTACATAGTAGTTACATTGTAATACTCTTTAATCAAAATACTTTATAATAAACATAAGCCAAAATGAGACTCATACAGTAAATCCCTCTACTCTTTATGCTGGCTTATGTATACTTTATGGCCCATATATATTTTTTAATATGGCATGGATAGTAGTACCTTAACCTATGTATAGGAGGTGTTACAGTTGTTAGTAGTTAATTTGCTAAACTTACAATTAAGATTACTTAAATTGCCTTATGACGTGTGCTCTTCACTCCTTTTAGATCATCGACACCTGATTTCATCTCCAAAACAAGGGATCATCGAGGTCAAGTGAGAAAACCTCTAACCTTTAGCAGTTCAATCTCACTTTTAGGGTCTGACCAGGTTAAGGTTCCTAGCTCATATCGATAGTCGCTTTGCAATAGGAATGAGACTCAACTTAACTTACTAAATCTTAAACCTCAAAAGGTATGAGATGCCTAGGTGTTCCTATCTCATTGCTAATGATCGATAGTCAAGAGGCATCTAATTGGGCACCACAAGGTTAATGGTAATGAGTCACCACCCGATAAAATATTAGGAAAAATGGTGTTTTGACCTCTTGAGACCAATAACCTAGAGAAGGTTTGGAACTTCACTTTTATTTTTACATTTGATAAATATGACATAATGAATTTCAGATTAATCATGTTATCCCTTTCCTTTCATGCAAGATTAGAGCAACTAATGAAAATTAAAGGTTCACCCAATCACGTACAATAAAGGCATTCATAAATTAAGCAATTTATTATGACCATTTTTTATGAGCACTTTTATCGTTGAATATGGATTATGAAGAAGCATTTCGTTGTGATGGTTTGAAGATAGGGACTTGTCAGTCCAAGTTTTATTTAAAAAATGTTTCATGTTATTTAATTATATATAAAAATCATTTATATTATTAAAAGTTGAATCTTTACATTTGAGTTTCCTAGGCAAAAATGCGAACATTGATCCAATTTTTTAATGAAATATTTGAATTTTTAATATGAATGTTTTTGTGACATTTTTCATTGACGGTCAAAAACCTTTTATTAAAGTAAAAGAGATATAGATCAGGGACTTACCTGCAGCACTTGCCAAGTGTTGTTTACAAAAGGGTCATCAAAAGTGAGAACCATGACAATAATAATAACAATAATGGCAAAAACAATAAAGGAAAACAGATAAAATGAAAAGAATAACAATAATAGAAAAAGAAGCTAAGAAAAACATGTAAAAAGAATTTAAAAGAAATAAGAATCGAATGTGTATGTTAAGAAATGCATTTAATGACATACGATCAACTCCTTTTATTTAAAATGACAAGAAAATGCATTTTAGGCCATGCATCACATAATGCATGGATGTGCATTAAGCAATACATGACCTTAACGACCTAATAACGGCTAGTTTTCTCT
The DNA here is from genome assembly GCA_037975025.1 of Excoecaria agallocha. Classification (NCBI taxonomy): domain Eukaryota; kingdom Viridiplantae; phylum Streptophyta; class Magnoliopsida; order Malpighiales; family Euphorbiaceae; genus Excoecaria; species Excoecaria agallocha. The sequence continues at coordinate 60,624,890 of CM075811.1, read as the reverse complement.
TCTCTTTAAAATAAAATCCATGTCAACAATAGATCAAAAGGGAACCCAAAAAAAGGAAAATACCAAAATATGGTTTTTATACTAGATTTTCCAAAAACCAACCCTTTTTTAAAAAGCCAAAATAGAATTTAAAGACAATAACTTTGTGATCTCTGTCACACTCAATATACCTTTGAAAAGGGTTTCATAACCTAAATCTAGCAAAGTAAGTATACAACAGATATGTATAAATGAGAATAACAAATAAACTTTTATGATGAATCCAAAATGATGAAAAGGCTTTTTATATTACTTTCTGTGTACTTGCTCGATAAGACTGTTGAATGTCAAATTTGTGGACCCTTATTATATTGAAAAAAAACAAAAGCAATTGACAAATAAGAAGAACTAAGTGCCAAAAACCACTTTTCACTTAAGAATTTTTGGAAGCTTTCTATAAAAGCAATATTAACATTTAGATCAAACTTTTCCAACCCTTTGAAAGCAATCGACAAAAACTATATATAAGAGCGAATGTATGGGAGCGTATATAGATATGCACAGGTATGCATCTAAAAAGTTAGTCACTCGCCTACCTTGTAACACCTGCAAATTTGCATATGTCAGCATAGTACAAAGTAGAGCATAAATAATTGCCCTAGGATAAATTTTGGGATAATCGAAGTTGAATAAGACAGGAAAATCGAAAAAAATATAAAGGTTAAATGTGCCAAGGCTAAGGTAATCCGAGGATGGGTGACAAGGTGGGAAGTTTGGCTTAAGAGTAGTTTATGAAAGTAGGCATTAAATGGAGTCTAGTGGTACAATTTAAGTGAAAAATGAGCTTCGGTTGACGCTTAAATGGGATAGAGAAGTTTTTACGCAGTACCATAAAAATGATTGACCGAAAGTTTGATCGAAATTTGAATTAGTGTACTAAGCTTTGAAAATTATTTCAATTGCATAAATATATTGTTAATAACCTAAATGACCTATCAGAAGTGAAAAATAAGTGTTATGACAGTTTCGAAATTTCGGGTTTTGGACTTGCTGTATAGGCCATCGAAGTTAGAAGTATATCGAAATGATGTCAAAATGAGCTAAAATTTGAACCACATATTCTTGAACATGCTATGACATTCAAGGTAAAATTTCAAGGTATTCTAACATGGGAAACTAAAATTCAATATTTAGGGTGCAAAATCGAGATTGGTATAATTAATGGGCCTAATTCAGAAATTTTGAGCATATGAGGATTTGGGAGTCATTAATAAGAAGTTATAGTCATGTACAAGAAAATATAGAATAAATGGGTGTGTAGAAATGGAGAATTTGGCGACATATGGCTTAATTTAATGCCATTACATTTAAATGTTAAAGAATTAATCTTGGCCATTCCTTTTACCCACTAAAAGACAAAGTGGAAAGGTGTATAAAAATATAAAAACCTCTCAAAAATTCTACATTTTTCCTTGTTTCTTCACCCAAACCCAAACCTAGCATTAGTTTCCCTCTCCTCCATTTTTGCTTCATACAAGCTTTCTCTCTCCAAATCCAAAGCTCAAATTTCAACCTCATACATAGGATTTCATCCTCTTTAACCTAGAAATAGATTTGCATCAAAAAGATTTAAGAAATTAAGAGAACAAGGTGAGTAACGTTATATTTAATTTGGTGACTTTATGAGTTTTGGATAGAATTAGTGGGGGAATTTTATATGAGCATGTAGAGAATGACTAGGAGAGTAGTGTACTAGCTTTACTTTGCTTAAAATTAGCATTTAAACTCATAAATTCCTTTCTTTTAATTTCGACCAAAAGAAGAAAAATGAGAGGAAAGGAAAGGTAAGGAGGGAAAAGGAAAATAGAAGGAAGAATACGTGTTAAGCAGACCAAATTGAGGTTAGTGGATGCAATTTACATTCAATTTCACTCTTTGAGTTAAATTTCTTATAAAATCTACATTATGTAATTATACTAAATTGAATGTAATAGTGAAATAAATTAAGATGACATGATATAATGCTAAATTAAGTCACTAAAAACTCAAATTAATGAATAAATTAAATAAAAAGGAAAGGAAACTTAAGTGGCCAAATTGGGTACCTTAGGGTACCTTAATATATTTTGACATTAAATTAAGTATTCCATGGTAATTAGACAAGCTAAGGCATAAGAAAGGTAAGAATATTGATTAAAATGAAAGGTGAGGTCTATCATTGATTATGTAATACTTATATAATGGTGGAACTTATTGGAACTTGAGAATTTTTATGTGAATCTAGCATATTTCACTATATTGTGACTTATAATGGATAGACAACTACATATAGCATGAAATTGGAGGAAGAATTATTTGGTAAGTATGACTTTGCTTATTAGCCAAATGATTTGTATATGTGGAATGGCATGATTGAGTTGAATTCTCATGAAAATAACCACATATGTGAGGAATTTATGATTAATAATTAAAAGCATAAGGTAGTTAATATAATATGATGATAACAAATAATAATATACAAATTTAAATGGATATGAAATTTGATAATGCCCTTAGTATTCAGTGAATGATCCAGAATTTTAGGATAGTATGGCTAGCCATAGGGTTATATATACCACGGGAGATCATGAGTATATGGAGATTTGTACCACAAGATATGATTATGATCCATTTATGATAGTATAGCCGGCTCATTAAATGGCATTATTGGAGATGGTCGCATATTCTGGCTATATGCTCACTCCAGTATATTAGATACCCATCCCGCTTATCCGATTCGTGATTTTCCATTGGTGATAACTCAAGATAAAATTGTAATTTTACATGTAAACAGGGATAAAAAGGTAACTGTGACATTAAATATATGGTAAATGTCAATAAATAATAAATAAGATGAAAAATGAGATTGATAAGTCAAATAGGGGTAAAACGGTAATTATGTGATGAAACAAAGATAAAATGGTAATTTAAAGTAAAAAAGGTGAATAATGAGGTTAAAATAGCTAAACAGACCTAAAAGGGAAAATTTATACTTAAAATAAAGTTTAGACTAAATCATAATTTACCACCCTTAGAAAATTTTTGAGAGACTAAAATGTAATTTATGTAATTAAATTAAATTAAAAAACAAAGAAAGTCAATCAGATCAAAATTAAGGTCAAATTGGTCAAAATTGAGAAAAAATCAAACTTTAAGAACTTAATTAAATTTTTTCACATAATTGCATAAATAAATGAGATTAAGTGAGAAAAATGACTATTAAGGTAATTAAGAATAAATTATAATATAAAAGGGATTAATTTTGAATTAATTTGATAAGTAAAATTTTTAAATGGCAAATTGGTAATTATGCTTAAATTAAGCCATAAAATAATTAAATGAGATTTTATGCAAGTACATCCACCACTAAACGACAAATTTGCTTAACATGTGGTTTTGTTTTAACTGCGCACAGGGTCAAGTACAGTAAAGGAATTTGAAGAAAAGTTTGTGTCATGTACATGTGGGAGTCCCTTGACATTTTGCTTTTAACTGGGTTGTATAAATTATAATAGGCTATATAAATATGTATACATAAATATGGCGTGTAAAATAAACGATACTATGATTTAGTAAAATTGATGTATGTGGATGTATGTGATTGTTTGCTTGAGATGCATTTGTGTGAGACTGAATTTAGAAGTGTTATGTTGTTGACTAAAGTTTTAGAGGGGGAAACCATTATTGGAAGTGTAATTTGAACTTTTACAAGTTTTGGTAGCATGATTTTAAGCCGTCATGCTGCCAAAAATTTCATCAAATAAATAATAATAATTTAACAATGCTAAATGAGTAATCAAGATGACATAGGAATTAAAGAAATCAAAGTAAAGTAATAATAATAGTAATAAAATATTAGAAAATTAAGTAAACGTAAGGTGTCACATACTGGCTCTCTGGGAATTCTAGCCACTTTTGGGTTGTATGGTCATACCAACAGGAGTGTACCGAGTGCATCTTAAGTACCTAGGGTAAATTGCCTGAAAAGGCAAGATTTTTGTGATGTTTGATCTTATGCTCCCTTTGCAAGGCCATACATAGCCAAAAATGGCAAAAATCCTAACATTAGGTTAAATATTGAGATCTTATCTATGCTAGGGTGGGGACTTGCCTAATTTACCCTTTTTTAGTCCCAAATAAAAGACATTTCTTAGTATTCAACCCTATATTCCACTCGACTACTTCAATCAAGCATAAAAAAACCTTTTAAAACATTTTTCGAAGATTAATTTCAACACGAAAATGATTCACCGTTCTTAATTCGTTTTCTTTAAAGGAGCAATTTTCCTCATTAGCTAACCTTGATAAAAGCCTCCTCAGGATCCGATGCTTACACGCCCATTCTAAACCAGACAAGAATCCTTCACCTTTTTCTTTATGGGCTAAGAGAAAGCGGGTAGTATGGCACCCTACACATATAGTTTGGTTAATTTTTTGTGGTTTTAGTTAGAGAATAACCATTTCTTGATGCTTTATTAGTTGATAAAGTTATAATACTAATATGCTAAATGTTTATTAAATTCCAATGCATGAATTTACCAAGATTCATGAAATATAATAGTTTTGCGCGTGGTGCAACTTATAATATTATGATGTCTGATTGAATGCTTTAGGATCTGTGAACTGAATTGAATCAACTATGCAAAACTTGCAAAGCGGGAAGAAATTGATGGCTTTCTGGTTGGTGGTGTATACTTAAAGGTATATTCCTTCTATTCATGTTAGGTTAATATCATCCATGGTCACTGAACTTATGCTTAATAAACTAAAAGCAACTAAATTATTTTTTTTAATGAAATTATCACTGAACTTTACACTATTTTTGTACGAAAATCATTTTGACTGGTTTTCGATGAAACCAATCATTGGAATGTTGATGTGGCATGCTACATCATCTACTTATATGCACATGGTGTGCCATATCATTAGCTGATACTAGCTACTTTTACACACGTGGCTTGCCATGTCAGTTACTTTTGCGCACATGGCATGCTACATCAACTCACTTATGCACGTATAGTATGCCACTTCAGCACTCTTGCAAGGATCATCACCGAAAATCGATTAAGATAACTTTTATGCAAAATAGTGCAAAGTTCAGTGATAATTTCATTACAAAAAATAATTTAGTTACTTTTGAGTTATTAGGTAAAAGTTAAGTGATCATGGGTGAAATTAACCCCATTAATTTTATACTTCAAAATTTGAAGCGGGTTGAAATATTTATTTTGTGCTTTTAAAAGCCTTATATTGTTGCCAAGCTTAATCAGTCGGAGTTACACGAATATTAAAATATTGTTTGTGGTGATGCAGGGCCTTGAATTTGCGACCATTATCAATTTTATAACACCCAAGAAAGTTGCTACCTAATTATATAAAAGTCTGTGAAGCTAGAAGTCAAATTAGGAATAAAGGGCAAGTAGAGAATACTTCATTTAAGGTATACCTCGAAGTAGATTAGCTAGTTTCATCATTTTGGAGTTCTGATTACAAGTCCATTATTGTTTTCTTTCTAACTTCCCATAACAAAAAAGGTCTATCAGCTTATCTTTGTTGGACTTAAATTAGATTGATGCCATAATCTTAAAAAGACATACTTCTTTCCCTCTATTTTTTATTATTTTTATTTTCATTTTTATTTTTTGTAACAACATATTTTCAAATTAGTTGTGAAATAATGATTATAAACATAATTAATGATTTGATTACAATTTAAATTAAGAATTTATATTTCAAACCTTAATCCAAGTTATCCAACAATTGACAATAATTTCATTAACTGATGAGAGTTTGAGTGTGATTCATTATTAACTAAAAATGGATATTAATTGAAAATAGAAAGTGCTACCTATTCTTTAACAATTTTAAGTCTAACTAAACTTGTCCACCAATTAGTACTCTTAGTTAATGGTGGGTAAGTCAGAAAGCTATATCCTATGTATTAAAAGCACACATGAAATTATTATGAATTAAGTATTGCCTTAGTCTTACTTTTGCTATAAATTTATAGTGTAAAATGGGAAGAGAAAAAGAAATACTAAGCCTCCAATTGGAATAAAATCAAAACTTCAGAAAAAAGATTTTAGAGAAAATCTATTAATCCCACCGATGATCAAAATCATAATAAATATTAAAAGTTGGTATCAATCCTTGAGGGTGTGCATTAGCAAGATAAAAAGTGGAGCTAGCAGATTTCTACACTCAAAGCATATATTCTCCATAAATCTAATAATATTAATGGAAAATAACTTCATGTTTGAATAAAAAAATGGAATGGTTTTACCCAAGAGCCAGAAGGGGTCCTGAGTGGAAACAAGGTTGGGATGAACAGACTTTTGGTTTTATGTCTATACCTCCAATCCCATAACTCATCATTTTTGGAATTGTAATTCACTTACTTTGGCTTTCACACTACACAAACTATTATGTTTTATTCAACAATTCTTATTCAATGATGTATAATACATCTTGCATACCGATTCAATACTATGTTATCAGAGTTATATTTCCTAAATTTGCTTTAAAGGGTAAGCCCAATTACTTGAGATCATTGATTCATAATGAAAGAAGAAGAAGAAGAAGAAGATAAGAAAAGAAAAGTAAATAACAATTTGACTTGTATATGATTAGGTAAGGCCGACCACAGTTAATTTTTAAAATCAGTCCACAACCGAAAAAGGGAGGTTAATTTCATAGTTTTGAAATAGAATAACATTTACTATAGATTGAATATATGAATAAATATACAAATCAATACAATGTAGAATAAATCGATAAATCAATACAATGTTATGTTATATAAATTTCAATTCAAAAACTAATTTGGATTGTTATCAATACAATGTTATGTTATATAAATTTCAATTCAAAAACTAATTTGGATTGTTAATCATTCTAATTCCCAATGAGATTTTTCTATTTTTCTAAAATATGTTCATTTGTATATGTATCATATCCATCACAAGATCTCATATATATATATATATATATATATATATATATATATAGAGAGAGAGAGAGAGAGAGAGATGAGCAAAAAAACCGAAAATATGCTTAACAGTAAAATCGATTCGAAACCGAATCGATTTTTATGGTTAACCGATCCGATGGATACGGTTACGGTTTTTAATTTTTATATTTTTTGTTAATGGTTACGGTTTAGGTTTTTAGGTACCGGTTAATCGTTAGTCATATATATATATATATATATATAATTTTTATATCTTCAATTTTTTCTATTTCTCTCTAAAATTTACATAAAATAATATTTTAAAATATATTTAAATTATATTTTTATTTTTATACCTTAATTTATATTATATCATTCTCTTTAATTATATAGTAATATTTATATATAATATACGATTAACTTTTATATATATTATTTTTTATATTAAATTAAATTTATATTATGTCGTTCTCTTTAGTTATATAGTAATATTTATATATAATATCTGATTAACTTTTATATATATTATTTTTTATCATATATTGGTGTTCATATTTTACTTAATAGCTTGTAATTATATATTCTTATATTTTAGAGTTTATGTTATAACATTTAATATTATTCAAAATTTTATTTAACTTAAAATCAAACATATTCTAATTTTCAACAAATATCAAATCTATTTTATAATATCAGCTATTAATCTATATAACATGAATTTTGACTAGTAAATTATGTTTATTTCGTAATTTTTATATTAAATTACTTTACTTATTTGAAATTGAATTGAATTTTTTCTAATTTTTTTAATAATTTTATGTTATAAATTTTAATGGTTAACCAAAAAATATTGGTTAACCAAACCGAAAAACCGAAATCAATGGACTGGTTAACCGAATGCAATGGACTGTTAATGGTTAGTGATTTTAAAAAATCGATATTAATGGACTGATTAATTTTTTTGCTAATGGACCGGTTAACTGGTCCATGCTCATCCCTATATATATATATATATATATATATATATATATATATATATATATATATATATATATATGAACATGGCTAAACAAAATAGTTTATTATTGAATTACTTCATTAATCATAGAGCATAACTAGATTCAAGGATCAATTTCATCTACTGTCATTAAACTTAGACCTTATTACCCAAAAACAACGGATTTATTTTTCATAATGAAAATATCATTGAACTTAATATCGATTTGAATAAAAGTAGATAAAATCTTAGACATTTTTAACTTTTATGGCAATACGTTTTTGCTATCTAAATCCCTATCTTCTGGGTCAATACCCTTACCTGTTGCCATTAACCAGGCCACAGCTTTCATCTTTTTCTCTACCCTTCTCAAGGTTAGATCCTCTATTCTTGGTACCTAGCATTTTGAGGCAATAAGCAGTGCCTTACCCTTGGAACTAGCAGCAGTTGGAAAGACTATAGCCACTACCATAGAAGTCTCCCCAGCCTTGGCCGATTCAACCTGGTTAGCAGGTGCTATAGGCTGCATTTCAGAAGTAAGTGCCATGGTGGTGAGCTTTTCATTAATTATGGCCATTGCCTTCCTTTCAAGATCCTCAAGAAAAAATACTTGTAGGTTGTGTTGGATTAGACATCTTCACTTTTTCTGCTTATCCCCCAACTATCTCAGAATATATATTTACCGTGTCACTCAAACCCACTTTTTAAGGTGGTCACTAGAACCTTTAAAACAACTAGGTATGTGATCTAGAATGGCTAAAAAATAAAAAAGTTAGAATGAATCATGGTAATACATATGATACATGGACATGTATATATATAATTCATGGTATACGTGTGATGTATGACATATGAATATGTTATATATATGATGCATATTGAATATATTGTACATAGATGTATAATAGTGATGCACATGACTGACATACATATGATGTGTGACATAGTGATGTGTAATATACAAGTGATACATGAACATAACATGCTTATAATTCATGGGAATAATTCTATGCAAAAAGCAAAATATGCAAACTAAAATAAATTAATACAGAATGTGCATTTTCATAACACATAAAATGAAATATACACATTTTCAGGTAAAAAGAACTTACACATAGAATGCACATGTTTCATGTTATGATATTATTATTTTATTTGCACGTAAAATAAGATACACATACATTAAAAATCTATGAACATAAAATATGCATATTTTTTTATCCTATTAGAGATGCATGCATATGTATGCAGCATAGATAAATGCATGCAAAAGAAAAGAAAATCCTTCCAACCTTATTACTCTTACATAGGAGATCGTGCGATCTCTTTCCTCAGTGGGATTAGTTCATGGGTTAATGGGGAACCTAATGAATGCATATGGCGTATGATGGAAAATCGGTAGCATAACCTCTCTTTATTTAAAGCACATAAAAATGGATTTTGGCGATTGTATAACTAAATAATGCAGGTGAACTGAAATATGCTTATTAGCATATGAAAGCCTTTGATTAGCAAACATTTAAATTTATTTGGATTTATTTGATGCATAAAGGCTTACATCACAAGTAATGTATTATGGTGCATCCCCTCTATGCCATTACATGGATTTTTTTCAGGTGATATAGCTTTAGGACTATCCAAGCATGATCCTTGCCAATGGATCTAGCTCATCACAAGCATAATGACCAATTGGGTCACCATTTGATATACCATAAAGGCATGAAGTATGGGCTGGTGGTCCTCCCTAACACTTCCTTACATTGCGTGAATGTAGGTTATGCTTTAGGAATGTACCGAGGCTAAATGGGGATGGCTAACTTAATTGTAAGGCCTAGCATGAATGAAATGTAATTTTTTAAAAAGAAATAAAATTCCTTAATCTTAAAACCCATTTATATTAAGCTAACCAAAAATAGTTTTATAGCAAAATCTAATAGGTCCCCTATAGAGTTACCACTATAACGCGTGTCGAACCTCCAATCGATATCTGGCTAGTTCTCAAAAGTCCATTTTTAGGATCCAAAACTGGATTAAGGTTTATTTAACTCATAAAGGCTGGTCATTTCATTATAGATAGGGATTCAACCCAATTCACCATGTTTTGAGCCTTAAAAAGGCATAAGATAGTATCTCGAGGTACCACTGTTCCATTATTGGTGATCAACCTACGAGGGCATCTGTTAGGATCCACAAGGTAGGTATCATGAAGTCGCCACCCAATAAAAAATTAGAAAATAAGTTCTAACCTTATGAGATCAAAATTAGAGATAGTTCAAGACCTTATTCTTATTCATACCTTTGGTTAGTATTATAAATGAATTTTGGATTAATTATTTTATCATTTTTCTAACATGAGTTATCATGCTAGAAAAGTAAGGTGCACTCAAGCACGTTGGAAAGATGTAAAGTATGTATATGAAAGCAGTAAAGATATGGCATAGAAAGTTGTAAAGGCATGGCATGAAAATTAGTAAAGCCATGGTATAGAAAGAAGTACGCTTATGACAAATAAATAAATCATACATAAACTAGGTAGTTTATTTGCAATGCCCATTTTGATGGGAACGTTGGTCCCTGCATGCATATTTACCAAATGCAGAGTTTTGAGTGTATTTTGGATAAAAAAAATGAGAACATTGAGCCTAAGCGGCTTTCAAAGAATCGCGTTGGTTTATTTTAAGGTAAAAGAATTATTTTTATTTATACAAAAAAAAAATCTTAATTTTTACATGTTATTTTGAGCATGAAAAACATGATATTAGTCCCCTTTTACAAAAAAAAAAAATCCCACTCAAAATTGTACAAAATCATTTGGTTAGTTTTTAAGTTAACGCTTACAAAAATCATTTATTATTACAAACCAATTGCAAAATAAAATTAAAAGATAAAATTAAATACAAATTTATAAATATCCATGACTCATTCGCCATGGCCTTCAAATGTCCCACCCGCCTTGGGTATGTGCGTGTAGTGGGGAATAAGATATAACGGTTAGTGATAAAAAATAGTCTGTGTGTGTACACACAAACATACGAAAATTTAAATATAATATAATATAATATACAGTATAAAAGAAAATAAATGTAAAATAAATGAAAAGGTGCAAAATAAATAAATATACGCATATATATATACACGAGAATATATATATATATATATATATATATATACACACACACACATAATAACAACCACAATAATAATAAAAATATTAATATACCATAATATATGTATATATATAATAATATGTAGTAGTAGTAGTAGTAGTAGTACTAATAATAATATATGTATAATATATAATAATAATAATAATAATAATAAATGTACATATATGTATAATAATTAATAATTAAAATGAAATAATAATTATTTTAATAATAATAAAAGGCAATTATAAAATTAATAGTAGAAAAATAATACTAACAAAAATTATAAAATAATAATAATAAAAGTATTTATAAAAATAATAACAATATTAATAATAGTATTAATAATAATGAAAGAAGAAATGGTAGAAATGATGAAATTAACTAGTAAAAGTAACAACGACAACAACAATAATAACAATAAAAAAGGAAATTAAAATAACAAAGTAAAAGGAATAAAAGGGAAATAATGAAAACCATGCAAAAAGTTGGCCAATTTGAATAATGTCATACAAATGTAAGATGGAAGGCTTGTAGCGATGGGAGTGAATAGGCATCGCCGAAGGCTTGGAGACGATGAAGGAAGGGACAAGGAAGAGATTTTTAGCGACGGGAGATTTAGAATGTTGCTATAAAGTCCGATCACTAAAAGTCCACTGCCAACCAAAAAGAGGAACCAATGGTGCCCAAAAGGAACCTTTAACGGCAGAAAAAATTGAGCATCGCTAAAGGGTCAGAAAAACAAAGAATCATGCAGAGACAGAAAAAACTCTATTTTTGGCTAAAAATGATTCACATAATACATGAAAACACTTAGAAAAATTTACCAAAAATCCTTAAAAATCATGTAGAGGTGATTAAAACTCATTTTAATTGAATTAAACTCACATAAACCAAATCAAAACTCAGAAATCAAAAGGTTGAAGATGATAAATAGTAATTTTCATTTTTAAACTAATCAATTTTTTACATGTTTTTAGCAATGTTTTCAGAAGCGGCTCGAATATCGACTAGGCCTACCAACTGAGTCAAGAGTTAATTGGTTGGACCAAGTTGACTCGGTATTTTTATTTTTTAAAATATAATTATTTATAAAAAATAAAAATATTATATGTCAAAATACATTGAAAATTTTATTAATAACCAAATATCAATATAAAAATATTAAGACCAATAAAGTTTCTTTTTTATATTAAGACCAACAAAGTTTTTTATATTCAAATACTTGAAAACAAGTACTTTAATATTTTATTTTTTATATAAAGAAAATAAAAACAAAAATTCAAATTCGATACTTTTAATATATTGAAATTAACATTTATTGTTGAAATGTCCTATTGTCCTATTGAAGAGTTAAAAAAATTCATATTTTTAAGTTACAGCCATATCTAAGGACTTCGGATATAAGTTTGTTGTGGCTTATATATTAAGTCTATTTCAGATACATGTACTTAAACTTGTGTGTGGTTATATTAGTTTATAGACCAATTAATTACTGATTGATTACAATTTAAGGATCAAAAGAACCAATTTATCTGCATGATACTCTATTACTAATATCAAACAACATTTCTCAAAAATTAATAAATAAATAATCAAACAGTAAGTAAAAAAATAAAAGATTTAAAGTAATCTTCTTTACTTTTAATAAGGTTATTTATTTTAATTTCAATGATAGGCATAAGCATACATCGTTGTTGCCCCTACTTATATAACATAATATATTTATTGGGAGAAAATGATTAGTAAACACACTTGCAAATGGTGATCAACCACAGTAAACTCAATGAAGTTGATTTTGGGATCTACACCAGCCTTCTTTATCACCAGTAATTCAATCTTTTCATACCTTTTTCAATCAATATCTATAGCTATAATTTTCCATACATTAATAAATCATTAAGTGTGAGATTTTGAGTTGGAAGACAAAAATGAAGGAAAAGCAGACCTTGCCATTTTCAAGATGTGTAAGAGTCGTTAAAAGGGAAAAATATCCAGTAAAAACTCCAACTTCAATTGTATTTTTTGCATTCTCCATTTCCAAAAGCATAGCCATTAACTGCCCAAAATTCAGATTCATATTAAGGTAGAAACTGGACACCACACACACACATACCCCTAAAGAAATAAAGGTCGCACCTAAAGAAACACAAGTCCTGCTCCAGATGAAGAAGGAATGAAGAAGAAAAAGTTAGAAGAAGAGGTGGTTGTGTGAAATCTAAAATGGATGCAAAGAAAGGGAAGGGAATTTAGGGTTTTGTTTCTCAAAATGCAGCATTTTTAGGTTGAATCGAAGTCGGATCTGAGTTACTGAGTTCCTGTTCATTCCAATTTTTCTTGAGCCAACCTGAGTTTTTACTACTTTTGATTTTCATTTTGGATCAACTCAGATTTCTGGCTGAGTTGTGGTCCAACTAGTTCAACTAGTGGAGTCAAATCAAGTTTCAACACATTAGTTTTCAGTTAGTTTTCCATGTTCTTATGATTAAACAAACTTTGAAATCAAGAAATAAACCAATTAAAAACTAAGATCAAGAAATAAAAAAAGTAAAAAATTAAAGAACAAAAATGAAAAATTGAATATATATGTAATATAAATGGAAATAAACACAAAATAATAGGTTAGGAAGGTAGGAGGCTTAAGAATATTACCCTAAAATTTCTTGTCTCGAGAATTAAGGAATTACAAGTTTTTTTGGCTCTACCTATTTTATTTGTTCTTGGTTTTCCAAGTTATAGTGAAGAAGAAGAAGAAAGGGAGGAGAGAGAGAGAGAGAGAGAAAGCCCTATTGATTGGTGCAAATCACCTATTTATAGGCAAATGGACACCACCGCCTAAGATTGGAAAAAAATCTCCTTGAGTTTATCCACTCTCGAATGAAAGAAATGAAGAAAACTAATTTGTGTGAGTTTCGGCCATAACTCAACCACTTGCGGCCAGTGTTCACTTTCAACCACAACTCAATCAACTGACTCTTAATTCAAAATTTCTCCCAATTTTTAGGTTAGAAGATATCATTTTTTGAAAAAGTTGATTTCTTGATATTTTTTCCCTATGTGTTAGATTTTTGATGAATCAAGAATCATTAATTTGGGTTTGTATATTGGAATTTATGGCTAAATTACTAATGATGGCTCTTAGGAAATTTCTAGGGACAGAATTGGTGTTCCAACTTTGAAAAATTACTTGGAACAATAGGTTCAGAATTAGATCATATTCTCTCCATGAAAATTGTTCCATAATGATTTAGTTTCTGTCAAAAATAATTTCACCTCAAAATAATCTCTATGGTGGGAGATATTTTAAAAATACTAAATAGTGGTCCAGGTGCGGGGATAAATTTGGATCATCTAAGTTCAAGCCTAATTTTGAGGATCTTGAGGAATAAAATGGGTTTAGGTTTTTTCATGAAAATTTTTGTTCTGTGTCTTAAGATTCATATGGATTAAGAATCATCCTATTAGGATACCTGTAGAATAAGATAGACCTAAAATACTCAAGACTACTTCAAGTTTTTGAAATCTATTTTCTCATTTTGCCTATTTTAAAAGAAATAAATTGGGAGAGCATGGAAAAAATTATTTTGAAAACATTAAAAACCTGGGGAGTGCCATAGACTTTCGTTCCTTATCTTTTTTGGGAAAAATTTTCTTATTGGATAATCTTGATTAGAAGTCACCTTAAAACCTAGTGTCTGCAATATGTACATAAAGATTACATATATGTATACATGTAAATTACTATTCATTTATGAATTCTCTTATATTTATATAATTCATTTACATATTCATATATTCATTGAGATTACATATATGTATTTATCTAAACATGATATATACTTGTAATTTATTACATGTATATCCCGTGCATATTCATTTCTAATTGCATTTTTGTATATTTCAATATCAAGTATATTTAAGCACATACATTTACATGTAATCACCTAATCTTGATAATGTTAGACATGCATATTCACATATTCTTTCATGTATATATGTACTCATAATTAAGCTTATATAATCCATTTACATGCTCATTATAAGCTTAGTAATTGTGTAATATATCTTACATGCATATAAATCTCTATATTCATGCTCGCACAATTTCTTATTTCATTACATTACATGTATTTCATGCACAATAGATCATTATTTACTTTTATATATGTGTTTGTAAAGTTTCATTAGCATCGGATAAGGTTCGGGTATGATTTGATAATAATCGAGAGGAAAGTATGCAAAAAAAGGTAAAAGTTAAGGGGTTATAGTGGAGAGTTAATCCTCCCAAACGTGAGGTGTGCACAAATTCATTATAGAACCTTTACTTATAGTAGGAAGCCAAATTTCACCATCGGAAGGTGCCTAAAATCCAAGATTTTCATGAGATAAAATCCTTAGGTAATCTTATACTAGGAATTTTGATGCTAAAATTATCTTTTTTTGAAATATGGTTCCATAAAAAGATGTTCCCCTATGTCTATATTTTCCATATCATCAAAAATCAAGCAATTTGTACAAATATTTTAGAAGATAAACATAAAACAACAAAGGATGCTCCCAAACAGGGGTAATATTAGGTCCCCAAGTTCAAACTAAATATCAAGGGGTTTAGAGACAAAATTAGACTTTGGTTTCTTCTTAAACAATATATTTATATATCTTATATTTAATCTCTAATTTGGAGGTTTATAGGCCAAGTTATGGCTAAATTTTTGAAACTGGTCCTAATAAACCTTAAGCAGAATTTCTCCCAAGTCACTTTTTATGCCACAATTCATCCTTTCAAGGAAATTAAACATGAAAAAAAATTATAAATTCATTTACACATCCATTAAAATAAATTTATAAACTCAACTCAAGCAAGCACATGCAAATCAAAATCAATATGTTACCATACCTTTAAAAGTGGCCGTTAGTTTGTTTAATCTTTCTCTTTTGCTTCCCTTTATTCTTGCTTGTTTCTTCCTCTAAAACATAATCAATTCCACATATAAACCTCTATTTCATCACATAAATTTAGCTTCTCATATATATAACAAGAAAGGAAGGAGAATTTTACAAAACCTAACCTTAATTGTTTAGAAACTAACTTGATTTTCCTTATACCGACTAGCATGTAAACTAATACATTAAATAAAGAGGAATTGATGCAAGAAAGATAATGGAACAATCTGAAATTTTGGTTTCTAATGTTGGTCTGCCACTTCCTCTTCATTTTTCATGAGTTTTCCTTAACTTTCTAGAGTGGCAAATGTGGCTTTCCTATGGGTTCGCATGTTAGACCTAGGAAAATCACAACTTGCTCCCTCCTCTCTTTTGGTTTCTCAATTATATATAGCTTCTACCTTTATTTAAATTTTATCATATGCCTTATCACTATCTTTTTATTCATGTGCATGCCATTTAATCAAATTACCATTATGCCCTTATCTTTTAGGTTAATTCCCTGTATATCTCTTTCTATACTTTATTTACCTAACTTTTTGTATTTTTATTCTTATGTACCCTAAACATGTTGAGATACTACTAGAATGTATGTTGGGGCCTCATATTATGCATCAAGTCTGAACCAAACTATATTATATATTTTTCTCCTGAGCAACCTAAAACTTTGATTTTTCATCTTCTAAAATAATTATTTAATTACTTTATTAATTTTTTGATGTATAATAAATGATATCCTACTAAGTATGATTTAGCATATGTGTTGCCTTTTTGTAGTGTAGGTATGAAATCCAATACTAGTTTAATGTCAAGGCCAGGAATGGATGTTGAATACTTTGAGAGGTGTAGTCAATAGATGTATTATATATTGTATTTTAACACATAAGTTGCAAGATATATATGGATAACAAGCCAAAAATTTGTGAAAAATAAGTATGTATGACTTGATCGATACGGGAATAAATATAGAATAAATTGATATGTATTGAACTTTAAATTTAATATGACATAATTAAGTCTTTGGTAGCACTCCTATTCCTATCATAGGATATATAAGGGTGTTACATACAGACTAGCATTAATCTACAAATGAGAGTTGCCATGACTCAGAACCTTAATATATGCCCCTAGGGTTAGTCAATTATATCTTATACTTTTGATTTCACTACTAGCTACTAATGGCAAAACAATTTATCATTTTATTTCTTTTAGGTATATCACATGCTCATTTTCATCATGGCATCATATTATACCTCAACATATAATTTATGCATCATAATTCAGATTGTCACTTATATCTTATAATATATTCACATATACTTATTTTCTTTTAATTTCATGCCCATTTGCCATCTTTTATCATATTTATCACTTAATGACATTTTCATCATAGACACATGTATTCATTAATTCCACATTCTAACATAATCAATTTTTTACTCATACTTATGCCTTCATCAATTCTATTTAATAAATTCACATCATTTACATTCTTCTTCAAAAATGAAAATGGTATTTTTCATATACATAGATTTTGGCTAAGTCACATATAACTGCCATAGAAACTTCATGCTTGAATTTATAATGATTCTTCATTAATTAAGACAACAT
This sequence comes from Excoecaria agallocha, assembly GCA_037975025.1. NCBI lineage: Eukaryota > Viridiplantae > Streptophyta > Magnoliopsida > Malpighiales > Euphorbiaceae > Excoecaria > Excoecaria agallocha. The sequence goes on along the minus strand of CM075811.1, from coordinate 60,607,225 downwards.
TTTGCTTAATTATGCAAAAATATCTCCATTACCTAGATAAAGCTCTATTCGGCCAATATAAGTTAAGTTTCTTAAGTTTGTTTTCCTTCCATTAATTAACTTAGTTAAGTTCTTATGACATTCACAATGTAATTATCACCTTCAATTCATCGAGTTCTTATGCACACAGAAATCTCAAGTTTTTACATAATGTGTGCCATAATGTGAACTAATAATTTTAAGCACCATAACATCAAATTACACATACCATTCATCTCATTTAATTCCTAATTTAACTTCCATAACATCAATTGAACACATCATTTAACTCAAAGTTGTACACATTTATATTTATGCATAACATAAAAAATATGAGTATTAGTATCCACAAACCCTATTTTTCTTATCTCCTCTCCTATTCTTCTCTTCCTTTCTTATTTCTTTTCTTTTTCCCTTTTTTTAGTTGTTCTTCATCTAGCTAGTATTTCACGGACAAGAATTCACGCAATTTTCTTCCAATTTCACCAAATTCCACTTACATATTAATCATGTACACTAAAAATTATACAAAACTCTAAAAAATCAAACACTTTACTTATTTGTTGTACTTAAGCTTCACTTATTCATCATAATTTCCTTGATAATTTCTTCACTTACACATTCACATAGATAAATGGGAGACTAGGATTGAATCCGAGGTTGAAATTAGGATAAAAATCAACTTAATTTAGGTGAAAAATGAAACAAAATGTAAGGAAATAGGAAGGGGATGGTTTGGCCAAGAAGGGAAGAGAAGACGGAGTGTGTGCTTTCATGAAAATTCCACACATTTCTTTCCTTTTATATGTGCCAAAATGAATGGCTTGAATTTATCCCAACACTATTTAATCTAATGGTACATATTGTGCCACATATAATATTTTCATTAGTTCTACCTCTCTTATTTAATTTGCAAAAAAATATGTATCATTAGTTTTTAGGTCAAAACTATTGCTTCGATAAATTTTTCAATTCGACTATAAATGTATCATCTGATAATTCACTTTTATGTCTCAATTTTATTTTTCATTTTTAACATTAAAATTACCATTCTATCATTTATAAGGTATTGCTATGGCCAAATTAATTTTCAAAGGTCTCGAGTTAAGTTTTAGCCATGGTGAAATCTCGAATATGATTTTGCACTATTCACACCAAACCATATTTCAATTTTATTTTTGACCTTTAAAGCCTTATTTAACCTTAATTTCATCTTAAGTTACATCTTTGAACTCTCCATAAATTGTAATTTTTAATACTAAAAAAAAGTCTATTATATTCTTGAATGGTACAAATCATCTTGAGATGCACTATTTATGATCCAAAAAGTATAGTTTACGACACAAAAATTTTTGAGGCATTATATTATGCCATTCTAGAGAGGCTTATAATGTTCAATATAAGGGGCCATAACTAGTATATAGAAAATCCCTACCAAATGGCATATAGGTGTAGTTCAAGGCAATTAGAGGACAATACGAGAAGCCTATTTTTCTCCTATTAAGAAGCAAATAAGTCATTTGTGATAAAATTGATCAATAAACCACTAAGAAAGAAGAAAAGACCCAAACTGAATGATAAGACAGCCAAACATGAGCTGGGTCCTGGCAAACATCTTCAAATCAAGTTATAGATGGATGGTAAGGTTGTTAGGAGTATTCTTTAGAGCCTATGCATGTTAGGGACATTTTTTATATCTATAAACTCATTATTATTTATGAGTATTTATTAATTTTATGTTTGATTACATCTGGCTTGCTTATGTCTTGATACAATAAATGAAGTTCTTGGTATTAGAAACACAATATAAAGGTAAGCATGGAAGAGTTCATGATTGGAGATGCCTACTATATGCAAATGTCTTAATACCTTAATATCCCTTATCATAGTATTAACAAGACAATACATTGTTAATATAAATAGATTACACTACAACTAAAAAAAAGCCTACAAGAATGGGAAATCTGATCATTTAAAGTACCAATTTGGTCCTAAAAGTCAATAAGGATAAAAAAATTTGATCAAGTTATCAACCAGAAATTCGATCCCTAAAAAATATCATTGATTGGATTTCTCATCTTTAATAATTTATGTTAGGCGGCCAATCAAGTTATCGAGGACCAAAAACTTGGTCCTTAAAAGGTGTATTTATGGTCCTTAAAGCTTTCAAGGACCAACCAAAAATCAATCCCTAAAAAGTATTAAGGACTAATTTGTCCATCCTTAATAAAGTATGACAGATGGTCGACCAAGTTATTAAAGACCAAAATTTTGGTCGCTAAAAGGTTGTGTAGACATCATGATCTGAGGTAGCCCAGATCAGGATCACCCGATGATGAGGATATGATATATTACTGACAGTAGGTTTGGATCCCGAGGCTCCAATCAAGAATTTTGAGTATGCTCTTAAAGATTTTCATGAACTTTCAAATATTAACAAAATATTTTCAAGTGTTTTAGCAAAATGTGCATAAAAATCTCAGTTTTAGCTTTCAATGGTGAAAGACGGTCGTCTGTCACCTGAGGGGTGCTTGTCTATGAATCCCTCTCTTCGAGATGGTCTGTTTGGGGGATATTTTTCAGAAATCTAAGATTTATTAATGAGGGACGATCACCCCTTATTAAACGATGCCTGTCCCTCATTTGAAACCTAATTTTCCCACTTTTCTTAATTTTAAAAAGGCAGTTTTATATCTTTTAAGATCTATTTTAGATTTATAGGGTTTTATCTCCAAATTTAAGGATATTTAAGTTGGATTTCAACTTAAATTCTTTCTTGGGTATAAAATCTAAAATCTAAGGCTTTTCTAGTGGGAGAGTGATCATTTTTTTACAATACAAAAAAATTAGTAATTAGCGACGGCATTTTTCATCGCTAATTGCCAAAATTTCGTCACTAATATGATTCAACGACGGCACGACGAATAGTTGCTAATATCCCAATCGCTAATATATTAGCAACGAAATTCCAAATCAATCACTAATTTAGCGATGAAAAATTTAGTCACTAATTAGCTTATGCCGTCACTAATTTATTTTCACAATTAGAATCTGGTATTATAATAATAATTTTTAGCGACTACATTTTTCGTCGTAAATTTCTTCGCTAATTATTAATTTACTATAAAAGTTAGCGATGAAACATTAGTCGTTAATATTATCGCTAATTATTTATTAAATTCCAACGTTTACATAGTAGCGACAATATGCTTTTGCGAATTCATCGCTAAATTAATGCATAATTAAATTCTTTTCTTTTGCTATATTTTTAAATTTTCATCCTATACACAATGATCGATATTTATTTTTTTCATCTGTACATAACAATGATCTCACACATACAGACATATAAGAAATTAAAAGAAAAGTTCACATTGTAAACCATAAAGGGAAGGTTACTCCACGGAAACAAATTTCATAAATTAACCATTAAAAATAGTTAAATAAGTACAATTTTATCTGCAATTTGAATCATTTTGGTTTGTACAAAGACCATTAAAACTCATAATTCACAAAACTACCTCATTATTATTATTATTATTATTATTATTATTATTATTATTATTAATACTGTTATTATACTTCTCATATGCATAAATTACATGAACAAAAAAATCTTTAAATGGGAAGCACAAAAAGAATAATAAGTGCAATTATAACAACTTCTGAAGAACTTGCTAAGGCAGGCATTGAATTTAGCCATTTCTCTTCATCCCAAAAAAGGCTCAGTATATATATATATTATCTTCCCTTACCTGAAAGGTTCATCACCATACGTCACACAGATACCTCCCTGATGTTTGGAGATTCTTCACCATGCTCTCAATCTTGGAACTATCAAGAGACCCCTTATCAGCATAGTACAAATTATCATTAGCAAGCCATGGATGAATGGTTTTACAAGCCTACTACAATCAAGAAAAATGGAAAGTCCTCTACAGTACTATACTGTAAATTATATGACCGGATTCTGGTAAATTAGCCATATTCAGAGGCAAAAACAAAGTCGGAGTATAATGAAAATTAGAATAGAGGGTTGATGAAAAACCTAGTACCAGTCACTCTGGTTTTAGATACTTTAAAAAACTGTAATGTAAAATGGCTGCAAGCAATTTGAAGCAAAACATACACCAGAAAATGAGTGATGTAAAGACAAGTATGAAGAACATTACCTTGTTATGGATGGCATGGTTGCCACAATGCCTGCACATGCATATATTATAGGAATCAATGTTGTGGATTTGTTCTTGGGAAGCCACATCAAAGATCCCAATGCTGCTAGGGAAATGCTCAACACCTAATTTCACAAAAGTGTATCAAAAAAGAAAATCAATGGTAGGAGAGAACAATTTCACTTTGAAATATCAGCCAATATTGAATAGCCAAAATTTAGCACTTTCAAACTTCTATTAGTCATCTAAAATATGCTACTATAAATGGAAATATTCTTCCAAAAGCACTATCATATTAATCAAATAATAAAAATACCAGGTTTGTATTTGCTTCAAGGCCCTGTAGAATGTAATCCCAAGTGGTATCCTAAAGCATGTAGTTAGAGAAAAGCATGAAGCAGGTACTACAGCTACATGGTAAACACAATGAGTTCCAATGTAATTATATGCCATAGCATTAGAACATAAATAATTATAAATTATCCTTATAAAACTCTAATAGTTTTAATAAAACTAACTAAAGCATTCTTTTATTTTGTTTTTTGCCTTTGAGTTAATTAAAAAAATTCAGTAATCAAATTGCATGCTTTACTAACAATGGAAGTTAATTTATCCTTAAGAGAATGCTAAGTCTTATGCTTGCGTGATTACTAGTTTGCTCATGTGTAAAAATTATTATATTCTTAGATGAGTGAGGATATAAAATTAGTTTAATGTTATAGCTTTAAACATAACCATAATTAAGTTTCGTATGGTTAACTTTAAAGAAAACTATATACATTTATATGCCAAAACCTTATAACACTAAAACACATATATAAAAATAATATTTATAACTTTATAGCATAAAACACAATTATGATTTCAATAATTGGTTTACATACCTCAAATGAGTACATACTAATGCCATTAGTAAGTGCTTTACACTAAAAATGAATTTTATACTAACAACAAGTTTTATATTATATTTTGGATGAGCACTAATTAAATCAGGTATAAAAATTATTAAATAATAGATAATGGATGGAAAGGAACACATGCTTAGATGAGTGCGGACATACACTTAATTAAGTGAAGATAAAAGCTCTGCTGAATGTTACAGCAACTAAAGAAATAACAAGGACAAGATGCAGGTACACTTCACTTGACTGAGTGGCTAGTAACACTCGACTTATTGACACTTCACTCGGCTGAGTATGCCTAGTCACTCGGCTAAGTGACCAAATTATGCATGAAGAAAAGTACTATAACCCTGGGCTGAGTGTTGTTCCACAGATTCCCACCGTCAAAATCAAACCCAAAAATTTCAAATGGCCAAATTCTAATCGTCCATCCTAATTCCAAAGCCCTACATTTACTAATTAAATCACTTCTCAACTAGTGACAATGGCACTATCAATAATTCAATAAACTTCTTTCAAAACTAATTAATCCTTTCTATTAAGATTATTGCAACTAAACAAAAGTTAGATTCTTACTTTTGATGGAGTTTAAACTATCTTAATTCCAATTTCTAATCCACATAATCCAGAAATTTTCACTTGCATGCAAGTATCAAAGCTTAACTCCCATACTTGTTGATTAATTTGATCTTTCACTCCTTGAGCAACCCTTTGCCTTTGTACTTGTTTGTCTTAAACTTCTACAAACAAAGCTTACAAGCATAAACTTCCAAGTATTGCTTTACAAAATTTCTTCTACCAATTGAGAGGAGAGTGATGAAGAAGATGAAAGAAACCTTACCTTGGCAATATCCTACAAATTAAATTCCAAAAACCTCTTCATTAATCTTTGACCAAAGGTTTGTGAGAAACCAAAGAGGAAGGTAAATTATGGACTTACAATGCATGTTAGTTTTCATCTAATTAAGCCACCCCCTCCTTACCCTTCCCCACATGGAAGACTTAAGTAGTAGTGAGTGGTATAAGCCTCCCACTAACAAAGGCGCCAAAACTGCTAGTGCACGAAAATTAAGATCGCAGTATAACTAAACTTCCTTTGACCTAACCATAAAAATCATAAACTACAAAACAAATTATCTTAATATTCTGTAATTAAACAAGAAAATCACAAAATGATTCATAAAAATACACTAATTCCCAAAACAAGAATGGAAAAATAGCCACATAAATTAATATTAATCAAAATTTATAAAGGTATGTAAGTCAAAATAGGACCAAATAACCAATTTAATTCTCACATGGTTATTGTTTGCAACATCTTCAGTGCCAATTTCAGGCTTTCTACAGAAAAGTTTGCAAACTAAGTATCGAAGATCAAATACAAAATAAATGGGCAAAAACAAAAAAGAAAAAAAGAGGGGCATCCCTAAAAAAAACCACAACAGTGGATAAAAAATAAAAAGTTTCTATTGAAGCCATTTTGACGACAGATGGACAACATTTTAACTTATTGAAGAGTAGAGAGAACCAAACATTTCAACAAATATGAATTGGCTTCTACAGAATAAAACAGAAACACAACAAACTCTTGGCAGCAAATTAAAAAATGCAAAAAAAAAAGATTAGATATCTGATGGTAACATTTTAAGCAGTAAAGAACTCCATAGCAATCCCTACACTCTAGAACTTAAGCCTAAACAAAGTCCAAATAAGTTACAAAAAATTATATTTTGGATATTATTTATTACTAATTGCTTGGTATAGAGAAAATCATAAAAATGCCTATATATCTGCAATTATAAAAATGGGAAAAAAGATGAATTAAAGATGATACAGACCATTCAGTATTTATAAGAATCTGAAGCATAGACAATTTGCAATCAATAAATCCATTTTACTTGCTATCAATAATTCCATAGAAATCTAAGTATGAAGATAACCATCTAGATACAGAGATAATGAACAAGTTGCATACCACAAAATGTAGAGATGTATGCCTGCAACATGTCTGGGCAATTGATAGTTGTAGTCCTATTCCAGTCGAATCAGAACTTCATCAATATCTTTCCATAAGAATCAGGCATGCATAAAACATGTTAAAGTATAAAAAATATTTTAAGTATTATAATGTTTAAGTTATCATTAAAATCAAATAGTTTAGTTGTAGCCTTTAAAAGCCAACTCGAATCATGATTTCACGAACAGATGGGTGAATCTTGTACAGCAACTCAGAAGACGAGCATGGAGAAGAAAATTGACATAGGAATGAGAAATTGACTTATCACAAGAAATTCACTATCTTTTCTTCTTAAGTGATTTGAGATATTGACGGTGAAGGAGAGATAAAACAAAATGGAAAATTTTTAGTTTTAGGTTTCAAATGGTTTATGAAAAAGAGAATGAAATTCACATGCATATATATATATATGGACCTTTGGAGGTATTAAGTTAGATTCAGAAAGAAAAGCAGGGAATTTTGACAAAGACTTTCCCCAAATATTACTCTGTTAATTCGGAGTTTTTTACACATCACCAATAATATTAAGGCCAGCTAAATTTTAGTAATAGGATTTTCAAACTTGACCACCCCAATATCGGGTTCCCAAACCATCAAATCCAAACAGAAAGAAGACATAAAAATACCCAACATACAGCAAAAATTTATAGGAAGATAGAGAATATTTATAGCACCAAACAGCTAGTGATTCAAGAAAGTAACAAACATGAGTTGGAAGTATATCATCACAGATCATAACTACTGAATTTAGATTTTAACAAGTATCATATTGGATGTGAATTTATAGTTCATGCAGCATTTGCATTATGTTTAGAGTCAGGACTAACAACTATAGTGGCAGAAGATAATGCAGCTCATGATGAACCTGAGTATAATCATGAAGTATGTCTCTGTGCCTCACTAGCTTTTGAGTAACTAATGTAGTTGGAGCAGTAGAGGCAGCACATCTACTCATAGAATCATTTATGTCTAATAGCTTCTCAAGCAAAGACTGGATCTCTATTTCCATGGACTTCCATGACCTGTTGGCCCCAACAGTAGGTGATCCAGCATCTACGTAACCTGAAAGCAAGCACACATCTTTAGAAATAATTCTTTCCATCTAAAAAAAGATAAGTAAGAATGACAAGGTCATAATGAGTTAATGTTTAAAAGCAAGAATTGACAAACTAGAACTTGATCATTGCATTAGAAAGCCAGACCCTACAACTTGATCACGGCATTAGAAAGACAAACCTTTTAACTCTTCCTACATCAGCTAAATCTTAGTGGATAAAAGAATAGACAAATTTGTTACAGCTTGAAATATAATGCAACTCTATTTAGCATCAAAACTGTATAAATTATACAGTGTACGACTAAAAGTGTCAGTCACTATTGCTTCCAAAGTAGTTTAAATCATCCCAAGCTCAACCTTAAAGTTATAATAAGCACTAAGAATATAATAGTGGCACCTCCAAAAATAGTAGATTAGTTAACAACTAAATGATAAGTTACAGAAATAATAGAAAGAAGCAGAAAGTGGTTTTGAGAACTTTGGGCAGAATTATGCTCTGTTAGTGACAAAGCCTCTAAAATAAGTAAACTTCACAAACAACGAAATGAGTCAATTGTTGCCACAATCAACCTATTAATTTTAGGGTGAGCCAGGAAAAGAGACTTATAATACTGCAATTTCTGATAAATCACAAGAACAAAATTAATGTTGAAAGGGATTGGAGTTCCGTTTTTTATTTTTAAATTTACTAAAAAATGAGTCAAATCTAATTTCTTTTACACCTTCAACATTTCCACTTTGTCATCCTAACTTACGAAGTATTAACTCTCAAAGGTAGTGAGTCATAAATAATGTTCAATTATTTATGCTGAACATTAGAAACAATTATAAATTATTCAAAGACAACAGAAGGCTGAAGATCATTTGCTATAAGTTATTAACTGACCGATCACTGGAGCTTTGCTGAAGAATCGTCGGAGATGCACTGAAGCTGCCTGCTGGTAGCTAGAGCCACCGATAGCTTCCAGGCGACATTTACATGCCCCAATTTTGCCATTGTTCATCGAGATCGGAGCTGAAATGTCCCATTCCACCATGGTTGATCTCCTTGCTGCTGGCGAGTGGGGAGAAGCGGTAACTGCTGGAGAAGCCACCTCTACCTCACGAAGTCATCGATGCCGGTCATGACACCCGATGCTGCCGTCGATCACCGTGCCCCCTGTTCTCGATCTTCTTCCTCCTCTCCTTTCTTTTTTTTCTTGTGGTCCTAACATTTTTTTCTAAAAGCCGGTGCCCCCTCTTTAAAAAGTCCTTTCATGCTTATATATATATATATTATTTTATTCTTTCTCTTATTTGTTATTATATTTATTATTTTTATACAACTAAGTATATATAAAAAAATACAAATTTTTAAATACAGTTGATTCATGGAAATTATAATATTATATTAATTGATTAAACTCAATTAAATTGGCTAATTTGTTGATAATTATATATATTTTTTAAAAGTAAAAAATACATGTACTTTCATATGTACAATATTTTATTAAATGGAGGATAATTTCATAGATAAATTTATATAAAATTTTTATTTGCATCAATAGATATAATATGTATGCATTTTTATAATTATAAAATTATATACTTGTATATAATGTTTAAATTTATTATATCACAAGACATAAACACTTGTTCAAGTACAGATTATTCGAATTTGTTTTGTTGAATTGGAATAAATCTGAAATTGATGATAAAATGAAGAAATCTCTAGAAATACCCATGTAATATATTCGAATTTTTAAGAAATTGGTTGAGGAAAAATGAAATTAGGAGCGAAATGATTGAATGATTTCGAATTGAAAAAAAAATTGAATTTTAACTTTGGGATTGGGAATTTGGGAGGAGAAAACTGAATTATTTTTAAGAAAATAATAATCATTTTATTTTTAATAGTAATTTTGTTTTCTATTTGGTAAGATCTACTTTTAAGTTTATGAATTTTAATTTATATTTCTATATTTAATTTAATTTTCATAAATTAAATAAAATAATAGAGTTAATTAAAAAAATAAATTGTTTAGGCCAATCTATCATCAAAACGGTATCATTTTAAATATAATAATTGTACTCCTAATGTTTGGGAAGTCTTTTAATTAATTAAATCCATATGTATACAATTTTTTTAAATTTTCTAATTTTATCTAAATATATAATAAAAATGATATCGGAGTGGGAGTTTAAATCTAAAATATACTTATATTACACTGAAGTATATTTAATATTTGAATTTATTATAAATTGGATGTTATTATCTTAAAATGATTTAAAGTAGGTATTTTATTGTGTGTGTGTGTGTATATACACACACACACCAAACTTCAAATTATACTCACTCTTATAGGATCCTCAATAAATTGATCCCTGTGAATCGATATCAGAAGTACTGCTCACACATTGAAAAGTATTGTCAGGCGACTCAAATTTTGAGGTGTTACATAACCACCGGATATAACTGGACATAGATTTATATTTATTATGATAAGTTCATATCTATTTATTTTCTTAAAATAAGTTAAAATTTAATGAACAACAAATTATATTTACTTGGATGCTAATTTTTATTTGATTATAGATAATTATATGATCACACATAATGAATACATAATTTATTAAGATATGTGAAGAAAAATATCAATTTCACTAGTTTTAGAAGTAAATTATATTTAGTTAAATATATGGTATAATTATACAATTATAATATAATACTATTGCAAGTAAAAAAAAAGCCAAATTTCATTATTTTATCTTTATATTTAAAAATGGTTTGATAAATATATATAATTAAAATTTTGAATAATTTAATATTTGATCAAAATTTTACAAAATAAAAATAAATTATAAAATTTTTTATAAATATTTTAAATGAGATAATAAATTTTATATTACTATTTTATAAATATTTACTTTTATTAACTTTCATAATGTGATTATATAATAATTATAACAAGTAGTTTATTATTATTATCAAAAATGAAAATTTTCTAAATAAATAACTTTAAATTTTGAGATAATTAATAAAAAAAATTATTATCAAATTATAATATAATTTACAAATTTCTATTTCAAAATAAAATATCCATTTCATATGATATATATCAAAAATACATGAAATAGAAAGCATTATTTTTTATTTTATTTATGACGGATTAGCGACTATAAAATTTTGTCGCTAATTTTTTTCTGAAATCTAATACTATAATTGTTCGTCGCTAAATCGTCGTAAAAAGTGTCGCGGTATTTTTCCTCCAAAATTAACGACTAAAACTTTCATCGCTAAATTTTCTAGTACTAATTTTAGGAATAAAAAAATAAAAAAAATTAGCTATAGTACTTTTGTCGTTAATTCAGTCGCAAAACATAGTGCGTAAATTTTTTGCCAATAATTAGCGACTGTTTGTTAATTCCGTCACTATTTCATCGCAAAAAAATAAAAAATAACCTTCCCATGACAGAATTGTAAAACAGTCGAAAAACCATCGTAAATTTGCAACAAAAATAATTTTGTCGCTTGTTTACAATTTATTTTTAGTGTTAGGAGCCACTTTAAATTAGAAGAATTAGTTTCTCTTTCTTCAAAAAGCTTGCTGTAGCAATTTTTGTTGAAACACATACATACAAATGAATTTAGGCTTCCTTTTTGAGAACAACGATCATGAATCGGAGCAAAGATCTGGACTACAATTGCCATAGAGTCAAAATATCTCTTAAGGATAATATTCTAAGTTTTTCCTTAATTTCTCTCTCTAAAATTCAAATAGCATGATCACTTGATTCTTTAATGCATGTTGACATGATTTAATCATTATATTTGACTAATACATATGTTTAAGTGGCATGTGATCGGCTTTAGGACTGTTAGGCATGATTGAGGCATGTTTTGATGTTGATTTCCTCCATTGTTGTATATATAGAGCTTTATTTTTTGTTCTTTTAATTCTAGAAAATATATGCCTCTTATATATTTATGTATGATTTGTTGTTATAACATGTGTTTGGCATGATTTAGGTTATATAAATGGGTATGAATATTTTTTGCCATGATACAACAATTTTTGTTCTGCTTAGAGGTGATGGACTAGAAAAAGGGCTTATTGATGGCTGTCCATCATAAGAGGGACAAAATATCTCTGTCCTTTCTCGTCGTTCCATCCTTTTGCTCCCTTTGTGGCCATATCTCACTCTTCTTGTGGCCGTCCCTCGCTTGTTTTGGGCATCCATAAACATATTTTAAAGCATTTTTGACATATTTTATGTTTTTTTTATGTATTTTACTCTTTTTAACGTGTTTGTATATTATTTCATATGGTTTCAGCATTATATGGCATGATTCTCTACTTTAATTATTTTGTGCAATTAAATCTGTACTGTTTTGTTATGTTATCAATGGATACTAATTTATTTGTTTTGTCTAATCTCCTGAGTGATCGATGCCTTTATGGCCTTTGGAGGATTTATGACTTTTTTGCATGAAAAGTCGTGCTTCGGAGTTGGTCATCACATTCACCCTCCGGTTACCTCAGCCTTTTATTTAATTTGCTTTATTTATTATAGTTTTTTATCTTGTTTATTATTTAATTTTGTTATTACTTGTTATTTTTCTTTTTGATGTATTATTTTTGGGGTTGTAATAGATAATAAAAAAGGGATTTTTGTGCATGATAAAGTAAAGAGATATTACAAATAGTTTTCTATTAAATCAATTGGGTTTTCTTCTAAAATATGGACTAATGTCTAATTTTGCCAAAATTCATACAGAATAGACTCATGATTTTTGTAAATATGCATGAGGGAAACAATGTTCCCAAACTCAATCAATAGTTCAATTTATTTATGTATTTATTTTATACATTATTTATTAGGATGATTTGCTTATGTAATAATGTTAAGTAGGATTTTATTCTTTGTATTTCTTTATTACTTTCTTTATTTGATTGGGATGTTTATTTAATTCTATCATTCTGCATGTTTATTTAATTCTATCGCATTGCATTATGTGATGGAGGAGAGAGGATTAAAATTTAAAACTCAATTGTAAAACAACACCTAACCAAGATGCCCAATAAGAGTGATGTCCTAAACACCAACCTCTATTTAGGCATTAAAAGGTCGAGATTCATTTCCCAATATTTTATCGGGTGATGGCTTCATGACACCTACCTTTTTGGACCCATTAGTAGATGACTTCATAGGTTGACTACCAACTATAAATTAGGTTTGATCCCTATTTATGGTGAAATGGCCAATTTATAAGTTAAGTGAGCCTTCTCCTATCTCAAACCCTAAAAGTGAGCTTTCAAAAGCAAACTCAAAATCAAAAGATGGCTATGACATGTGTCACAGTGGTCACTCCATTGGGGACCTAAAGAGACCTTACTTTGAAAAGTACCTTGGTTAAGTATTTTATAATTAGGTTTTGTTATTAATCTTGTCTTTTTTCTAAATTGTATTTTTTGCATACATCTTAAAGCCTTAGAATTAAGTTAGGTATCCATTTTTAGCCTTGGTGTTATCTTGAATCATGCCCTACATTCACTCAATGTAGGGAGGTATCAAAGAGATCCACCAACCCAAGTCCAGTACCAAATGGTATATAAAATGATGACCATCAGTTGTTATGCTCGTGTTGAGCTAGACCTATTGGTAGGGAACATACTTGGATAGCCCTAAAGTTTGTATAACCATAATAATATTTTGCTTGCTATATGTACCTTTATGTATTGACCAAACTCAAACAAATTAAGAGGGTACTAGTCAAAGGCTGACATGCCCCAATGGGTCCAACCCGATATGTGTGAGTTAGTTAAAATACATAATGGTTAAAATCCATAAGCCTGCACTTTTAATTAGAGAATTTATGTTATTGGTTTTCTAACATACACCATACGTGTCCATTGGATACCCTGTTGACCCATGGGCTAAACATACCTAAGAAAGAGACCGTATGACCTTTTGTGTAGGAGTAATAACGTTAGAAAGCTATTGTTATATCTGTATGTTGTTGTGATTAACATATAATGAAATCATGCATTGCATTCATGCATTATGTATATAACAAGCCCATACATCATCCCTCATGCATCATTCCTAATGTTTGACTTTTTCAGCCATTATAGGTGGTCCAAAGGGTCAAACAGATGCCTGCTTAGAAGATCAATATCTAGTTTGTTATGATCATATTCAAGTTTAGATTTGGGTTCAAAAGTTAGTTCTGAGTTAGGTTCAAGACAGTTATCAAAAAATAGTCAAGAAATTAACTAGAAAATGGAGAACGAGAGGGTGAATGAGATTGAAAGGGGAAATGAGATTGGGAGAGTAGCTGATGACACCACTGTTAGGTTTTTGTTCCTGAGGGAAAGAGTAAATGTCACTCCTATTAGGCCTTCAATAATAAGGGATAACCTGGATCGAACACTTGATAGATGTTTACAGGAGTTTGAGGAAAGGATGTTAGCTATGATTGGTGAGATGGTGGCTTCTGTAGCACCTAATGTTAGAACTCGGCCTATAGCATCCACACATAAGATAGCAGAGTCAACACATGTTAGGAACACTGATGCTATTGTGCTTTGAGACCCATCTAGAAGGGAAATAAGGCATAACCCTAAGGATAATTTTATATAAGAAAAGGATGACGAGTATGTCTCACCAATGATGAACATGATAATTAAGGGTTCTAATGATAAGGATCCAGCCTTTAACATGATAGAAGAAAATATTGAAGCCATATCTAGCTTATTGTCTACTGGTAGGGGTATAAACCCTAAAGATAGAGATTTGGATGGAGATGAGCCACTACCTCAAAGGTTCAAGATGCCTGATCTGCCAAGGTTTGATGGTACCACAAATCTTTCGACATATACCAAATAGTACACTTTGATCATGAAGGGGATTACATTGTCTAAAAAGTAAAAGGTAGAATACTTTTTCTTAAGTCTGACTGGGCTTGCAATAGACTGGTATCATAGGTTGGATAGGTGGACTAAGGAGAATTGGGATTTGCTGATAGAGGATTTTCTCATGCAGTACGACTGTAGCAAAAGGATGGAGGTTATCCTAAAGGACCTGGAGTTACAACAACAAAAACATGATGAGTCTTTTCATGAAAACCTTACTAGGTGCAGGAATAGGGTAATGGAGATGAAAAGGAAACCTGACACAACTGAATAGATTAGGTTATTTATCCAAAATGCAAGTCCATACTTAAGATATGGTTTAAGGATGAAGGATCTAAAAGATTGGGAGTCTTTGAAGGATATAACTGTAGAAGCTAAATAAGAGTACTTAGCAAGAAGGATAAGTAATGAGAATTTAAAAAGGAACTTTGGTAGTAACAAGGCTATTGGGAACAGTAGTGGGCAAAACAGAGCTAGAAAGACCACAGAGGTGTCTGCTATAGAAGTTAGCCAGAATAATTATTTTAACCTAGGGAAATCGCTATCTTGGATTTTGAATAGGTTGATTAAAGAAGGGAAGCTTTAGCCTTTACTATCAAAGCCTGCAAAGAGTCAGGGGTTGCCCTACAATAGGAAGGATTAGTACTATGCATACGATCAACACACGGGGCACCTGACAAATTATTATCACACTCTAAGGAATAAGATTCAGGATTTGATAGATAGTAATTAGATTTTAAATCTTAAGCAGAGAGACAAGAAGAAGAAGAGAGGTTACGATGTTGTGCCCCCTCTAGTGTATATGATTGGATCAAGCTTACTTGAGTGGTACGTGATGAAAGATTTGTATGGGAATGAGTACTTAGCCGTTACTCACTTTACCCCAAGAGTAACAAAGCCAATTGAAGAAAATTGGCCAATTTCTATGATTGATTATTGGGATACTCCTATAGAGAGTGATGATGAAGGGATTTTGGTGTCTATTGATATTTAGAGTTCAACCAATGAGCATAAGGATGTAGTGGAGGAAAAGAAGGAAGTGAAGGCAATTACGAGGAATTGAAGAATGGCCCTTGAGATTGAAAGGCAACCAGCTTCTGCTGCTGTGCCTATAGAAAAAGACATTAAGGATGATAAGATAATTAAGGCTATAAGATAGGCTTAAATAAGCATTTGAGACTTATTATGGTAGTCTCCTTCCCATAAATAGAAGTTCGTGGAGGCTTTAAGCAAGGCTACTGATAGTTGTGAATTAAATGATATTTTTAGTATGATTTTAGGTGTTTAATTAAGTTTATTTAACTTTAATTTGGTTTAATTTTAGTTTAATTGTTTAAATTTATATTTTAAGGGCTAAGTGTAAGTTTTGTTGTTTTTAAGGATCAAATTGAAGGAAGAATGGCTTAATTGCAAGAAATGAAAAGTTTTAGATCAAATTTTTAATTTTGAGGAATTTAAACCAGAAAATCAATGTTAAGTCCAGAGGTAACTAACACTGTTGTGCATGAAATCTAGTACACTTGGTAGAAGCCAATCAAGTTTTTGACACCATTGTTAGGGAATACATTGGCGTTTGTTTACTTATTTTGATTTTTTAAAGTGGATTTTTGTGTGTTCTTCTTTTTTCTCTTCTTTATCTATTTTTTGTTTTTATTGTTTGAATTTTGTAGGTGTGATTGATTTATGGTGAGAAACAATCCAATTTCAGCTATAGACCCGAAAATTGAACGAACATTTCATACGATAAGAAGGCTACAAGGAAACATAAATGATCCAGAGATAGACCCATCTCTTAACATCGATGGTGTACCTAATGAAAACCTATCTAGGAATGATCCACCACCTCCTAGAATAGAAGAGAAAAACATACCTCATCAAGCTCCAAGGAATGGGCTTAGATCCAGGACCATTAGAGACTATACAATTCCTAGGTGAAATGAAGAGCATAGAACTATTAGGATACCTCATCACCAGCCATTTGAGATAAAATCTGCTACCATTATGATGGTATAAAGAAACCAGTTTTCAGGCTCAGATATGGAAGATCCCGCACAACACCTAGATATGTTCTTAAAAATTAGCGATATTATGTAAATTTTGAATGTATCAATCGATTCTATTAGGCTTAAACTTTTTCCTTTTACACTCATAGGAAAGGCTAGAGATTGGTTACAAATGATACCCAACCAATCCATTCATTCTTGGCAACAAATGCAAGAAAAATTCCTATCCAAATTTTTTCCACCTACTAAGACAACCTTCATTAAGAAACAAATCAATAACTTCTAACAGTTTTATAAGGAGCCATTCTATGAGGCCCGGGAAAGATTAAGGAGACTTTTAAAAAGTTGTTCGCATAATGAATTTCATGTTTATCAACTAATGAAAATTTTATATGCAAGGGCTAATCAAGCAACGAGGTCCTTATTAGATGCAGCATCCAATGGTAGTTTTATGAACCAAGTTCATGAAGAAGCATTCTTGCTTCTTGATGACATGGCTACCAACGATGCTCAATGCGTGACTTCTAGAGCCACATAAAAGAAACAGGGAGTGTATGGTGTAGATGAAATAACTATGCTTAAAGCTCAAATAGAATTAATAAGAAAATAACATTTAAGAGAAATAAATGAGCTTAAAACTAAAAATATATCTATGTTGTCTAATGAGTGTGATGCCTATGCAGGAACACAAGGAGTATCTGAAGTTAAAAATGGTGATAGATCACTGGAGGAAGTAAATGCTTTAAACTCTTATACTAATACCTACAACCCAGGATGGCAAAATCATCCTAATTTTGCATGGAGAGAAGGGAATCAAGCATTCACCTATAACCCTTAACCTAGGGCACCATTTAATCAGAACCAAGCCTTCCATAATAATAATCATTCTTATTACCAAAATAAAATCCAACCACACTACCCATCTACATATCACTCACAACCTTATAAACCACCTGGATTTCAAAAAGCTCAACCCCTACCCTCACAAGAAAAGAAATCAAATATAGAGTAAATGATTGCTAATTTCATTGGCTCCCAAAATGCAATTATAGCTAGTCAATACGTTAGGTGAAAATCTCAATATATTTGGATGAGAAACCAAGAGGTATCCATTAGAAATCTAAAAAACCAAATGGGACAACTTGCTAACTCATTGTCCAATAGAGCTTAAGGAACCATTCCATTTTATGTAGACCACAATCCAAAGGAGGAAGCTAAAGCAATCACCTTAAGAACTAGAACTCGAAAGGTGGAACCAATAACGGTGGTAAGTATTTCTAATTCTAAAAATATTGAGAAAGTATCTCCTACTGTTGAGAAAGGTAAAAATAAGGAAAAACTTGTTTCTACTGTTCTTAATGAATCTCAATTACCTTTCCCCACTTAGCTAGAAAAGAAAAGAAAAATGAGCAATTAACTAGATTTTTAGATATGTTTAAAAAGTTGCATGTAAATTTACCATTTGCTGAAGCTTTATTTAATATGCCTAAATAAGATAAATTCATAAAAAAAGCTTTGCACTAATAAGAAAAAGCTAAAAGGTATGGGAACGGTCCAACTATCTAAAAATTATAGTGTTATTTTAATGACTAAAATTCTAGCAAAATTAGAAGATCCTAAAAGTTTTACATTACCTTGCGAATTAGGAGGTAACTTTGTTGGATATGCTTTATGTGATTTGGCTGCTAGCATTAATTTAATGCCTTGTTCAATTTGAATGAAATTGAATTTAGGAGATATCAAGGAGACCCAAATTACACTATAGTTGATGGATAGATCTCTAAAAAGGCTGAAGGGTATTATTGAGGATTTGTTGGTGAAAGTAGGAAATTTTATATTTTCGGTGGATTTTATAGTCATGGATATGAAGAAGGATCGAAAGGTACCCTTGATAGTGGGTAGACCCTTTCTGAGTGTAGCGAGAGCTTTAATCGATGTTCATGGCCAAAAGATCACTTTGAGGTTCAATGAGGAGAAATGGTCTTTAATGTGAACAAGGTAATGAAACATCCCCCATATGATTTTGAAAAATCAATTTATTTTTTTTGATAGTGTTCAAGAGTGTGTTGAAGGAAAATAAAAGGAAATCATTCTAGATAATGAACTTCAAGACTGCTTAATGCATCCGAAGCAAAAAGAGGAATTGGAAGCCATGAAAAAGGAGTTGATATAGGATTTGGAAAAAAAGCATAATGAAGATAAAAATATGAAGGATGAACCATCCCCTCTTGAGGGAGAAAATTCTAAACTCAAAACTCTTCCATCTCATTTAAAGTATATCTTTTTAGAAAATAATGCAAAACTGTCATCTTTATTGAGAGGCATAGAAGAAGAGATGCTCATTAAAGTACTCAAAGAATATAAAAGAGCAATTGGTTGGGCAACATCTAATCTAAAAGGAATTAGCCCCAATTATTGTACACATCGGATACCTATAGAGAATGACTTCAAGCCGGTGGTACAACCCTAAAAGCAACTAAATTCGGCAATATAAGAAGTGGTGAAAAATGAGGTACTTAAACTCTTCGATGAAAGTATTATTTAACCCATTTCTGATAGTAGTTGGGTTAGTCCAGTTCAATGTGTACCTAAGAAAGGATGTATGACTGTTATTGCCAATGAAAATAATGAATTAATCCCTACACACACAATGATAAGATGGAGAGTATGCATAGACTATAGAAAATTAAATAATACCACTAGAAAAGATCACTTTCCATTACCTTTCATTAACCAAATGTTAGAAAGACTGGTAGAAAATAGATTTTACTATTTCTTAGATGGATATTTGGGGTATATACAAATACCTATAGCCCCAAAGGATCAAGAAAAGATCACATTTACATGTCCTTACAAAATATTTGCATATAGAAGGATGCCCTTTGGTCTTTGTAATGCCCCTGCCACATTTCGAAGATGCATGATGGCCATATTTCATAATTTTCTTCGAAAATTTATAGAAGTTTTCATGAATGACTTTAAACTATATGGTCGTGATTTTAAGTCATGTTTGAATAATCTTGCATTGATCTTACAAAGGTGTCAAGAGATGAACCTATTTCTTAATTAGCAAAAATGTCACTTTATGGTTAGAGAATGGATTGTTCTAAGGCATAAGATCTTTGAGAAAAGAATTGAAGTAGATAGAGTAAAAGTTTATGTTATAGATAAATTACGTCCTCCGACTAAAGTTAAAGGTGTTAGAAGTTTTCTTGGTCATGTCGGGTTTTACCGTCAGTTTATTAAGGATTCCTCTAAAATAGCTAAGCCACTATCTAATTTATTCCTTAAAGATGTTGCATTTAACTTTGATGTTGAGTGTTTGCAAGCTTTTAATTCATTGAAGCAAAATTTAGTCACTGCACCGGTCATAACATCATAGAATTGGAGCCTACCATTCGAAATTATGTGTGATGCTAGTGACTATGCAATAGGAGTAGTGTTAGGATAGCAGAAGGAGAAGATTTTCTACACTATCTACTATGTCAGTCATACACTCACCGGAGCTCAGGTTAGCTATGCAACCACGGAGAAAGAACTTTTGGCAATTGTATTTTTCTTTGAAAAATTTAAAACTTATCTCTTTGGTTCCAAAGTTACTGTGTGGTCAGATTATGCTGCATTAAGACATCTTTTTGCTATGAAGGATTCCAAATCGAGGCTTATCTGATGGGTTTTACTATTACAAGAGTTTGATGTTAAGATAAAGGACATGAAAGGAGCTGAGAATTTTATAGCTGACCATCTATCTATATTGGATTATGCAAAAATTGAAAAGGGAAAAATTTTTTATTTATTTCTCGATGAACATATTTGTGCTTCGTATACTTATGAAAATTCAGTTCCTTGGTACGCTAATCTAGCTAACTTTCTTACAGGAGGATATCTTCCTAGAGATTTCACTTGGCAACAAAAGAAAAAGCTTCAAGCAGATGCTAAGCATTATCTTTGGGATGATCCATACCTCATTAAGATTTGCCTGGATCAAGTGCTTAGATGATGCATTCCGGAAGATGAATAAGCAGATATAATGCGACAATGTCATAGAGGAGAAGTTGGAGGTCATCATAGGCCTAATTATACGATACAAAAAATTCTTCAATCAGGTTTTATCTGACCTACTCTATTTCAGGATGTTAAGTCTTTTATTGAACTCTGTTATAGATGTCAACATGTAGGTAACATTTTTAAAAAGGATGAAATACCTCTAAATAATGTGCTAGAGGTAGAAATTTTTTATGTATAAGGTTTAGATTTTATAGGACCATTTCCAAATTTATTTGGTTTTGAATACATTTTAGTAGTTATGGATTATGTTAGTAGATGGATAGAAGCAATAGTTACTAGAACTTGTGATGTTAGAGTCATGCTTGAATTTATTAGGAAAAATATTTTCACTAGGTTTAGAGCACCAAGGGGCCATTATAAGTGATGGAGGCAAACACTTTGTCAACCATCAATTTCAAACCTTGCTTAGAAGATTTGGTGTCAACCATAAGATAACTACCTCGTATCACCCTCAGGAAAATGGACAAGTGGAGGTCTCTAATAGAGAACTAAAATCAATCTTAGAAAAAATAGTGTATAACTCTAGAAAAGATTGGTCCCAAAGGTTAGATGAGGCTCTTTGGGCCTATAGGACTGCATTTAAGAACCCTATCGATATGTCTCCTTATAGAATAGTCTTTGGAAAAACATGTCACCTTCCAGTTGAATTAGAACATAAAGCATATTAGGCTACAAAATTCCTTAATTTTGATATAAGAAGTGCAGGAGAACAAAGAAAATTGTAGCTCAATAAACTTGAAGAAATTTGACAATGGTCATATGATAATGCAGCCATCTACAAGAAAAAGATAAAGTGTTAGCATGACAATCACTTAAGGTGAAAGACTTTGCTCCAGATATGTTGGTGTTATTATATAATAGTCATTTATGCTTGTTTCTAGGAAAGATAAAATCCAAATGGCTCGAGCCATATCAAGTCTTGTCAAGTAATAATTTTGGAGTTATGACCATAAAATATACAAGGGATGGACTTGAATATAAGGCGAACGATCATTAGCTCAAATCATATAAAATTAGACAACATGAGGTTTCTGAGGCAATCATGGTGCTTTGGGACTACTAAAATCGGTTTGAAAGTCTAGTTGAGGACTCTTAAACTTAAAACTGCAAATCTCTTCCCTTTTTGCTTTTTATTTTAAATTGCATATATTTTTTTGTGTGTTTTTAGTTGGTTTTAAGTTTATTTTTTTTAGTTTAGATTCATGAATTAAATAATTTCATAGTTGAATATGAAAGTTTAGGGAATTTAAGGGTGTCAAATACAGAAGTTGGTAGTAGTTCATCAATTTTTTATCATACTGGTTTAATTGTGCTTCATAAGTAAATTTTGGAAAGTCATTTCCATGCATTACAAGAGAAAAATCCATTTGTAAAGGAAAAATAGATTATATGAGTCATATATGTGTAAGGGGGAAATTAAAAGTGAATTTAGGAAATTTAACCATAAACAGACAAAATTTTAGGGTCAAAAGAATTTTAGAGCCTAGAGGTAGTCCATGCATCAGGGCAGCCGCCCCATACGCCCCTGCGCATCTCTTTACGCCCTTGTGCACTCCCGCATGTATCCATGTGCCCCCATGCATGAATTGGCCCTTCCATATACGCTGGCACACACCACTACTCCCTTCCCCTACATGGTTGTGCACGACTAGGTACTTATGCATGCACAACCGTGCTCCACTTCACTGCCATATGTTATTTTTTCCTTCTTTTTTTCGTGCTTCATTATTTTTTCTTTCTTGTTCTTTGCTTGTTACTCCACCACCCCCGTGCGACCCATTTATGGGTTAGATGCATCGTCGTGTGCATAACCTCCCTCGCCAGCCTCTTCACTTTTTTTGGCCACCATCTCCTCTCTCCTCTATTTTTTTCTCCACCTCATCTTCTTCTTCATCCTTTTCTCTTCTTTTTATTCTTCACACACATTCCTTTACCATTATCATCATTTTCATGCACTTCACTACATTTTCTTGCTCCAATCTCCCTGACATCACTTTCAAGTAAGTACTTTGTAGTTTTTTCTTTGTAATTTGAACATTTCCTTTCATTTGAAGATTGCACTTGATGGGTATGTTACAAATTTTAAGTGCTTTTCAAAATTGAATTTGGGCTTCAAATCTCATTATTTTTCAATAATCGGTTATTAGTTATCTAATATGCTTATTTGTGTAGCTTGATGTCAATTTTGACGATCATATTCCTTGAAATTACTCTTCAATTTGCCTATCCAACTCATACACCAACCTATTCAATAAAATTCCCAAGTGACTTTATTCATTGAATTGTGCTTTCTTATTTGTCATGATTGGCATATATTTTGACTCATGCTTTAATTAGTTACTTCTTCATTGTCAATAATGCTTGTTAATGCATATCTTACCATGACATTTTTGTAATATAATTACATGTTGCTTATGGTCATTCCTTGGCATATTGTTCTATCTTCACACTCCTCTTATGTGCCTATTAAATTCTTTTTCATGGTATACTTTACATTGCCATGTACCGTGACAGCAATTGGCCATTATTATAAATTCTCATCCAAGATTTGTTTTTCTTCTGCCAGTCAATTTACTCCTTCCTTGTTATCTTTGTTTTTCAATAGCACTTAATAAGGTTAAGCATTTTGAAGCTTTAAATTCCTCTGGTATACACATCCCATCCTATGTTGACAAAGCCAAGACTGCTAAGTTTAAATATTTCAGTGCCTGAACCTATATAGAGCCAGCATATCTCAGTCAGTTTTTTCTCAATATTCCTACTGGAAACCTATAGAATGAGGTGCTACCTTTAATTCAACATATTGGTTGGGAGAAGTTCATTGATCACAAACCCAAAGTTTATCCTAACCTTGCTCGTGATTTCTTATATTCCTTTGAGTGTTATTTTAAGGGGAATAGTGACAATGTCAGCATAGTGAGTTTTAAACTTGGGAAGAAAGGATACTATATGACTTTCAAGTAATTTTTAGAACATTTAGGATTCTTACTAGATGCTTTAGTGGAATTGTCTAATGCCTTTGCTGATAAAAATTAGGAGCGAATCCAAGATCCACTGAATCCTGAGCCATGTAAAGGAGGAAGATGTAAAGTTCATGCTTTAAGTGATCATGCTATGAGAATCATTCATAGGTTTTTAACCAAAGGTATTTACAATTGTTTGAATAACCTTAGTGCAGTTAATACCTCGCAGAACATGCTTCTTTATTGTATGCTCGATGGTATTTTCATTAATGGTGCTTTGATTATAGCACCAATGATAAAGGAATTACAGAATATGCCATCTAATGTTCATATCATCTTAATTGGTTGGATTGCTATAGTTCTAGCAGAGGCGGTTGCTCACCCCACCTTATGTGATCCACTTGATGAGGACATGTCATGCATTGACAACATCATGCTTAAAAGAATGAAGATCCTATTGCCTAGGCCACGTTGTCATTGGACAACAAGAGAGGAGTATTTGTGGGAAAATGGTATTCATTTTGATGAGCATCAGGATTTGCAGCAGGTACATGGCGCAGCTCAAGTAGAGGATCCACCAGCAGATGATATAGTTACACCCAAGATAGAGGCTCATCTTAACCAGTTAAGTAGTCGGTTAAATTGCCAGCAAACACGTCAGGATAGGATGTAAGGCAGAATTGAGACCATGCAAGATACTATTTTGAAATTCAAGCATACCTTAGAGATATTTGTGCATAATTTTTGGATACCCACCACCTTCGCCTCCATTGTCTTAGGTCATTCTGCATTTGCTATGGATAGCAAACTTTTTAGAAGGGGGTAGAGCTTAGCAAGCTCAATTTTATTCAGAAAGTAGACACATCTTACCCTTATTTTAGTTCAAAAATCTATGTTTTTTATTTTATTTTAATGTTTTAATTTTTTTTTTGTGTTTTAGTTTGACATTCTGTGTTTAGGATATTACTATAGTAACTTTGAATAGTAGTTTTAGTTTCTTTGCTTTTAAAGTTTGTAAGGCTTGTTAAAAACAGAGTGTAGTTTAAGATTATCACTTAGTTTGCACAAAAACTTAGTTTGCCCTAGTTTTTCCTCAAAATTTTAAACATATTGAGCTTGCATTTTAGAATGTGCAAGTTAGAATCTTTGCATAGTTATAGAACAAGGATGTTGTTTGATAAATCTCTAGCTAGTTTAATTTTTAACTTGATTAATATCTATCTTTTTGAAGCACTTAAGACCAGTTTTTGTTACTTAGAAATATCCATTCTTTGATAACCAATACCTCAGCCCCATTACAACCGTTAAAATATCTAAGTGATTCTAAGTTTTGTTTTAAGTTGTTTAGCAGATATGACCTTCGGGTTCCGGTGCTAAAGGAGCGGCCTATGGTATTTATAGAGTTTCAAGCATGAAACCATTTATATGCATATGTGTACATTCATTCTAAGTTTCACTATATATTTACATTAGTGTTTTGATTTGAAAAATGATTAAAATATTTTGATCTTACACACATACAAGGAAACTAACTTATATTGTCTTGATTGAATTTATTCTAGTTATAAATTTTATTAAGTGCTCTTGTTAATTGCTAGGTTTGGCTTTGAAATGCATAATTCTTTACTTAAGTTTGATTATTTTGAGGAGTTGGATTATTCTAAATTACTTGGGGGCAAGCAAAGTTTAAGTGTGGGGTATTTGATAGTTGTGAATTATATGATATTTTTAGTATGATTTTAGGTGTTTAATTGAGTTTATTTAGCTTTAATTTGGTTGAATTTTAGTTTAATTGTTTAAATTTGTGTTTTAAGGGCTAAGTGTAAGTTTTGGTATTTTTCAAGATCAAATTGAATGAAAAATGACGTAATTGCAAGAAATGAAAAGTTCTGGGTCAAATTCAAAATTTTGAGGAATTGAAGCCAAAAAAATCAATGTTTAGTCCAGAGGCAATTAACACTACCATGCATGAAATTTTAAATGGCTGCTTATGAAGAATTGTGTGAAAATATCAAAAGTCAAAGAAATTGGACAAAAGAGCAGGAAGATCATGCATGGTCATGCACCACCCTAATTGCCCATGCAGGGCCATGCATCACAAGGTTGAATTCCTTGTATGGTCGTGTAGCCCTAGTAGGAAGAAAATGCATGGCAATGCATTAATTAAAACTTCATCTTGCTTGGTCATGTATCAAGGAGTCCACTTTGACGATACTACCTAATTAAACAAAGTTCTTTTCCTACTCTAATTCAAGAAGCTTTAGAAGTTAGTGTTCCTTGTTTTTTGCTATAAATAATCAACAAGAACACCAGAACAACATCACTAAGTAGGAAAATCATCAAGTAGCAATTTCATTACTTAATTAGTTTAGTTTTACATTCTTTAGTTCTTTTTTTGTAGTTATGAGGAACAAAACCAAGGAGCTGGAGGGTTTCTTTGATTTTTCTGTACAAGTTGATTAAGAGAGCTTCTATAACTCTTTGTTTTTTATTCTTCTCATTAGTTTAGTTATAATTTTCAATATGACTAATGAGTAGTTTCTTTACTTTGCTAAAGGTTACTTGAAGCTTTAATTTGTATATTGATCACTTGATTGAGCTTTAATTTTAATATTAGTTGATTATTTCTTAATTTTAAGTATATTCTTATCTTTGGTTGTGTTAAAGAGTTATTATCAGTTTATTGGTTCAATAATTGGAAATTGGTTTAGGCGCTATCACTGATCTGCATGTTCTTATGATAATATTTATTATCTATGCATGATTTTTTTTGATTTTGAAGTGATTATATGTTGATAATATTGGTTAAGACTAAGAGAAGAGGAACAAAAAAATGAATTGGAGTTGAAGTTTCAGTAAAAGACTTTAATGAATATTTAGGAATATAAACTAGATTTTTATGCTAAGTGTTAAATTATTCTTAAATGAGAATTTGATGCTTAAGAAAGATATTCTTGATTAAAGGTATCAGGTTTAATTTCATCTGATTTTTCCATATTCACCATTATTTATATTGGATTTAAGTCATTGTAGTATAAATTAAGGTTGATAGTCCTTTAGTGAAAGTTGTTTTAATATTGATTTTTCTCAATCTATTTACTTGCTTTCATTTAAGATTCAGTTTATTGGCTCTAGTGTTTATTTTAGTTTGTTTAATTTTCTATTTTCAATTTAATTAATTTTCAAAATCATAATCTTTGGGATTTTTCTTCTCTCTTTTACACATAAACTTCATTTTAAAAACTCAAAATTCTTTCATACAAACACAAGTTTCCCTTGGGTTTGATATCTAAGGTCTTAATCTATATTTTCCTGTATTACTAGCCAATCTAGTACACTTACTAGAAGCCGATCAGCTACTATTGTTATTACTATCTCGCCTTCTGAATTGCTAGACTTCGTTAGGGGAGGAACTGGTGAGAATGTAGTGTACTCTGATATTGAATTACTCACAGAAGGAAGGAATCATAATCATCTTATTTACATCAAGGCTTGGGTCAATGGTAAGCACACTACTTGTGTAATGATAAATGATGGTTCCTCTATTAATGTGTGTCTCTTGGTAACGATCCTAGCCTTCATATTGAATAAGAGCATGAAAAGTAAGTATAATCTAACTATTTTTGCCTATGATAACTCTAAAAGGTAAGCTGCTAGGACATTTAAGGCTATGGTGGAGATGGGGCCCATTGAGACTGAGGTAAATTTTATAGTCTTGCCTATTCTAGTGAATTTCTCTATACTTTTTGGGAGACCATGGTTTTATAAGCTAGAGGGAGTACAATACACATTGCATTAGATGATTAAGATCCCTCATGATGGATGGGTAGTCACTATTAAAGTAGTACGGGAGAATCGGGTGTCTATGCTTAAAATAGCCAAGCACCTATTCAGCAGGTTTCACATAGCAATTATCAATGACGAAAAAGATGAGGATATCTTCATTGATTGTCCCCAGGTGGTTAATATGCTTAAAAAGATGAATTTCCTACCTAGTGCAGGTTTGGGCAAAAAGTCCCAAGGTTTTCAGACCGCTATAGCTGCTAAAGGATAGAAGGACAAGAAGGGATAAGGTTTTGCATGTTCCAATAAGAAGAATAAGGAAAAGGAAGCAATGAAAGGGATTCCTTACATTTTTTAGAGTTTTGTGTTGGCTTTAGCTCTGTGTCTTTATTATGGAGAGAATGAGCCTTAGATAATTGGGGGAGAGCTGGTGCTAGGATTTAAGCTATTCAGTAATGTCTTCGATTAGGAATAGGGCATCATCAAGCCAGCTGAAGGTTTTTAGGATGAAGAGATTTTGTTGCACCATTCAGCCTGGGATAAAAAAAAAGCTAGAGGAAGTTATGATAGAAAAGCTACTTGCCATCCAGTTGAAAGTCAAAGAGAAGGCAGAAGCCGAAAAACCACCCAAAGCTAATCCAGAGCCTGGAGAGGCAGCTGATGCAAACAAGATTGGAGAAGACACTTTTATTGATATTATTTATATTTCTAAGCTTTTTAATGAGAACAATGTTTGCTCTTTTGATTAGATTAATGAAATGAATAACTTTGCTTACTTGTGTGATGTCTCTTATGATTTTAATATGCATGATCATGGTCATAAAGCATTCATATTTAATATTAACTCAATAAACGCATGTTCATTTAATCTTAGAATAAAAGAAAATCCAAAATAAATGTTCTTGGTGTCAGATATATCTCCTAAAGAGAGAGAAAAAATTGAGAGAATTTTAGGAACATGAAAAATTCTTTGTCTGGACCTATAAAGACATGCTAGGAATAGATCGAGAAGTCGCTGAACATGCCATTCCAACATACCCTAGGTATAAGCTAATTAAATTGAAGCTTGGAAAGTTCAAGCTAGAGTGGGCTAAAAAGGTCAAAGATGAGGTCAAAAAGTAAATAGAGGCTAAGTTTTTAGTGTAAGTCCAATATTCCATGTGTTTTGCAAATATAGTTCCCGTAGCAAATAAGGATAGAAAGTAAGGATTTAGGTAGATTATAGGGATCTGAACAAGGTTTTATCTTAAAGATGATTTTCCCTTGCCTCATATAGATGTTCTAGTTTATAATGCAGCAACTTATAACATGCATAGCTTTATGGATAGGTACACTGTAATGCCCCTAATGGTACTCTAAGAGGGTTAGATGGTCATTTCGCATAAGACAGAGATTGATTATGTGGCTAATGAAGGGAAAATTTCAATGTAGGGACTTAAATGAAAAGACAAAGTAAAATAATTGTGGTAAAACTAAAAATAAAGAAAGATGAGAGATTAAAGTAAGAGACATAAGTTTAAAGAGGGACTAAAGTGAACATTTATAATATTTTTTAAAGAACCAATAGGAATTAAGCACTTATAAGGTTAGAAAGGGAGAAGAGGATTTGTTTTCTCTTTCTTTTAGTTGGCCGGCCATATTTGGCCACAAAACTAAAACACAAAGTTTTGTTTATCTTCCTTGGTTTTTCTTCTTCTCTCCTCAAGTCCACGAAAATGCTGCTCCAAGTAGAAAAAATAATATTGAAGGTGGTAGAGATGAAGAGCAAGAGAAAGGAAAGAGAAAGAAAGATAAAAAAGAAAAGGAACTTTGGTGCCCTAATAAGGTTTGAGAGTTTTCCTTTATAATATTATGTGTTTTATTGATTTAAGTGAGTTTTATGAACTATGGTGGTTTGTATTAATGATGTAGAGACTTGATTGTGTTGTTGTTGCTTGAAAATGATTAATTGTGTCCTAGAAAGTGAGTTTGTGAAATTTTGTATGAGTTTCATTTAAACAGTTTTTAGTAAAAATTGCATTACTATTTTTGTAGAGGTCTGATTGATGTGATTAAAGTTGTAAATGAAAGATAAATCATAGATCTAAAACTTTGTAAAAGAAACCAAAATCTAAATATGTCTCTAGAGTGTCCAAAAATGAGCTTGAAGTTGATAGACCCTTGTTATCCATCACCTGTGAGCAGTCTATAAGTTTTTAGTGATATCTTAAGATTTAGAAGTCAGAATTGAGTGCTTTTTGATGTTTTAGAAACTAGAGACATAGTGGAATGACTTTGTAGGAAATTTTTCCCTAAAAATGGTATTTTTTGGGTAAAAAATAATATAGAAGCCAAGACAGAAATTCTATCTTTGAGCGATTTAGGCATCACAGTTACTATAATTTTCATAGTAATCGTGAGGCAGTCCAGAACCAAAATGCACCCTACCTCATGGTTACTAAGCTTTTTATAGTAACCTTGACCCCTTTAAAAAGTGTAGAACATGGTTATTACTCATCCGGTAATGACCATGAGGTAGTTTGCCATAGTCCAGACCCGAGAGAGCAACTAGGTCACGGTTACCATGAAGTTGGTTGTAACCGTGACCCTGCCCTATTTTTCTTGAACTTGATTTTGAAGTTCCAAATTGTTATTAAAGCATGTCTAAGCCTTCCTAAATGCTTTTAGAGTTTTTTAAATGTAAAAACAAGAGTAAGGAATGATATGAAACGAGTGTAAAACATAGTAAATTAATGAAGTAGAATTAAACATACACTAAGTCTTAATGCATAAGAATTTGTACAATAAATGAATATGATTGAACATGAAAAGCATGATTTAGGGAAATAAAGGCATGATCTATAACATGTGTCAATGTTATGTTTCTAAAAATATGCAATAAAATATACAAGTAATGAATGTGAATGAACATAATAAATGGTAAGCATAATTTTATAGGTTACATGACAAATGATAATTATATAAATGTTAATGTTAAATATATTTAAAGTATAAGTAAATGTACATTGTATAGTGACTCTATTGCATGCTTGTATTGAATTTGTAGAATATATGATTGTAAATGTATAAAGTCTGATAACTTTGAGTGACTAAATACTATTTGTAAGCCTGAATTTCAAATAGTAGTGGATAGATAGGCATGCCTATAAAGGGGATAGTGATCGAAGCTGTAAGTGTTGTCACCAAAGTGTGACTAGTGTAGTGTTTGATACCCTTTAGTACGCTGTAATGCCCCTAATGGTACCCTAAGAGGGTTAGATGGTCATTTTGCATAAGACAGAGATTGATTATGTGGCTAATGAAGGAAAAATTTCAATATAGGGACTTAATTGAAAAGACTAAGTAAAAGAATTATGGTAAGACTAGAAATAAAGAAATATAAGAGATTAAAGTAAGAGACATAAGTTTAAAGAGGGAATAAAGTGAACATTTGTATGATTTTTTTAAAGAACCAATAGGAATTAAGCACTTGTAAGGTTGGAAAGGGAGAAAAGGATTTGCTTTCTCTTTCTTTTAGTTGGCCAGCCATATGTGGCCACAAAACTAAAACACAAAGTTTTGTTTATCTTCCTTGGTTTTCCTTCTTCTCTCCTCAATTCCGCGAAAATACTGCTCCAAGTAGAAAAAATAATACTGAAGGTGGTAGAGAATAAGAGCAAGAGAAAGGAAAGAGAAAGAGATAGAAAAGAAAAGGAACTTTGGTGCCCTAGTAAGGTTTGGGAGTTTTTCTTTTTAATATTATGTGTTTTATTGATTCGAGTGAGTTTTATAAACTATGGTGGTTTGTATTGATGATGTAGAGACTTGATGGTGTTGTTTTTGATTAAAAATGATTAATTGTGTCCTAGAAAGTGAGTTTGTGAAATTTTGTTTGAGTTTCATTTAAATAGTTTTTAGTAAAAATTGCATAACTATTTTTGTAGATGTCTGATTGATGTGATTGAAGTTGGAAATGAAATATAAAACATAGATCTAAAACTTTGTAAAAGAAACCAAAATCTAAATATGTCTCTAGAGTGTCCAAAAATGAGATTGAAGTTGATAGACCCCTGCTATCCGTCCCCTGTGAGTAGTCTATAAGTTTTTAGTGATGTCTTGAGATTTAAAAGTCAGAATTGAGTGCTTTTTTATGTTTTAGAAACTAGAGACATAGTGGAACGACTTTGTAGGAAAGTTTTCCCTAAAAATGGTGTTTTTTGGGTAAAAAAAATGATATAGAAGTCGAGATAGAAATTCTATCTTTGAGCAATTTAGGCATCACGGTTACTATGATTTTCATAGTAACCGTGAGGCAGTCCAGAACCAAAATGCACCCTACCTCATGGTTACTAAGCTTTTTATAGTAACCGTGACCCCTTTAAAAAGTATAAAACATAGTTATTACTCATTCGGTAAAGACCGTGAGGTAGTTTATTAGTCCAGACCCGAGAGAGCAACTAAGTCACTGTTACCATGAAGTTAGTAGTAATCATAACCCTGTTCTGTTTTTCTTGAACTCTATTTTGAAGTTCCAAATTGTTGTTAAAGCATGTCTAAGCCTTCCTAAATGCTTTTAGAGTGTTTTAAACGTAAAAATAAGAGTAAGGAATGATATGAAATGAGTGTAAAACATAATGAATTAATGAAGTAGAATTAAACATACACTAAGTCTTAATGCATAAGAATTTGTACAATAAATGAATATGAATGAACATGAATAGCATGATTTAGGGAAATAAAGGCATGATCTATGGCAAATGTCAATGTTATGTTTCTAAAAATATGCAATAAAATATACAAGTAATGAATGTGAATGAACATGACAAATGGTAAGCATAATGTTATAGGTTGCATGACAAATGATAATTATATTGATGTTAATGTTACATATATTTGAAGTATAAGTAAATGTACATTGTATAGTGACTCTATTGCTTGCTTGTATTGAATTTGTAGAATCTATGATTGTAAATGTATAAAGTGTGATAACCTTGAGTGACTAAATACTATTTGTAAGCCTGAATTTCACATAGTAGTGGATAGGTAGGCATGCCTATAGAGGGGATAGTGATCGCAGCTGCAAGTGTTGTCACCAAAGTGTGACTAGTGTAGTGTTTGATACCTTTTAGTATCTAGTGAACTGAGACTTTTATGTCTCTAGTGAAATATATAGTGTTTGTACCCGTATCCACCATTTATGAAAATTCAGGCAATAAAAGTGATTTGAATATTGAATAATGATAGGTGACCAATAGTTTAAGTGTTACATGGCCTTATGATATGTTAGAGAGTATGCCCTAGAGCCCATGTAATAGGGATGTTTTTCATATGTATGAAATTTATATTCTTAATAAAAGGCATCATTCATTTATTAATGCTGTGTTTGAATACATGAGTTTGTAAATCTTAAATTAATAAATGAAGTCCTAGATATTATAAACACAGTGCAAAGGCAATCATGAAGGTGTTCATGATGTGAGATGTCTATTGCATGCAAATATGTTAATATCTAAATATCCCTAGTCATAGAATTAACAAGAAAGGACATTGTTAATTCGGACAGACTAGCACATGTTATGCTTCTTGAATGGTTCAAGCAATGGTTCTCATAATTGTGATTATGGATGATAATCAAAGCTAACATGTGGATGCTTGTTAGAGGAACAAGTTCATTGGAGACCTGCAAAGAGAATCCTCATATGGATATTAAATCTATGTCAGTGAGGAATCTCTTCATAGCGGTTGTGCAAGTATCCTTAGACTTGAGATCACCAAAGTTATCTTAAGTAGCAAGTGGTATACTTTGACTCCATAACTGATTACTTCCAACTGGGAGTGAACATAGTTAGGAGATTGGGTATATCATGACCTACTTGAAGATAGTTGAGTGATTGACAAAGGATTCACCATCCCAGATTTAACAAGGGAAGTTATCTCGCATGATTCTATAATTACCTTGTTCAGTGAATCTCTGGCCAGAGTAATATGCCGAGATGGATGGAGATCCATGAAGGGCATTTTAGGAACAATGGTTAAATTAATAGAACATACATAATTAGATTTATATGAGTTGACAGAAATCCATACTCAGAATCTGATTGAGATAAGAGTGGTGAAAGGAGTAATTGCACGGTAACTGTTTCTATGGAAGGGTACAGTCAAACCACATGACTTTCCTGACATTTGGGTAGTCATGATGCCTAGCTAGAGGCCAATCATGACTTGTATAATGATGTATCAAAATATCAATAGAGATTGATAAATTGATTTAAAGGAGTTTAAATCATGTGAGTTTTGAATAGAACTCACAATTACATATTATACTGCCAACATGGACAGGAACCCAATAGGTCACACACATATAGAGAAAAGGGTAAAATGGTAAAATGACAAGGATAATAATATTTGATATTATTATAAAGGTAGAGAGGAGAATATGATAATAATTAATTAAAGAGTTTAATTAATTATGATCAAATAAAATTGTCCGCGGAACTTTTGAGAAATGTTCTGTAAATTGGACCTAAATGAAATAATGTATTTCATGATTAATTATTATTGTCTTATAAGTGTTATAAGACTACTATAAGTGTTATAGGACTGATATAATAATTAATAGGACCATTGGAGAAATTATAGAGGGCCAAAGGAATGAAGAAGTTGGAGGAAGCCCTCCAGAAGAGGGCTACACGCCAACTTCATACAGAAGGGCTTAGAGGGCTTTTTCTTGGACCAAATTAATTTATATATGTTACATAAGTGTTATGGAACTCACATATTTAATTTGGTTGGATTTGGAATCCATTTGGGTATTTAAATCCAATTAGATGCACAAAGGGCCTAGTTTGTGGATTTTGTGCATGGTCTTTTATGAAAAGATTTAATTTGGATTTAATTAAGCCCAAATGATTATAATTAATTCCAGAAGCCCAATTAATAATTCTCCAGCAATTTTAAAGAGCCCAATCTCATTAAGGAGTTGGAATTTTAACCTAACTATAAAAGGCCAACTAATGAGAATTAGGGTTAAGTGATTAAAACAAAAGGAAAGTCTTTTTCTCTTAATCCTCTCTCCCTTTTGCGCCACTTCCCAAGCTAGCTCTTGGGAATTTCGGCCAGCCCTAGTTGAACACCAAGTTGTTGGTTCAATTTACCCCTCTCTAGTGTGGATTACTCATTGGAGGTGTTCGATTTTGGACACTGTGGTTTGCGACAACCCGGTGCGAAGTAAAATCAACTGTTCAACAAAAATCAAAGGTGATTTTTCTTATTCTCATATAGTTATATTGTGTATTCATGGCAAGATCAGATCTAATGGTTTAAAAATTTTAAAATTCCGCTCATGTATGTGATGCATGTAACCGTTAAATTGCAACATGGTATCAGAGCCACGGTTTTGCCATGGATATACAATTCTATATTTTTCTGCGGAATAAGTTTTGTTTTGTTTTGAGTTATTTATTTCATGAACTTTAAAATATTAGATTTGATTGTTCATGAATGAGAAATATTGATTTCTGGTTATATGTGTGATCAAATAAATTTGGTGGAAACAAAAACGATTTTTTGAAGCATTTTGATTTGGTTTTGGCGTGAAACCCATTAGGGTTTGGCGTGAAACCCTATGTAATGTAGGGGCTGTTCTAATTTAATTTCTTATGGATCCATTTAAAAATCATTTAGATGATATTTTATGTGTTTAATATGTGATATTAAGCCGTAGGATCGAACGGAATTAAAATCGAACAAGTTTTGCATGAAAACTAGTTTTGTCGAAAAGTTCGATAAATTGGTGTTCTTCGTATGTTCTTGATGTGTTCTTGGTTAGAACGACTTTTGATCTTCTAAATCTGATATATATGATATATTAAAGTGTTTTTAATTAATTGGATTAATTAAAATGGGCCTTAAATTAATTTGATTAATTTTAATTCATTAAAACCACTTAATGGGCTTAATTATGTTTACGGACTTGATTTAAATTAGTGAATGACTTGGTGGGCCCAAGGAGCTGATTTAAATTAACTATTATAAACATTAATTAAGTTTATTAATGGGTTTTAAGGGCTGGAGTGGGCTTGGCTCATTCCAAAAGGCCCAAATGGTCCAAATGACACAAAACTAGTTTGTGTGTGAACACACTTAGGGTTTTTCTTCTGTGGGTTTCGGCCTACACTTATTTTAAGCCCAAAATTGATTCTTATAATTATTTAATATGATTAATTAATTAAATAATTAATTTATAATTAATTAATAATCAATTTGATTGATTATTAAGGCAAGAACACATTCATGCAAAAGGGTTTCCTAAAATGAAAGTTTCCAAAATGGAAAAAGTTTCCTAATTTGATCACATCATTAAAATAACTCAAAATATAGTTTCAAAGGTTGAAACAAAGTTAGTAATCCATTTCTTTATGCATTAGAAAGGCATATAAGGGTGAATGATTGGCATGATGGTTAGTTATGGACAAAGCCCAATGTGATTGAGCATAATGCATGTTTTGGCCCAATGAGGACTTTCATGTCCCGGCCACTTGTTTTTGGTTTGTATTTCATTTCAAATTGTAATATGTAATTAGATTACTTAGATTAGAATTAGAAATAGAGATGGAGACCAATATCAAGGAGCAAGATGGGCCGGATGGAGATCCAACAAGCTTGAAGATAATGTAATTATTTTCTTGTTTGAATCATGCATACTACCTAGGTGTGACCTTTTGATTTCCCTTATGGCTCGGGGAAATCAATGTAGTGAAGTCCATAACTATACCATATTTGTATGCTTATATTTATGTGATAGATATAGGATGCATACCAATGTATGCCAACCATGTATGATGAGACTTAATTAACTAAAACCCTCAAACAAATACTAAGGTATATAAGCCTTCCATTAATTTGAGGAGAACCAGAGTTCTTTATAGTGTGGGTTGTTGACCACAGTCAAGCTCACATTATATCGAATATGTTCAAATCTAATTAAATGGGTCATCTTAGCTAGCCCATTAGTTTGTTGACCACAGTCAAGGCTAATGGTTCTAGAGGCAAGATTAGGGAATGCATATATGATATGCATGCATCAAGAGTTGATAACCTAATGATCCAATAGTTGTGTAGAGACACAATTGGTATAGAGATACCTACCTTTCAAGGGTATGGAATTTGGCTTGTTGACCACAGTCAAGGTCAAATTACATATCAAGGATTGGATATTGGCCCACTAAGAAAACCATCGGGTTTTCTCGGATTAAATAGTGAGGGCTATTAATTCGCAATAAAATAGTGGGAGTAAATGGATTAATTAAAGACCTTATTAATCCATACATATATATGAACATACTCTCATATCTTTTCATTTTCACATCTAGGTCATCATCATGAGCACATCAAACATTAATATACGATCAATCTTGGATAACAAGCTGGTTGGCAACAACTATTCTGACTGGATCAGGCAAGTGAGAATTGTTCTCAGGGCTGAAAAGATCCATTATGTCTTGGATAAAGATCCACCACCACTTCCATCAGATGATGCCATTGATGAGATCAAAGGCATTTATCGAAAATACATGGAGGATAGTGAAGCAGCAGCATGTTTGATGCTGGGTGCTATGTCCTCGGAGCTTCAGAAGCAACATGAAATGATGGATGCTAGAACCATTGTTTTGCATCTAGAGGAGCTTTATTCTTCTCAGGCTAGAACTGAGCAATATGAGATTGCTCGAGCTCTATTTAGTTGCAAAATGGTGGAAGGCACTTCAGCTGCTGCTCATGCATTGAAGATGTATGGGTATATTGAGCATTTGAGTAGACTTGGCTATGTTATGGATAATGATCTATACATAGATTTAATCTTGTACTCGTTGGCTCCAAGTTATGCACCTTTTGTGCTTAACTTCAACATGAACAAGATCCAAGTATCCATTCCTGAGTTAATCAACATGCTCAAGACAGCTGATGGATCATTTAAGAAAGATCCAAAAAGTGTCATGGTTGTCACTTCTGCTAAAGGCAAGAAGCAGAAGAAGAAGATGATAACCAAGGCGCAGCCAAAGAATGGTGGGATCTCCAAGAAGAAGGTTGCCAAGAAAGAGAATCCCAAAGGAACTTGCTTCCATTGTGGAAAAGATGGTCATTGGAAGCGTAACTGCAAGGCCTATCTAGATTCTCTTAAGGAGAAGAAGCAAGCTGTTGCATCTACTTCAGGTATTCATATGATTGAAATTAATACTTATTCTATTGCTTCAAAACAATCTTGGGTATTAGATACCGGATGTGGATCTCATTTATGTAATGATCTACAGGGGCTTAGAAGCTTTAGAAGAGTTGGAAAGGCAGAGATTTGTTTGCAGTCAGCTACTGGACAAAACATCTCTACAACTGTTGTGGGGACTTATCATTTGCCTCTTCCGAGTGGATTAGTACTGGAATTAAATAATTGTTATTATGTTCCAGCTTTGTCCAAGAGTATTATTTCTTTCAGTTGTTTAATGAACGATTATGATATTTCTTTAAAGGACAAATGTTGTTACATTTTTAAGAACAATATATTTTATGCAAAAGCTATCATTGAGAATGGTATATTTGTTCTTGATTTAATTAAAGAAGTACATAATGTGGATACCAAGAGAATGAAACATGATAATCTAAATACCTCATACTTATGGCATTGTCGTTTAGGCCACATAAATGAAAAATGCATGACCAAATTGCACAAGTCAGGTGATTTGGGATCATTTGATTATGGATCATTTGATACATGCGAATCTTGTTTATTGGGAAAAATGACAAAAGCTCCCTTTATTGGTAAAGGAGAACGAGCTAAAATGGTTTTGGACTTAATACATTCGGATGTATGTGGTCCAATGACTACACATGCTAGAGGAGGTTACTCCTACTTCATTACTTTCATAGATGATTATTCCAGGTTTGGATACATCTATCTAATGAAATATAAGTCTGAAGCATTTGAAAAGTTCAAAGAATTCAGAAATGAAGTAGAGAAACAACTTGGCAAAAGTATTAAAACACTTAGATCAGATCGAGGTGGAGAATACTTAAGTCAAGAGTTTCAGGATTATCTTAGAGATAATGGGATTTTATCTCAATGGACTCCTCCATATACACCACAACACAATGGTGTATCCGAAAGGAGGAATCGAACACTATTAGATATGGTTCGATCAATGATGAGCCGAGCGGACTTGCCTAAGTCTTTTTGGGGATATGCACTAGAAACTGCTGTTTATGTGTTAAATAGAGTTCCTAGTAAATCGGTTGATGTTACTCCATATGAGATGTGGAATAACAAGAAACCCACGCTTTCTCATATGAAAGTATGGGGTTGTCCTGCTTATGTGAAGAGGACAATGTCAGACAAACTGGATGTTAAGTCTGACAAATGTTTATTTGTGGGATATCCAAAAGAAACGTTTGGATATTATTTCTATAATCCCTTAGAACAAAAAGTGTTTGTTTCAAGGCATGCTGTCTTCTTGGAAAAAGAGTTTCTCCTACGAGAAGACAGTGGGAGTAAAATTGAACTTGGTGAAGTTCAGGACCCACAAATAGAAGTAGATCAACCGATTGAACCCGAAACTGAATTTCATAATGATGAGATTACAGTTGAACCTGATTATACACAGAATCCTAGAAGGTCTACTAGGATGCGTTCTATCCCTGTGAGATATGGATTTCACATTGATTCGGATAGAGGCATAACTGTAGTAGAGGACAATGAGCCTACAAGCTATCAAGAAGTTTTGAACAGTTCAGAACGTGATTTATGGCTTAAGGCTATGCAGTCCGAAATGGACTCCATGTATGAGAATAAAGTATGGACTTTAACTCAACCACCTGAAGGGATAAAACCCATAGGGTGCAAATGGGTCTTCAAAAAGAAGACTGACATGGAAGGTAATATAGTTACCTATAAAGCTCGCTTAGTAGCAAAAGGTTATCGTCAAAAAGAAGGTATTGACTATGACGAAACTTTTTCTCCTGTAGCGATGCTTAAGTCTATAAGAATACTTTTAGCCATTGCAGCTCATTATGATTATGAGATTTGGCAAATGGATGTGAAGACAGCTTTCCTTAATGGAAATCTTACCGAGGATGTGTATATGACACAACCAGAAGGATTCACATCAGGAAATGGCGAAAAGGTATGCAAGCTTCAAAGATCCATTTATGGATTGAAGCAAGCCTCTAGGAGTTGGAACATACGATTCAATGAGACAATCAAAGAGTTTGGTTTCTCACAGAATGAAGATGAACCTTGTGTGTATAAAAGGGTCAGTGGGAGTGCAATTGTCTTCCTAGTTCTATATGTAGATGACATATTGATCATGGGAAATGACATTTCTCTTCTCATATCTGTTAAAATATGGTTATCCAAGCAATTCTCCATGAAAGACCTTGGAGAAGCATCCTATATTCTGGGAATAAGGATCTATAGAGATAGATCCAATAGGTTGCTAGGTCTTTCTCAAAGTACATATATAGATAAAGTATTGAAGAGGTTCAATATGGATCTCTCTAAGAAAGGGTTTATACCCATGGTGCATGGGAAACACCTTTCTAAGTCTATGTGTCCACAGACACTGGAGGATAGAGAGAGCATGAATAGAATACCATATGCATCTGCAATTGGTTCTATCATGTATGCTATGTTATGTACACGTCCAGATGTAGCATTTGCTTTGAGTGTCACAAGCAGATTCCAATCTAATTTTGGAGAGGAACACTGGGCAGCTGTCAAGAATATTCTTAAGTACTTGAGAAGGACTAAGGATATATTCTTGGGATATGGAGAGGGCAGTTTGGAAGTAAATGGGTATACGGATGCCAGCTTCCAATCTGACAAAGATGATTGTAAATCACAATCTGGTTATGTGTTCATAATGGAAGGAGGAGCAGTTAGTTGGAAAAGTTCCAAACAAGAAACAACTGCTGATTCCACGACAGAAGCTGAGTACATTGCTGCTTCAGAAGCAGCCAAAGAAGCAGTCTGGATCAAAAAGTTCATAACCGAACTAGGAGTGGTGCCTAGCATTGTTGATCCGATTCCTTTATATTGTGACAACAATGGAGCCATTGCGCAAGCAAAGGAACCACGGTCTCATCAGCGATCCAAACATGTTCTCAGACGCTACCATCTCATAAGGGAAATAGTAGCTAGAAATGATGTGAAAATAGAAAGGGTTCCCACAGATGACAATGTGGCGGATCCCCTCACTAAAGCACTTTCCCAGATAAAGCATGATCACCATATAAATAGCATGGGTCTGAGACATATGAGTGATTGGCTCTAGTGCAAGTGGGAGATTGTTAGAGAGTATGCCCTAGAGCCCATGTAATAGGGATGTTTTTCATATGTATGAAATTTATATTCTTAATAAAAGGCATCATTCATTTATTAATGCTGTGTTTGAATACATGAGTTTGTAAATCTTA
This sequence comes from Excoecaria agallocha, assembly GCA_037975025.1. Taxonomy (NCBI): domain Eukaryota; kingdom Viridiplantae; phylum Streptophyta; class Magnoliopsida; order Malpighiales; family Euphorbiaceae; genus Excoecaria; species Excoecaria agallocha. Next base: position 60,565,909 of record CM075811.1, on the reverse strand, counting down.
AATTAATAAATGAAGTCCTAGATATTATAAACACAGTGCAAAGGCAATCATGAAGGTGTTCATGATGTGAGATGTCTATTGCATGCAAATATGTTAATATCTAAATATCCCTAGTCATAGAATTAACAAGAAAGGACATTGTTAATTCGGACAGACTAGCACATGTTATGCTTCTTGAATGGTTCAAGCAATGGTTCTCATAATTGTGATTATGGATGATAATCAAAGCTAACATGTGGATGCTTGTTAGAGGAACAAGTTCATTGGAGACCTGCAAAGAGAATCCTCATATGGATATTAAATCTATGTCAGTGAGGAATCTCTTCATAGCGGTTGTGCAAGTATCCTTAGACTTGAGATCACCAAAGTTATCTTAAGTAGCAAGTGGTATACTTTGACTCCATAACTGATTACTTCCAACTGGGAGTGAACATAGTTAGGAGATTGGGTATATCATGACCTACTTGAAGATAGTTGAGTGATTGACAAAGGATTCACCATCCCAGATTTAACAAGGGAAGTTATCTCGCATGATTCTATAATTACCTTGTTCAGTGAATCTCTGGCCAGAGTAATATGCCGAGATGGATGGAGATCCATGAAGGGCATTTTAGGAACAATGGTTAAATTAATAGAACATACATAATTAGATTTATATGAGTTGACAGAAATCCATACTCAGAATCTGATTGAGATAAGAGTGGTGAAAGGAGTAATTGCACGGTAACTGTTTCTATGGAAGGGTACAGTCAAACCACATGACTTTCCTGACATTTGGGTAGTCATGATGCCTAGCTAGAGGCCAATCATGACTTGTATAATGATGTATCAAAATATCAATAGAGATTGATAAATTGATTTAAAGGAGTTTAAATCATGTGAGTTTTGAATAGAACTCACAATTACATATTATACTGCCAACATGGACAGGAACCCAATAGGTCACACACATATAGAGAAAAGGGTAAAATGGTAAAATGACAAGGATAATAATATTTGATATTATTATAAAGGTAGAGAGGAGAATATGATAATAATTAATTAAAGAGTTTAATTAATTATGATCAAATAAAATTGTCCGCGGAACTTTTGAGAAATGTTCTGTAAATTGGACCTAAATGAAATAATGTATTTCATGATTAATTATTATTGTCTTATAAGTGTTATAAGACTACTATAAGTGTTATAGGACTGATATAATAATTAATAGGACCATTGGAGAAATTATAGAGGGCCAAAGGAATGAAGAAGTTGGAGGAAGCCCTCCAGAAGAGGGCTACACGCCAACTTCATACAGAAGGGCTTAGAGGGCTTTTTCTTGGACCAAATTAATTTATATATGTTACATAAGTGTTATGGAACTCACATATTTAATTTGGTTGGATTTGGAATCCATTTGGGTATTTAAATCCAATTAGATGCACAAAGGGCCTAGTTTGTGGATTTTGTGCATGGTCTTTTATGAAAAGATTTAATTTGGATTTAATTAAGCCCAAATGATTATAATTAATTCCAGAAGCCCAATTAATAATTCTCCAGCAATTTTAAAGAGCCCAATCTCATTAAGGAGTTGGAATTTTAACCTAACTATAAAAGGCCAACTAATGAGAATTAGGGTTAAGTGATTAAAACAAAAGGAAAGTCTTTTTCTCTTAATCCTCTCTCCCTTTTGCGCCACTTCCCAAGCTAGCTCTTGGGAATTTCGGCCAGCCCTAGTTGAACACCAAGTTGTTGGTTCAATTTACCCCTCTCTAGTGTGGATTACTCATTGGAGGTGTTCGATTTTGGACACTGTGGTTTGCGACAACCCGGTGCGAAGTAAAATCAACTGTTCAACAAAAATCAAAGGTGATTTTTCTTATTCTCATATAGTTATATTGTGTATTCATGGCAAGATCAGATCTAATGGTTTAAAAATTTTAAAATTCCGCTCATGTATGTGATGCATGTAACCGTTAAATTGCAACATGATAGTGTTAGTGGTTTTCAGTGAATATTGAAGTGTACTATTATATTTAATGATAATGTTAGTGCTTGACATTGAATAATGAAATGTGAGTGTAAAACTAATATTGAAGTGTAAGTGAAAAACCATATTGTGATTGTTATTGAGTGGATAATTTCTATTAAGTGTGGTTACTGCATGTACTGAATAAGAGTGACATGTTATTATGTTATATGTATTGGCATGCTACATTGATTGTATTTGCGACTTCGATAAGAAGTCAATTGTATTGTTTACTCCTCACTGAGCCATCGCTCAACACGGGTGTTTTCCTTGTAGGTACTCAAGTGTGAGAAAGTGCTTTTGCTAGAGTCAACATCTGCCAGCCACTAGAAGGGAGGCAAGTCAGGGCTAATTTTGATAATATATTATTTGTAAATGTGTAATGTAAAAGATTTGAACTATATGTAATGAATTAAGTTGTATTTGTACTTTAAATGTTTGATGTGCTAGTTGTATAAATGTATTTTTGTGCAAGTAATTTAATAAAATAATAAGTATATAAAAGGTAATAAGAGCGGACATTACATTTTGGTATCAGAGCGAAGGTTTAGGCGATTTTGGGCAATAAGGTGTTAGTGAATAGATTAGAGATGTGTGTCTGTGTAGTGTTGTGGCCTTAAAGCAGATGTTGTCTTATCTACTGTACATATGGAATTGGATCTTAGTGAGAGTATAGATGGTCCAGAGTGTAAATCCAGTGTTAGTGTAAAGACTAATGTAGATGTCTCTATGTCAATAGATAGTAGAGTGCGATAACCCTTATGTAAAATTTGATATGGAATTGGATTCAGATTGGATATGGTGTTCTGTGTACCTGTCAGTAATTCTTTAATGGTTTGGGCAATTGATTAGACATGTTATAGCATGGGATGGGGCAAACATACATGATACATGAAAGCATAAATATGCATTCCATCATTCTTCTACCACATTGCATTAGCATTATTTGCAAAGTCATGAAAAGCATCAGATTACATGCAAAGGCCCCAACTGAAAGGGAAATTGACAGGATATACATTGAGTGCAGTGATGATAGGATAGTAAGAGATGAGTGCATTTATAAAGAAATGAAGTTAGATTGAATAAGAGAAGTAGGAAGAGATCGTAATGTATAGTATTTGACTAAGATAAAGATACAGTTATAGGAATGTAATTGATGAGATTTGATAGGTGGTACAGGGATAATTTTGAGGACGAAATTCTTTAAGGGGAGAGAGTTGTAATGCCCTAATGGTACCCTAAGAGGGTTAGATGGTCATTTTGCATAAGACAGAGATTGATTATGTGGCTAATGAAGGAAAAATTTCAATGTAGGGACTTAATTGAAAAGACAAAGTAAAAGAATTATGGTAAGACTAGAAATAAAGAAAGATGAGAGATTAAAGTAAGAGACATAAGTTTAAAGAGGGACTAAAGTGAACATTTGTAAGTTTTTTTAAAGAACCAATGGGAATTAAGCACTTGTAAGGTTGGAAAGGGAGAAGAGGATTTATTTTCTCTTTCTTTTAGTTGGTCGGCCATTTTTGGCCACAAAACTAAAACACAAAGTTTTGTTTATCTTGCTTGGTTTTCCTTCTTCTCTCCTCAAGTCGACGAAAATGCTGCTCCAAGTAGAAAAAAATACTGAAAGTGGTAGAGATGAAGAGCAAGAGAAAGGAAAGAGAAAGAGAGATAGAAAAGAAAAGGAACTTTGGTGCCCTAATAAGGTTTGGGAGTTTTCCTTTTTAATATTATGTGTTTTATTAATTCAAGTGATTTTTATAAACTATGGTGGTTTGTATTGATGATGTAGAGACTTGATGGTGTTGTTGTTTCTTGAAAATGATTAATTGTGTCCTAGAAAGTGAGTTTGTGAAATTCTATTTGAGTTTCATTTGAATAGTTTTTAGTAAAAATCGTATAAATATTTTTGTAAATGTCTAATTGATGTGATTGAAGTTGGAAATGAAAGATAAGACATATATCTAAAACTTTTTAGAAGAAATTGAAATCTAAATATGTCTCTAATGTGTCTGAAAATAAGCTTAAAGTTGACAGACCACTATTATCCGTCACTTGTGAGCAGTCTATAAGTTTTTAGTGATATCTTAAGATTTAGAAGTCATAATTGAGTGATTTTTGATGTTTTAGAAACTAGAGACATATTAGACCAACTTTGTAGAAGAACGTTTTCCCTTAAAATGGTGTTTTTTTAGTAAAAAAATGATATAGTAGTCAAGACAGAAATTCTATCTTTGAGTGATTTAGGCATCACGATTACTATGATTTTCATAGTAACCGTGAGGCAGTCCAGAACCAAAATGCACCCTACCTCACGGTTACTAAGCTTTTTATAGTAACCGTGACCACTTTAAAAAGTATAGAATATGGTTATTACTCATCCAGTAATGACCGTGAGGTAGTCTGGCGTATTCCAGACCTGAGAGAGCAACTAGGTCACGATTACCATGAAGTTGGTAGTAACCGTGACCCTGTCCTATTTTTTTATCTTGATTTTTAAGTTCCAAATTGTTATTAAAGCATGTCTAAGCCTTCCTAAATGCTTTTAGAGTGTTTTAAATGAAAAAACAAGAGTAAGGAATGATATGAAATGAGTGTAAAACTTAGTGAATTAATGAAGTAGAATTAAACATACACTAAGTCTTAATGCATAAGAATTGGTACAATAAATGAATATGAATGAACATGAATAGCATGATTTAGGGAAATAAAGGCATGATCTATGGCATGTGTTAATGTTATGTTTCTAAAAATATGCAATAAAATATACAAGTAATGAATGTGAATGAACATGATAAATGATATGCATAATGTTATAGGTTGCATGAAAAATGATAATTATATTAATGTTAATGTTAAATATATTTGAAGTATAAGTAAATGTAAATTGTATAGTGACTCTATTGCATGCTTGTATTGAATTTGTAGAATCTATGATTGTAAATGTATAAAGTGTGATAACCTTGAGTGACTAAATAATATTTGTAAGCCTGAATTTCACATAGTAGTGGATAGATAGGCATGCTTATAAAGGGGATAGTGATCGCAGCTGCAAGTGTTGTCACCAAAGGGTGACTATTCTAGTGTTTGATTCCTTTTGGTATCTAGTGAACTGAGACTTTTATGTCTCTAGTGAAATATCTAGTGTTTATACCCGTATCCACCATTTATGAGAATTCAGGCAATGAAAGTGATTTGAATATTGAATAATGATAAGTGACCATTAGTTTAATTGTTACATGGCCCTATGATAGTGTTAGTGCTTTTCAGTGAATATTGAAGTGTACTATTATATTTAATGATAATGTTAGTGCTTGACATTAAATAATGAAATGTGAGTGTAAAACTAATATTGAAGTGTAAGTGAAAAACTGTATTGTGATTGTTATAGAGTGGATAATTGCTATTAAGTGTGGTTACTGCATGTACTGAATAAGAGTGACATGTTATTATGTTATATGTATTGGCATGCTACATTGATTGTATTTGCGACTTCGATAAGAAGTCAATTGTACTGTTTACTCCCCACTGAGCCATCGCTCAGCACGGGTGTTTTTCTATGTAGGTACTTAAGTGTGAGAAAGTGCTTTTGCTAGAGTCAACATCTGCCGACCACTAGAAGGGAGGCAAGTCAGGGCTAATTTTGATAATATATTATTTGTAAATGTGTAATGTAAAAGATTTGAATTGTATGTAATGAATTAAGTTGTATTTGTACTTTAAATGTTTGATGTGCTAGTTGTATAAATGTATTTTTGTGCAAGTAATTTAATAAAATAATATGTATATAAAAGGTAATAAGAGAGGGCATTACATACGCCATGTATAATCAAATTTTGAACAAGATAGTGGATAAGATCAAAATGGCTTTCATAACTGAGTGGGGGGTATATGCCTACCGAGTCATGCATTTTGGACCTAAGAATGCAAGTGCTACCTATCAGAGAATGGCCATTGATATTTTAGTTGACTTGATACAAAGGGAAAAAGAGATGTACATAGATGATATGATGATTAAGTTGGTCACCAAGGAAGGTCATTTTGAGGCATTAGAAAAGTTTTTTTAGAGGATCAACAAGTATAACCTTCACCTTAACCTTAAGAAGTGTATTTTTGGAGTCACCTCAAGTAAACTTTTAGGCCATGTGGTGAGTCAGAGAGGTGTAAAAGTGGATCCTAACTAGGTAAGGGCCATTAGGGAAATGTCAGTGCTTCAGAAGGAGAAGAAAGTCAGAGGGTTCCTGAGTAAGATCCAGTATATAAGCAGGTTCATTGCTAAGTTGATGTCAATCTGTGAACGATATTCAAACTGCTAAAAAGGGATCAGCTTGTGATTTGGAATGAAGATTGTCATAAAAGATTTGATATTATCAGGGAATATTTGCCACACCCACCAGTGTTAAGATTGCCTCTAGCAGGTAAACCTTTTATTTTTTACTTGGCAATAAAGGATAGTTTATTGGGGGCCATGATGGCACAAGATGATGACTTTGGGATTTAGTATGCAATGTAGTACCTTAGTAAGAAGTTTCTCCCCTATAAGGTAAAATATGTGGATGTTGAAAAGATTTATTTGGCAATCATATGGGCATTAAAGAAACTAAGACACTACTTGCACTCTTATAGAAAATAGGCTATGGCAAAAGAGAATCCTCCTAGATACTTGCAAGAAGTGCCTTCTCTTTTAGGAAAGATAGAAAGGTGGTTGATTCTCCTACAGGAGTTCGACATATAATACATTACTAGAAAAACCATCAAAAAATAGCAGTGGCAGAATTTTTAGCCGGCCAACCATTGGAAGGTAAAGAGATGACTTATGAATTTTCCAATGAAAATGTGGTAGCCATAATAGTTCATGGATGGCAGATGTACTTTGATGGAGCTGTGAATAACAAAAGTGTAGAAGTAGAAATAATTTTGATCACCTCGAAAAGAGAAAAGTTACCATTGGCTAAGAAATTAAGATACAAAGCCACAAACAATGAAGCAGAGTACGAGGCTTACATTTTTGGTTTAAAAGCCTTACTAGCTATAGGGGAAAAGTTTATAGAGATGTTTGGAGATTCATCTTTAGTGGTTTACTAAGTAAAGGGTGAATGGTCGATGAAGGAAGAGCACTTGTTACCCTATATCAGATACTTAAAGGTTTTAAGCAAACAGTTTGAAACCTGTACGTTCGAATTTGTGCCTAGGAAAGAGAATCAGTTAGCAGATGCTTTGGCTACCTTGGCATCCATTTAGGATAATCCAGGGGGAGTAGTTATGAGGCTTGTGTTAATCTTAAGTTTTGACATATCGGGTTTTGAGAAGGAGCAAGTCATAGAGATTGAGATGGATGATGGAAAGCTTTGGTATTATGATATCTAAAATTACCTAAAAAAGTCAATGTTTTCCGACTAAACAACTAAAAAAGACCAGAGATTGATTCGCAAGCTATCCTTCCAGTTCATTACTATAGAAGGATCACTTTCCAAAAGATAACCTGATGGGATCCAGTTGAGGTATTTAGATGAAAAAGAAGCAAATAAGGTCATGAAAGAAGTACATGCAGGAGTGTGTGGAGCTCATATGAATGGCTTAGCCTTGGCAAAAAAATTATGAGGCAAGGTTTCTTTTGGCTCATAATGGACACTGACTATTCCAAGTATGTCAAAGAATGCCAGCTATGTCAACAGTACACAGACCTGAGGCATTTACCTGTTTTTGAATTATGTAACCTTACATCATTATGGTCTTTTGCTATATAGGGTATGGATATCACGGGAATGATGCATCCACCTGCCTCAAATGAACATAGGTTTCTGATAGTAGCTATTGATTACTTTACCAAATGGGTAAAGGCAGAATCTTTCAAAAAGGTAGATGTAAGAGACATGGCTAGGTTCATTGAGAAGACTATAATATGCAAATATGGCCTATCCCATCATATGGTGTCAAATAATGGACTATAATTTTTAGGTGAAACCAGATAGATGCTCATTAAGTATGGGGTTTAATATCATAAATTTTCGCCTTATAGGCCTCAAATAAATAGAGCAGTCGAAGCAACTAACAAGAATGTGAAAAGAATCTTGGCTAAAATGATTCAAACTTACAAAGACTAGGCTGACAAGCTACCATTCACACTATGGGTTTATAAGACCATGGCTAGAACTTCAACATAGGCCACACCATTCTCCTTAGTATATGGAATAGAAGCACTACTGCTAGTAGAAATTGAGCATCAGTCTCTGAGGGTTATTTTGGAAGCTAAGATACCAAAAGTAGAATGAGCTAGATAGAGATTATCATAGCTAAACTGCTAGAGAAGGAAAGAATGAGGGCTTACTATCACAACCAGGTCTATCAGAAAAGGTTGACCCATTCATTTAGGAAGAAAATAAGGAAACACCTAATAAAAGAAGGGGATTTGGTATTTAAACAAATGAGATTGAGGATTCCATATATCATAGGCAAATTTAGGCCCATGTAGGAAAGACCTTTTATGCTTAAGAAGTTGTTATCCAAAGGTGTTGTTATTTTATCAAACAGTAATGGCAATCAGTTCAGACAGACTATGAATGTTAATAGATTGAAAAGGTTTCATGGCTAAAGAATAAAAAAAAAAGAAAAAGAAGAGAATAAATACCCCATGGGTCAAAAATTGAAAAAAATGGTGATCTTACAAAAATTGGGTGCCTCACTAGGGTGAAAATCGAAAAAAAAGGCATCCTAGGCAAAAATTAAAGGTTAAGAGAAAATAATCAATCAAGAAAAACCAAGAGGACTGATTGATGATAGGAGTTATGATGATTGTGGAGTTTCATTTCGAGATTGAATAATATGTGTCATTGGGTTAACATCAAATAATGATCATGTGTGCTAAAATAAAAAAGGAATGTCATTCATATAGCCATTCATGTAACAAAAAGCAGAATATTTCTTTACATGTTCAAAGGTAAAAAGTCCATCAGAAATAAAAGACATAATTTGTAATGGTGTCTAATATAATCTATCTATATTACTTCTCTCTCATCAGGGTCTCTAATAACCCAAAGCCTATTATCAACAGCCAAATTAATAACCCACCATCTATAAGCATTAGAAATAGTGAAGTCACTGGTACCAATGGCAAGAATGGTACTCCTCACATGAAGTTGGATCCACACCCTCCGATAATACTTTGACATAAGGTGATAGCTAAAGGTACCACCTTAAAAACCTAATGGTCACATAACAATATCTTATTTGCCTCCAAACTGTCGAGCATAGCAAGCAGTGATATAAAAGGTGGCACGATATAGTCTACATAGAGGAATGCATTTGAAATCCCTATTTATAACCACAAGGTGATAGGCAAACAAACACACATGAACATAATGTCAGCATCTATTGAGTTACCTAACCAATAAATTGTATCTTGGACTAATCCACACTCACGATGCAAGCATCGGAGTGTGATATGAACCATGGGTAAGTACTTGTAGCTCTAACTCGAAGAGGTTGCTCTGAAAGTAGCTATAGTTTTTCACAAAACCACACCTAAAAAAAGCTATTGGGGTGAGTTGGATTTATCTCAAGCAAAAATAAGGCAAAAAGAAACGTGAAAATCTTAAAGGATGAATATTTCAACAAGAAAAGCTAGTATAAAAAAACATAAGGGGCATACTACCTTAAAATTAAGGACATACCTGGAGAAGCAATAGACTAGCGGTAAGGAGAGAATCAAGGTTATGGTGAACTACATCCAAGCCAATGATAGTCTCTACTATGATCACAAAAAATGGGTTACATCCTCATATATGCCATCCACTATACTGAATAGCTCATAGTCCCCAATTATGGGATCCTCACTACACATCAATAGGCATCGAGTGAAGCAACAAATTAGCACCACACCGGTATGAAAGTGGGCACATCATCAAAATCAATAAGAACATTGATCAACTGCTATAATGGGAATGTCCTCTAAAAAGGAACTAGACCTCGAGCCTCAAAAGGTAAAACATTAAGGGCATGGACAACCTCTCTATGATATTTAGAAACAGCATATGGCAAACAAGAGCTAACATCAAGCTTGAATCTAACACCGACCATAGCAGCAAACTCCTCTAGTAGAGCAAAGCTTCTAATGAGTAAATCTAAATACATAAAGCCTTGGATCCCACAATCAGGTAGCAACGAGCAGTAATTTCCTATCCAAAGATACTCTCCTCAAGAATCTCAAGCTAGAATGTAGATTTAACAGATCGTCTTCCCAGATTCTCGAGTCATTTAGTAACCAGTGCAATTTTCCAAGTCTAGTGGTCATGATGATAATAACTATTTGGTTTCTTTAAGCAGTATAAGTCCCAAAAGAATAAAAAATGAGATAACAAGTGACTGGAAAAAAGAGGTAGATAGAAAAGAAGGAAAAAGATAAGGAAAAAAGGAGAGAGAAAATACCTGGTGGAAGCTTCCTAACGGGTGAAAGGTCACAGGCATAAAACCTAAGAAAATCAAGCAATATTTATAGAAAGGCAATGAGGGACGGCTTTCCTTCATGATGAATGAGCCATGGATTACCCATCCCTTACTTCTGGAAGGCCAAAAGTCACTCGTATGCAGTTTCATACATTGCACATACATAATACTGCATTTTGCCTCTATTTACATTTTATAGGGAATTTAGAAGGCCTGATGACTTGGACAGTCAACCTTGAGGGTCTAAAATGTAAAAGGTCATATGTTTTGAAGGGCACTCAAATTTAAGAGGGTATATCAGACTTTTACACAAACGTGTACATTAAAAGATGATAAAACCAATAAATATTATGAAATAATATTGTAAACCATAAATAAAAGTGTAAATAATGTTGTAACTTAATTTTAGATAGATAGATAATGAAAAATCGATGAAAATGGTCAAAAAAAATCAAAGACCACATAGTTAAAATGTGAAAATTAGGAAAAAAAAGTTAAAAATAAGGGGCATTAGGGTCATTTCGACTTGATCGATGAGACGTATGTTCGTCTCATCTGTCACTGAGCAAAGGATGGGTTTCTTATCCCTTGCTTGATTTTGGCAATAAAAACCCCTTCTTCTTCATTTTTCGGCCAAAACTATATAATTTTTTTATCTCAAAAGCTTTTCTCTAGTTTTTCAAGCTTTTATCTATCATTTGACATTTGTTTTGCAAGCTATTTGCACCCACGGACTCCTAACAGTAAGGCGCACTTCAGGGAGCATCATTCTTATGCCATTTCTTTTTTTCCTTTTTACCTCCTATAAGTAAGTATAATTAAATTATTTTATTATTTTTTCCTTCTTTTTTCCTCTTAAGTTAGAATACATGTTAAGCTATAAACCTTTAGTTTTAGGCATGATGGATGCGAGCACTTATTTTCTTATCTATATTTTTCATTTTTTTATTATTTTATTTTAAAAGTCAATAATGCCTTGTAGTTTAAGTAATATAGTGTAATTGCCAAACTTTTTTTTGCATGATATTGCACAGTTAAATGCCTTATTTATAAGTATGTAAAATTGAAATTTTTTTTAAACTGCGATCTCTGGAGGTGTTTTTTATGTACATATCATGAATGCAATTGTACCAAGTGTAAATAGCTTGAGTTTGTGTAGTTTAGCGGCTATAATGGCCTATGGTTTGTTGTGTTGGTTGAATTTCTCATAAAATGTGTATTATCCTCATGTGTGTTAGCAGCTTTGATGGCCTGTGATTTGTTGTTGTGAATGGGTTCCTTATGCAGGGGGTAGTCCATTCCTAGCTGGAATGATGCGAAAATTTTATCTTTATCAAAAAGCGAGGAAAGACAAGATATTAATAGTTATGTTGATATCTTGTGTGTTATTGAGTCCTTTCTTATGCAAGAGGCAGTAAGATTCCAAGTTGGAATGTTGCCCATTTTTATTTTCTTTGTAAAACATGTAATATGTTTTCCCTCATTCTCTATGCATGATCGTTAGATATATATACCAAATATTTCTCGTATAGGTTCGCTATAAAAATTTAAATTCAACATGGTATCAAAATTTTTATAAATCCTGACATTTTGATTTACTTGTGATTTAAGTTAAATTTTGAACTAACATGTAGTGTTTTTGTAGGATGCCTCGTAAGATAGTGCATCCCCAGCCATCCCAGCTAGTATGAGCCTATATGACACTTGAGCAAGCTGCGAGATATCGAGCTCTGGGAGAGGTTCAGTATAGGGCGATCAGATTTATGTCCAGGCAATTCTTTGAGGATTTTAGACTGCTGCAAGAGGCTGACAGACTCCTAGCTAGGGCAGGCTAGATAGATTTCTTTGCCCCATCCTTCTATACATATCCAGAAATCACCTAGGAGGTGCTTGCTACTCTGCAATACGGAGGATATCAATGGTCAAAGACCCGAAAAAGGGTTGTATGATTCAAGGCCTTAGGGATACAGTATAACATTATAAAGCACCGATTTGCAGAGGCCATGAGACTTCCTAGTGGCCCAGGCCCATTCACAGCACCTCGGATGATGGATGAAGATAGATAGAGGGCTATGACGTTACCAAGCACTATTTATGACTTAGATAAGGCAAAAAGCACGATGTTGGCTCTTCAGATCTATAGATACATGAAGAGAGTTTTATTGGCATCATACCCAGGATGTATGAGGAGTCAGGGTAACATCAATTCGGCAGATATTACCAATTTGTAGAGGATGCAGAAGGGCCACCATATAGACATCACCCACGAGATAATCGCGACATTAACTAGGGTGAGTACTACACTAGGGACTTAGGTGTGTGCAGAAAGAGTCATACCAGATTGCTGATATCTCTAGGGTTGGATAAGGCCTATTTTGGAGATCCCATCCTAGAGAGCATTCATATAGACTTACAAATGGTGATCACCATGAGATTGGTAGAGCCTATATACGAATGTGAGGGCTGGTACAGATTGTCGATCGTACTCGAGACCCGAAAGAGATATGACTTGGAGCCTATATGTTTTGGGTGCAGCAGTTGAGGAGGATAGTCAGGGATAGGCACATATGAGGTACTAGCAGAGCCTCAAAGACCTTCAGAGTAGCTACCTCAGCAGAAGGGCCAGCTAGAGGAGCTTCATGAAGCACAAGAGCCCTAGAGGATAAGGATGGATTTTGATTATGCATTTGACATTCAGATTAACCTACATGACCTCTTAGGTAGCTCCCTATAGACTTCACCACAGCTCAAATCCCCGGCTAGGCATCAGAGGTCACCATTTGTGAGGTTTTCTCCTTATAGACACCTAAAAGCATCCTCTTCTTTAGGACACCCGCCTTATGGACACCCAAAGGCATTTATATCAGCTACACCTTCACCATCAGTTCTACCATCTCCTGCATAGGCACCTTCAAGCACTCCATTAGATGACATCTCCATGAGGTTGGTAGCATTAAAGGCATCTAGAAGACATAAATATGAGGCATTACAGACCATTCTTGCAGTAGTATAATCTCTTCAGACCCTGCCAACGACTACTTAGACATTATAGATAAAGGTACAGGGCCTCAGGGAAAATATAGAGGCCATAGGTTATAGATTTAATGAGTCCCTACAGGTAGTTAGTGATTCCATTACCTAGTTCAGAGCACTTGCATCAAGACTATTGTTCTTAGGGCCAGGTAGGATATGATCGAGACTAATGAGGATCTAAGGAGGTACATCGGGTACCTAAAAAGAGACTTGATAAGGTATTTAGAAAGCCACTCCAAAGAAATCCTTGAGGTAGGGTAAGGATCACAGAGGTTGACAGGTGTGATAGCATAGGTCATGCAGCCATTGACATCAATGATACCAGGCTTTAGATTCATATTTGAGTGGCCACCTCTAGCCCCTCAGGCTATGACATAAGCTTAACCACCTTGGCTACCAGTTGCTAAATCGCCATCGAGGCCAACCTAAAGTAGAGCACCTCTACCACGGCCATCCCGGTGATATGTTTTATTTCATATTCAGTAAGTTTTTCCTTTGTTAAAATTTTGATGTACAAAAATGGAGTTGTATATAATTTCTCATGTTCTTTCATTACGTGTCTCATTTTATTTATATCCAATATGCTTGAAATGAATGAATCATGATATTCAATTTATTCGAGAATGAATGAATAATAAAATAAGATGATTCACAACTAACCACACCATAACAAGATATCGATAATAAAAATAAAATAAAATAGAATAAATGAAAAAGGTCAAATTTAATAAGCAGCACACTAATACTCGACACTTTTCATAACAGGTACGGAGAACCCCCACCAGAGGGCATACGGTTGTTCCTCTTAGGAGGACGTAAGTGTTATTTTACAACACATGAGGCTACCTGAATATGTTGAAATATAAGGGATACATAATAAAAAGAAGTATAGATGATTTAAGATTATGATAAATTCTTCCTCATATTTTGAGGAAATCCACTTACCATGGGTTAGGTCCACCTCACTACCCATCCAAAAATGGGATGTTTCGACCTAAATGCATCAAAAGTCACAAGACTGATGTTAACAACAAAGAACCATTAGATAGGAAGAGAAAGACTAACATCAATAAAGGGATTTAAACACCTCAGTGACTCCTTACATATATATATATGCTAGAAAGGGTTTTAAGCACCTAAATGACTCTTCACAGACGTATACTTATCGAAAATCTCCGCAATAGACAATTTCTCCAATGGATAGATACATGTTGGCCAGAAATATCCCTAGTGGAACACTACTATAAGAAAGAAACCATAGCTTGCAGAAATAGCAGCCAATAGTATTCTGACTCTACATGCTGATAAACTAGTGCTAGTCAGATGTATTTCAGCAATTTGATTCTACATGCCCCAACTACTAATCAAATTCAATCAAGTCAACCCAATTTTGCATGCCTCGGGGCGCTAATAAGGGAAGAACCACTCCACAAAAAATACATTTTACCGATGGATTTTTACCGACGAAAAATGACCTTACCGACGGTTTTTTATTATTTTACCGATGGAATGATTCCGTCGGTAAAATGCTCGTAGGTACCAAATTACCAGCAAAAAATTCCCTCGGTAAATATTACCGACGGATTTACTGACGGATTTATAAAAAACATTCCGTCAGTGATTTTATTTAAAATTCGTTAGATGTTTCGTCGCATTGACTGTCTACCGACGGCAAAGTTTGTCAGTAAACCGTCAGTAAAATTTAATGCATAAATTATTAATTTATTTTAGTATACACAACGACGGATTTTTTCGTCTGTAATTTTATCGGTAAATATATTTATTATAATATTAAAATTATTGGAATAGCAGCGATGGATTGTTTCATCGGTAATTTA
The DNA here is from genome assembly GCA_037975025.1 of Excoecaria agallocha. Taxonomy (NCBI): domain Eukaryota; kingdom Viridiplantae; phylum Streptophyta; class Magnoliopsida; order Malpighiales; family Euphorbiaceae; genus Excoecaria; species Excoecaria agallocha. The sequence continues at coordinate 60,550,588 of CM075811.1, read as the reverse complement.
TCGGTAACATACTATTTTTATTTTTTTATAATTTTTTCAAAATTATATATTTCCTATTTGGAAATCCCAAATTAAACACAATAAAGTCAATATAAAAGTATAAAATCTAAATATATAACAAAAAGAATTTATGCAAAAAGTTACCTAAAATTTGTACAAATATTGTGTAAATTACAATGCCAAAAACATAAAACTCAATACTAAATACTCTTAGAATATTCTTAAAAACAATGAAAATTTTAAATTATTAAACCTGTCCTAAGCGCGCAACCACCGTATTAATCAACATTCAGTCTAAAATTTGAAGATGGAATGATAATCAATTGCATAATATCTTGCCTAAGTTAATCTGCTTCAAGTCTTGGTATATCTTGCCCAAGTTAATCTGCCCAGGTTAATCTTGCCTAAGTTAATCTGCTCAGGATGGACAACTAAAGGTCAATTGACACTAATTATACTCCACAAGTTATCTAATTTAGACTAACAAACAAATATCCTATTGCACTTGCAAAAACAAATAGGCAATAACCGAGTTTTCTGGAAAGCAGGTGAATATGTGTAAATCAGAAAAGGCTTACTCCGAGATCTAATTTTAAATTTGGCATCCAGGGTGCTCAAGAGAAGAAATAAGATAAAAAAAATCAAGACTACCCCAAATGGTACAGATAACTTTCAACTCGTGGTGAGCATTGTCCTAAAAATGAAAACATATATTTAGCTAAGGGCAAATGCAACAATTATAGTTCAATTACCTATACTCTTGAATGCTCGAGTTGTTCTACCAATAATTGCTCCTGTAGAGAGTAAAAGTTCTGTTAAATAAAATTCTTGAAATGAAAAATTACACAGGAGTAATGGAAATATGCTCCTCTTTTGCTTCATGTGATGAAACTTTCAGAAGAAAATAAGTACAATAGGAAGTGCCTTTTTCTCTTTCACACACAGTAATCCTTCAGTTAGTTGTTGTTCTAGATGTTGTAACTCTTTCAAGCTCAAGCAAGTCAGGTTGAAAAAACACGAGGTTAGAAACAATAGTGCACACTTAAATCTAAACACTTGTTGCCATGACTCTACAACTAGAGGTAAACCAAGTACTATGATTGTCAAAATCATGAGGCATATGATAGCTAGGTTTAACTCAACTGGTATATTTATAAGTTAATTGTAAGTGGGGGACATAAGTTTGACACCAATTTAAAACTTTGTCAAAGTAATGGTGATGACAATGATGATGTTAAATCATTTAAATATATGTTGGATAATTCTTGAAAGTGCTGTGAGAAATCATTCAGTGAATTTCTTTCCTCCAATGTTAACAAATATAGGAATATAGTGATTTCCTGTTTCATAATCTTGACAGTTTCCTTTAAATCTCATATGTTGACATTTTCCATCTTAAAAAATGAAAAACAAAAAGAGAAAACTGAAGACTTCATCTAAAAGTTGAAATTCTTTTAGCATGCCCCATGATTGTTGTCTGAGGATCCAAGAAGAAAAGATCAAGACAGCATCAAGGAAATGCTCTGGCTTTTCTAGTTATCCATTCAAAACACAAAGGTTATCATGTCTTTTTTTAATCTTCAGAATAGAAGAACCATCCTACATCGCCCTAACCCTATAGCCAGCAGTGTTTTAACAGTCAATAAAACGTAAATAATTTGTGTAACATCACCAAAAGAAGCAGATTTAGAAATTTCAGTGCTCGGGCCAAGGGTTGAAACACGAGGATATATTACTGAAAATAAGCTACTATTCATGTAATACTATATATATATATATATATATATATATATATAGAGAGAGAGAGAGAGAGAGAGAGACAAACTATTCAATAATTTGTTTTCTATTATAGAGATATGGACAAACTGAATCATATATCAAATAAATAGCCAAGTGTAGGTAAGCAATGAACTTGACTGCATTTTGTGGCAATATTCAGCAGTACAACGTATTAGCCAAAAAGTTCAGATGAAATTTTCTCACTCCTTAATTTGGCTTCTTACCCTACTAATTTCCCACTTTCCTTCTATATTTATTTAGTGGCCAAAGTTTTATCCATGTCTTTCACTTGTTGATACTTGTCAGTTGATTTTTTATTAAAAATTGATATTATATATTACCTTCAAAATATAATATAAATATTATAGTAATGTAAAAGTTATTGCTATAATTTATAAAATTAATAAACCCACAAGTTATAATAAGATAAAATTTAAATTGTAGAAATATTAAATAAACAAATGGGGCATAATTTGATGTATTTGTATGCATGCATAGTGAGAATATTTATACATTATTAGATTGAGGGAGAGCATATAATTAATACAATAGTAAATTCACATGCAAAATAGTAACAATAACAGTAATAGTAAAAGTCATACAATGTATCTAGAGAACAAATTTTTTTAATTTTTTTGAAAATATTTATTTAAAAAAATAAGTGTATATAAAAGCCTGTTTTCTACTTTTATAATGTCTAATTCCCTTGTATAATTTTGACCAAAAATAAAGTTCTTTAGATAAATAATGATAGAAAGCTTGATGACAACATATTTGTTTTCTACATATATCTTTCAGGCATTTCATCAGGTTGAAACACGAGTTTTTGGAGATCACAATGGAATTTGTCATTCAAACCACTTATTTAGAATTTATAAATGCTTAACAGAGGATATCATACACAGTTAAGGGTCAAAGAAAGAAGATGAGGAATAATTTATAAAGAGAGACAATACAACCAGGAAAAAGATGGTTATCAGTGCAGGACACATGCATGCAGAGTCACAGAAATGAATAGAATTTGCAAAGGCAAATGTGAAATAATGATTACATCTGTTTTCTACTCCACTTGAGCAAGCTCTGGGGAATTTTTCATCTCATCCATTCTTTTCAGCCTGATTCTAGCAAAAACTTTTGAAGTCCTGGTATACCAAAATATGTCAAAATGATTTCATCAATAATCCAATCAAATAATCCTTTGCATTGCCTTTGAAAACTTTTAAAATGTTTTGAATTGAGGTAATCGTCTCAACCTAAACCCTCATTTTCTTTTCATTCATTTGCAAGAATATGTTTTTGGTTTCCAATTTTTGAATATCTAATTCTAAATTTGTCATCTAATTCCAAATTTGTTAGACATTTAATGATTTTCTTTCACATAAATTGCTGCAAGATCAAAGCTACAAAACTTGTTCTTTGAAGCTAAATTAAATTAAATTATTATATGATATTAAAAAATAAAAAAAAACCATTATATGTGTGTAATAGTGAACCATTTTTTTATTTCATAACAAACATGCTATAGGAGAACCATAAAATCTATTTAGTTGCAAAATAGTTTCTACTTTAATCTCAGCTTTTGTGAAACTGCTTTTTATTTGACAGCGGAAGAGAATAATAACACTCATCACATGGACTAATTATATCTACTTACTCAGAGGACACCACCAAATAAGAAATTAAGTGTAATATTCACTAAATAGATTGTCGGTTCATTACTCACTATTACTTTGATTTCCTTTTTTATGAATTCAAGCATTCCATTCTTTCTAGAAGCAAGATGATAAAGATGCAAATATGACATAGTACTTCTTGTGAGTTAATTATCAATGGGAGGAAAAAAGTAATTCTGCACATTTTAAAGAAATTAAATCATCTGTTTCAAAAGACAATCTACGATTCAGAAAGTTATTTCTTCCACCCATTAAGATATCAAGTGAAGTCCTGTATAGCATTGACAGATGATACATAAATTGCAAAGCAAACACTAGAATTAGATGACAAATATAAAACACAACCATTATTGCTATCTTATCCCACTGCATGATATCCCTAATTCCTCGTGTTTCTCTAGAACATGAGATAAAAATATTCCTGAAGTCTTCTGATTAAACCATCAATCTAACCAGCTTCTTAATCATAATTGCCATTTTCAAACTAAAATAGAGGCAGGAATATAGCTAATTTTTAGCCATCATTTTTGATGCCAAGAACCTCAGCTGTAAAAGAGACAAATGATCCTTCTACTGCATGAAATCCTAAATTAGTTTAGTTTCCATAGGACATCAGATAGATACATTTGCAGCATTATGTGGTCAAACCATCAATCTAACCAGCATCTCAATCTTCTAAAACAAATCTTTCTCAACCTTCACTTTTAGCAGTTTTAATTCTAACCATTTCATTTGACATACCATATTTGGAGAAATGGAAATTTTGAATTTTGGTTTTTTGTTTCCATTTTTCTCTTATTTAAATAAAATCCCCTCTTAGTTCTTTTGTCATATTATTCATTCACAAAAGGAGTGTAAAAACATGATTTATGCAGGACTGTTAACCAAGTGAAAGTAGTAAACTTGAGAATAATTAAACAAAATACAAAAAAAAATACCGTTACGAACATCAGTTGCAGGCCCGAAATCAGCTTTAGAGAGACAAAACGAAGCCGTCAAAGCTGAAAACACCAACCCAGAAAAAATCTCCAGCCCATTGTTAACAAAGATCCAAACTTTCTACCTTTTCTCACTTAGGTCGAGGATTTTCTCGCAAAACAAATAGAAACCGAGTGAAAGAAAAAGACTGTAACTTCTATATACATGAACAGCTAGAGAAAGTTGAGATTTCTAAAATCTTGGGAGTAAATCTTAGGATTCAAAATTGAAAACAGAATGTGGGATTTCAAAGAAGGATTTTTGAGTGACAAACTAAAACTCTGGGAATTTCTAAGCAAGTCCAACCCATCGATCCAGAATTTAGAGTATGGGGCACGAGAAATTAGAAGTAAATATTCTAATAGAATTAGTTGACAGTCATCAATAAAATGAGAGAAGAGACTACAAGCAACTATATTCAACTCCATAAAAAAGAGAAGAAAAAGAGCACACACCTTACTCCAACAATCAACAGCGGTCTTCAAGGTTAGGTGGCGGCTCTAACCTAGGATAGAAAAGAAGGATAAGGCAAATAGAGAATGTCTAATTAGGGTTTTCAAAAGACAAAAATGTCCCCAGATTTCTTTTTCCAATATAAGTTAAATAAGGGATAATTTTGTAAATACATTTACCTACTTTTTTTATTTGTATCCCTATATATACACACATATTGAATACATATTAATGATCAATTTTTTTTACTTATATGTATTATTGGTTTAATTTATGTGTGTATGTATGAGAAAATCAATTAATTAAATCTCTTATATCTAAAAAGAAAAGTATTTTTATTGATAGTTATGATCCCACAAAAAATAATTTCATCTTATTGTTAAGTGAATAAATTTTAAATTATAATTTATTAAAAGAATAATTTTTTCCTAAATCATTAATTTCTATCGGTATAAATTTAATTGGGGTGCAATACGCTGGAGGAGGCTGGATTTTGAAACCAGCAACCGCTCTCTTCCCCCCTCCCGATCTGTTTCCTCTCTCCCCGATCCACAATAAGAATAAAAAAATTTAAGTTAAAAATAAAATTAAATTTGATTTTATAATAAAAATCATTGTAGATTAATCTTAAATTTGACCTAAAATATTTAGGGTAAAATGAATTCATTTATATATTGATCGGTTTAAATTTAAATAATATAAAATACAAGTCGTATGAATTGAACTTATCACATCAAAATATAATAAATTTTTATTTAAATATTCAAAAAATATTTTGTATGTATAATTAAAAAATAGGAGTATAACTAAAATATATTAATTATTTTACATAAATAATTATATATAATTAAAATGAAAAAATATATAGTCTAGGCTTTATTTGGAAAAAATGATATTTTATAAAAAAAATAAAAAAACAAAATTTTAAACATTTATTTAAATATAATAATAATAATAATAACGACGGATTACCGATGGAAACGACCGTCGCAACAATTGATATTTCCATTCCCCCATATTTCGTCGCTATTTCGTCGGTAAATAATGTGCCAAAATATGTTGCCATTCTTTACCGACGTTGTCCGTCGGTATATAACAAAAATCATTGATATCCTTACCGACGAAGTTTTTTCGTCGCTAAACCATCGCTACAAAATGGCACCACTATTTCTTGCCAAATTTACCGATAGTTTTCCATTTTGGTTGCTAAAAACATCGCCATTTTGCAATTTTTTTTTTACCGACGCATTTGTGATTTTGTAGCTAATCCGTTGATAATATCTTCTTTTAACGACTGATATTGTTTCCGTCGGTAAATTCCGTCGATAAAATCAATTTTTTTGTAGTGAACCATTTTATCCCAATTCTATATGCCCCAAGTGCTAATTAGATAAGTGGAGACTCACTGCCTTCAATGAAGCTAGACTCAAGCCATTTTGATTCTGTATTCCCTAGGCGCTAATTAGGCACATCCAAGTAACCTGATTCTATATACCCCAAGCACTAATCAAAGTTAAGCAACTTTTTCTAGTTCTTCATGCCCTAGGCACTAATTGGATAGTCAATCGAGGATTAACACATCGATAAGTTGATATTAAAAATCCACATCAGGGTTAGCACATCGACAAACTAGTGTTAACTACCTGAATTAGGGTTAATGCATCGACAGGCTGATGATAAATACTTAGCCAAGAGACTCACTACCTCAAAAGGTATATGTTTTAATCAACCAAGAGATTTGCTACCTCAGGTATGCATCTTTTTTCCTTTCACTTTGAATTTTGGCTTACTTTGGCATAAATACACCAGCTCCCCAAAATTGAGGGTAGCTGTAGACACTATGACTCGAGACAACCTAGATAAGGGTTATCCGATGATGAGGATATGATATATTAATGATAGCAAGTTCGGATCCCGAGGCTCTAATCATGAATTTCGAGTATGTTCTCTAAGATTTTTATGAACTTTTAAGGATTCGCAAAATGTTTTCAAGTATTGTAGCAAAGTGCGTATAAAAACCACAATTTTAGCCTTCAGTAATAATAGACGGTAATCTGTCACCCGAGGGGTGCCTGTTTGTGGGTTCCTCTCTCCTGAGTGGTCCATCTAGGGGATATTTTGAGAAATTTAGGGTTTAGTGATGAGGGATAGCCACCCCTCATTGAGGGATGTCCATCCCTCACTCGAAACCCAATTTTTCCACATTTTTGAGTTTCAAAAAGGTAATTTTTTCTTTTAAGATCTCTTTTGAATTTGCAGGGTTTTATCTCCAAATTTGAGGAGATTTGAGTTGGATTTCAACTTAAATTCTTTCCTGGGTACACAATCTAAAATCTAAGATTTTCTAGAGGGAGGTGGATCATTTTTTAGGAGCCATTTTGGAGAATAAGAATTAGTTTCTCTCTCTAAAAACCTTACTCTAGCAATTCTTGTTGAAACACATCCACACAAATGAATTTAGGCTTCCCTTTGAGAACAATGATCATGAATAGGAGCGGAGATCTAAACTACAATCGCCATAGAGTTAGAATAACTCCTGAGGGTAATATTCTAGACTTTTTCCTTACTTTCTCTCTCTAGAATTCAAATGGCATAATCACTTGAGTCTTCAATGTAGTTGACATTATTTAATTATTATAATTGCTTAATATGATGTTTAAGTGAGATGTGATCTGTTCTGGACTACTAAGCATGATTGAGGCATGTTTTGATATTGATTTCCTCTATTGTTGTATATGTAGAGCTTTGTTTTTTATTCTTTTAATTCTATAAAATATATGCCTCTTGTATATTTTATGTATGATTTGTTGTTATAACATGTTTCGTCATGATTTAGGTTATATAAATGTATATTTAGGGCTATGAATATTTTTCGCATAATTTTCTGCATTTTCTACCATGATACAATAATTTTGGTTTTACTCAAAGGTGATAAATAGGAAAAAGGGCTAATGGAAAGCAACCCCTTATATGAAGGATGAAATATCTCAGTCCTTTCTCCTCATCCCATCCCTCTCTCCTTTTGTGGCCATCTCTCACCCCATTTTTAATCGTCCCTCACCTATTTTAGGCATCCGTGAACGTATTTTAAAGAATTTTTGTGTATTTTACTTTTTTATCATGTTTTTATATTATTTCATATGGTTTCATCACTATATGGCATGATTCTCTACTTTAATTATTTTGTGTAATTAAATCTATACTATTTTGCTATGTATTGATGGATACTAATTTATTTGTTTTGTCTTATCTTCTAATTGATTGATGCCTTTATAGCCTTTAGAGGATTCATGATTTTTTTTTTCTTGGGAAGTTGTGCTCCCAAGTTCGTCATCACATTCACCCTCCACTTATCTTAGCCTCTTGTTTAATTTACTTTATTTATTTTGGTTTTGTTTTATCTTGTTTATTATTTAATTTTGTTATTATTTGTTATTTTGCTTTTTGATGTATTATTTTTAGGGTTGTAATAACTAGTAAAAAAGAAATTTTATGCATGATAAAGCAAAGAGACATTAAAAATATTTTCCATTAAATCAATTAGGTGTTCTTCTAAAATATGGACCAATGTCCAATTTTTGCCCAAATCCACAGAGAATAAACTCATGATTTTTGTAAATATGCATGAGGGAACTAATGTTCCCAACCTCAATCAATAGCCCATTTTATATATATATTTTATTTTGTACATTATTCTTTAGGATAAAGGTACAGAGCCTCAGGGCAAATATGGAGGCCATAGGTTATAGATTTGATGAGTCCCTATAGGTAGTTAGTGATTTTATTACATAGTTCAGAGCACTCGCATCAAGACTGTAGTTCTTAAGGCCAGGCATGATATGATCAAGACTGATGAGGACTAAGGAGTTACATCGGGGTACCTAAAAGGAGACTTGATAAGGTATTTAGAAAACCACTCTAAAGAAATCCTTGAGGTAGGGTAAGGATCACAGAGGTTGACAGGTGTGATAGCATAGGTCATGCAGCCATTGACATCAATGATACCAGGCTTTAGATTCATATTTGAGCGGCCACCTCTAGCCCCTCAGGCTATGACACCAGCTTAACCACTTTGGCTGCCAGTTTCTAAATCACCATCGAGGCCAACCTAAAGTAGAGCACCTCGGCCAGGGCCATCACAGTGATATGTTTTATTTTGTATTCAGTAAGTTTTTCCTTTGTTAAAATTTTGATGTACATAAATGGAGTTGTATATAATTTCTCATGTTCTTTCATTACATGTCTCATTTTATTTATATCCAATATGCTTGAAATGAATGAATCGTGATATTCAATTTATTCGAGAATGAATGAATAATAAAATAAGATGATTCACAAATAACCACACCATAACAAGATTTTGATAATAAAAATAAAATAAAATAAAATAAATGAAAAATGTCAAATTTAATATGCAGCACACTAATACTCGACACTTTTCATAATAGGTACGGAGAACCCCCACCAGAGGGCATACGGTTGTTCCTCTTAAGAGGACTTAAGTGTTATTTTACAACACATAAGGCTACCTGAATATGTTGAAATATAAGGGATACATAATAAAAAAGAAGTATAGATGATTTAATATTATGAGAAATTTTTCCTTATATTTTGAGGAAATCCACTTACCATAGGTTAAGTCCACCTCACTACCCATCTAGAAATGGGATGTTTTGACCTAAATGCATCAAAAGTCACAAGACTGATGTTAACAACAAAGAACCATTAGATAGGAAGAGAAAGACTGACATCAATAAAGGGATTTAAACACCTCAGTGACTCCTTACATATATATATATATATATATATATATATATATATATATATGCTAGAAAGGGTCTCGAACACCTCAATGACTCATCACAGATGCATACTTATCAGAAATCTCCTAACAAATAATTTCTCTAATGGACAGATACATGTTGGCCAGAAATATCCCTAGGGGAACACTACTATAAGAAAGCAACCATACCTTGCAGAAATAGCAGCCAATAGTATTCTAACTCTACATGCTGATAAACTAGTGTTAGTCAGATGTATTTTAGCAATTTGATTCTGCATGCCCCAACTACTAATCAAATTCAATCAAGTCCACCCGATTTTGCATGCCTCGGGCGCTAATCAAGGAAGAACCTTTTTATCCCAATTCTACCTGCCCCAAGTGCTAATTAGATAAGTGGAGACTCACTGCCTTCAATAAAGCTAGACTCAAGCCATTTTGATTCTATATGCCCCAAGTGCTAATTAGGCACATCCAAGTAACCCGATTCTATATACCCCAGGCACTAATCAGAGTTAATCCATTTTTTCTAGTTTTGTATGCCTTAGGCACTAATTAGATAGTCAATCAAGGATTAACACATCGATAAGTTGATGTTAAAAATCCACATCAGGGTTAGCACATCGACAAACTAATGTTAACTACCTGAATTAGGGTTAATGTGTCGATAGGCTAATGATAAATACTTAGCCAAGAGACTCACTACCTCAGAAGGTATATGTTTTAATCAACCAAGAGATTTACTACCTCAGGTATGCATCTTTTTTCCTTTCACTTTGAATTTTGGCTTACTTTAGCATAAATACACCAGCTCCCAAAAATTAAGGGCAAGTGTAGGCACTGTGACTCGAGGCAACCTAGATCAGGGTTATCCGATGATGAGGATATGATATATTACTCATAACAAGTTTGGATCCCGAGGCTCCAATCATGAATTTCGAGTATGTTCTCCAAGATTTTTATGAACTTTCAAGGATTCACAAAATGTTTTCAAGTGTTGTAGCAAAGTGTGTATAAAAACCTCAATTTTAGCCTTCAATAACAATAGATGGTCATATGTCATCTGAGGGGTGCCCGTTTGTGGGTCCCTCTCTCCTGAGTTGTCCATCTAGGGGATATTTTGAGAAATTTAGGGTTTAGTGATGAGGGATAGCCACCTTCATTGAGGGATGCTCGTCCCTCACTTAAACCAAATTTTTCCACATTTCTAAGTTTCAAATAGGTAATTTTTTTCTTTTAAGATCTCTTTTGAATCTGTAGGGTTTTATCTCTGAATTTGAGGAGATTTGAGTTGGATTTCAACTTAAATTCTTTCTTGGGTATACAGTCTAAAATCTAAGATTTTCTAGGGGAGGAGGATCATTTTTTAGGAGCCATTTTGGAGAATAATAATTAGTTTCTCTCTCCAAAAACCTTACTCTAACAATTCTTGTTGAAACACATCCATACAAATGAATTTAGGCTTCCCTTTTTGAGAACAATGATCATGAATAAGAGCGAAGATCTAGACTACAATCACCATAGATTTAGAATATCTCCTGAGGGTAATATTCTAGACTTTTTCCATACTTTTTCTCTCTAGAATTCAAATGGCATGATCATTTGATTCTTCAATGCAGTTGACATTATTTAATTATTATAATTGCTTAATATGTATGTTTAAGTGAGATGTGATCGGTTCTGGACTACTAAGCATGATTGAGACATGTTTTGATGTTGATTTCCTCCATTGTTATATATGTATTGTTTTTTATTCTTTTAATTCTATAAAATATATGCCTTTTGTATATTTTATTCATGATTTGCTGTTATAACATGTTTCGTCATGATTTAGGTTATATAAATGTATATTTAGGGCTATGAATATTTTTCGCATAATTTTCTGCATTTTCTACCATGATACAATAATTTTGGTTTTACTCAAAGGTGATAAATAGGAAAAAGGGCTAATAAAAAGCTACCCCTTATATGAGGGATGGAATATCTCAGTCCTTTCTCCTCATCCCATCCCTCTCTCCTCTTGTGGCCATCTCTAACTTTATTTTTAATCATTCCTCATCTAGTTTGGGCATCCGTGAATGTATTTTAAAGCATTTTTGTGTATTTTACTTTTTTATCATGTTTTTATATTATTTCATGTTGTTTCATCACTATATGGCATGATTCTCTACTTTAATTATTTTGTGTAATTAAATATGTACTATTTTGCTATGTACGATGGATACTAATTTATTTGTTTTGTCTAATCTTCTAAGTGATTGATGCCTTTATAGCCTTTGGAGGATTCATGATTTTTTTTGCTTAGGAAGTTGTGCTCCCAAGTTGGTCATCACATTCACCCTCCACTTATCTCAGCCTCTTATTTAATTTACTTTATTTATTATGGTTTGGTTTTATCTTGTTTATTATTTAATTTTGTTATTATTTGTTATTTTGCTTTTTGATGTATTATTTTTAGGATTGTAATAACTAGTAAAAAAGAAATTTTTATGCATGATCAAGTAAAGAGACATTAAAAATATTTTCTATTAAATCAATTAGGTGTTCTCCTAAAATATGGACTAATGTCCAATTTTTGCCCAAATCCACATAGAATAAACTCATGATTTTTGTAAATATGCATGAGGGAATCAATGTTCCCAACCTCTATCAATTGCCCATTTTATGTATGTATTTTATTTTGTACATTATTCTTTAGGATAATTTGCTTATGTAATAATTTTAAGTAATATTTTATTTTTTGTATTTTTTATTGCTTTCTTTATTTGATTGAGATGCTTATTTAATTCTATCGCTTTGTATTGTGTAAGGGAGGAGAGAGGATTAAAATTTAAAATTTAATTATAAAATAATAACTAACCAAGATGTCCAATAAGAGTGATATTCCGAACATCATTCTTTATTTGGACATCAAAAGGTCAAGATTTATTTTCCAATATTTTATCGGATGGAGACTCCATGACACCTACCTTTTTTGCTCCATTAGCAGATGTCTTCATAGATTAATTGCCAACCATAAATTGGGTTTGATCCTTCTTTATGGCAAAGTGGTCAAGTTATAAGTTAAGTGAGCATCCTCTAGTCTCAGATCCCAAAAGCAAGCTTTCGAAAGCAAACTCAAAATTGAAAGATGGCTCCGATGTGTGTCACAGGTGTATTAATTGGTCCTTAAAAATTTTAATGATCAATAAAAAAACTATTCTTAAAAAGTGTTAAGGAATGGAATTTCCATCCTTAATAATGTTAGTCAAGTGACCAATCAAGTTATTAACAGAAAATCCAGTCCTTAAAAGCATAATAAGGATAAAAAAATTATCTTTAACAATAATAATCATTTGAATATATATTATATTAAAAACCATAAAATATTTCCCTAAAAGCATAATAAGGATCAGAAATGTGGTTTCTAAGAATAATTAGACCATATTTTTTATCTTGTATTTTTAAATATAATTTAGATAAAACATACAATAAATGGATATACAATCAATAATATCATACTTTTATATGTAATTTGTAATTCATTACAAATATATAATTAGCATTCGAAAAAGTAATGTATTGTTTATACAACCCCTTTCCGCAAAATAAAATCTCTAGATCTCTATCTAACCAACATTTCAATGTTTCTTCAAATCTTTATAATCAATTTTTGTACTTTAGTATTTTGTTCATACTAAAACTTAAAAAAAGTATAAATAAACAAAAATGATTATGTCAAAAAATATATAGATATACTATAAATAATTGATTAAAACTACAAGTGATTTAAGGACAAACCTCAAAAAAATTCTAATTCTATCAAGTTATAATCACTTTCAAGATAAACAAAACATAGATCAGTTAATAAATAAAGTTAAAAACAAATAGATAATCATATATAAACAAAATTTATAATAGATAATCATATATAACCTAAAATTTCATTAAACACTATTAATTTCACATACAATTTATGTAAATAATCATTTTAAAGAATTCCTTCATTTTAACCCTTCTATTTTTGCACATTTATATCAAATTAAAATCCATATCGGGAGAAAGAAAAGCATAAAAATAAAGAAAAATCAAATTAAGAGACTTAGGAATGAACCAACCAAGTAGCCAAGTATCATTTTATATGTCAACCTTCAAAATCAGAATACTCAACTTGCTTTGCATAATCCAAGAACTAAAGAAAGAACAAAAATTGAGAATAATTACAAAATAATAAATTAATTAAACTAAGCGAATTCATATGCATCCATATGAAGAACATCGAAAAGTCAATTTCCATGATATTCTTTAAGTAATCATTAATCTATTATCATCAGTAAAACATTATAATCAGATAACGACCCAGGCAGGCTAGCGGCCAAATAAACATTGTCATGAGTATTAGAATACTCTAACTCTCTCAAAGCATCACATTTTATTGCCCTAAGAAAAAAGAAAATAATAATCTGGTTGCCTATAAAATACATTTTTATAAGTCATAGTTGTATTGCTCACTATCAAATGTAATTACAAAACAAATGAGGATAGTTATCCTTCTCAACTATACCCAAGCTTGCACTGCCACTACAATAAAATAATCAATTAGCAAATAAAAATGTTGATTTTCCATTGCTAATCAGAATTAGCAATGGAAGAAATGATTGCAAATTTTATAGTTGTTATTTTTAAGCAATGGAAATTACATTTTTCGTTGCTAAATTCACCCACCAAATCAATATTTATCATAGGCATTAAAAGTTAGTGATGTAACTTCCTTTGCTCGGAATATTGCAGAATCAATTTCTTCAAGCCAAATAAGATATGGAAAAAATCCTTATAATATATTTTATTAGTGAATAAATGTGAAATCATACCATAAATGTATAAGCCACTGCTCCAAAAATACAATCACCAATCAAGAATAAGATGACATTGTAAACTTTACATAAAGCAACATAGCATTACTGACGATAATGGATTAAAAATTCATACAATTTCTCTTCGATAATATAATGGCCTTAACACCAGATCAGCCGTGAACAGTACATACCGATGGTGAATAATGCTTTCCGGGCTCGAAAGAATACCCAAAAGTCAAAAATATTTTATTAGACCATCGAAAAGTATTGGTTATGTGAGTTCGACGTCAAAATTTGAAGTAAAATTAAGGTCAAATGGGTCTCAAAAAGTCAAAAATACGAAAAAGGTAGCCAGTCAATTTTCCTAGTAGGGAATGTGACTTGATTTTGTATAAGTTATTAAAAATAGTAAACAAACTCCAAAAATTGCCAGATTTTGCATGTCTATATGAATTTTTATGTATAATATTTTGTTGATGAGAATTGAATTTTTTGGGGATATCGGTAGCTATCGAATCGGACCAATAAGTTTGAATCGAACTGATAACAGATTTCGATTGAGCCAAAAATTTACTTACTAGCTATTTTTTATGTGATAAAAATAATTAAATCATTTTTAGAGTGATTTGAAGTGAGGAAGGGAGAGAAATTCGATTGGACCTCAAATGGCCTAAAATGGGCCTGAATTTTAAATTGGGCTAAGCCCATTAATCAAGCCCAATTTTAGGCCCATTAAGGAGAGTATAAGAGGCTGGAAATTTGAGATTTCTCTAGATTTTTTCAGCTCTCTCATCCTCTTCATTTGGTGGCCGAACCACCATTTCAAAAAGCCTCTCTCTCATTTTCTTTCAATTCACTCCAAATCACTACTAAATCCCAATAAATGAAATATAATTGCATCCCTCTAGTTGATGTTTATGCCTTCTAACCTTTGATTAAAGCAAATGAAGCAAAGAAAATCAAGGGATAAAGATTTAAGTGCCAAATTAAGGTAAGAAATTTTTATGGTTTTTAATTTGATTAAAGGTGCCTATAGATAGATTTAAGTGTCTAGAGATCATTTTTTAGGCCACATGGGGCTAAAAATATTGTTATCTTGATGTTTTCCTTAGTTAAAATTTCGGCCCCTTAATGAAGATGTTGAAGATAGATGAAACTATATGGTTCAAGGCAAAGGAAATGAAGCTTTAGGAAGGTTAAGAATGAAAAAATTGTAAGTGGCTGCAAAATCCTTTGATTTCCCATTATTATGAATTTAATTCTTTTATGTATTTAGGGTAAAAAAATTTTAAAGTTATTAAATGATGAAATTTATTTAGGGTAAATGAAATTGAACCTTAAAAGAGATGAAATGGAAGCTTAAAAAAAGAAAACAATTAGGAGGGTTTAGTGTGGTAGCCGAAATACTTACTAAAGGAAAATGATGGAAAATTTGCATGAAATTAATATATGTTAGCCTAAATTAATTATAGAAATGATAATTTGTGTCCATTAATTTTTATTGAATATTTAAATTTTATTTTGAAATTTTTAAGCCTATGTACCATGTATGTATATAGTGAAAGTTGTGAAATATGGTGAAATAATTGATGATTTTAGTGGAATATGATGGTAATTAATAAATAATGCATAAATAAATTTTATTAAAATTATTAGAATTTTATTGAAGAATAAATGTGAATATGTATAAAAAAAATATTGAATTAGCAATGAATAATTGCATAAAAACGTGAAAGAAAGTGAATCAATATGAAATTGATTCACAGTTAATGAAAAAGAAATAAAAAGTCAACCGATAAATTTTTTGGAATAATTATTGAATGATAAAAGAAATAAGAATAATGAATTATTGGAAAATAATTCATAAAATGATGAAAATTGTAAAATAATGTGCATATGAATAATTATAGAATATATATGAATTATTAGAAGAATTTCTGAAATTTAATATGAAATATGTTTAATTAAAGATATTGATTTATTGAAAATAATTCAATTAACAAGTAAAAGAAAGTAAATTAAATTGAATTAATTCATATTCTGGATAAAAGAATTGAAAAAGTCAAGATATAAATCTCCGAAAAATAAAATAATGAATTATATTAGTATAATTCATAATTGTTCAAAAAGTTATAAAATAAATATTTGACTAATTTATCAACATAAATTAGTCGATAAAAAAGTATTAAAAGAGTGGATTATTACAAAATAATTCACCAACTAAATAAAAGTTGACATACCCAAAAAACTAAAATTTCAGACAGAAAAACAAGAAAAGAAAAATCGTGAAAAAGTCAATTTTTGAAATATTTGGAAATAATTTACAAACGATAGAACAAAAAGAATAAGAAAAATAGTGAATTATAATGTTGTAGTTCATAAAAGTGATTAAAAGATAAAGTGAGAAAAAAGAAGTAAAAGAAAGAAAAAGCCACTAAATGGTCAAAAGCACTAAAAAGAGTGCGATTGATAAAAATATATTGTATCAAGAAATAAAGGAAGAAACTAAAGATTTTTAAATGTTTAAAAATTATTTCAAATATAATTGATTGTTTTGCTCTTAGCAATAGTCAGGTAATGATATTCTTATTTAGGATATAATTGGCTAGCCAAAGGAATATCCTATACCGCGGTACAAGTTGTGGCAACTTGTTTTGCTATGGGTACGATCTTTGATCTCCATAGCTCCAGTGTTTTAAGTGAAAATATTTTTTTTTTAGAAATGGTCCCTTGGGGATCATTTCTCTCTCAGTGGGACTTTTGGGTCCATGTCCTGCAT
This sequence comes from Excoecaria agallocha, assembly GCA_037975025.1. Lineage (NCBI taxonomy): Eukaryota > Viridiplantae > Streptophyta > Magnoliopsida > Malpighiales > Euphorbiaceae > Excoecaria > Excoecaria agallocha. The sequence continues at coordinate 60,533,311 of CM075811.1, read as the reverse complement.
ATCCTTTTTTAGAATCATGTCTTATTGTATTAAGGGCGTATCATAATGGATAAATCAATATTGTCTAAATGAATTGAATGTAAAGTTTATAATGAAAAATGATTTATTTGAAAGAAAATGAAAAGTTGGGATAAAAGTGTAATTTTTCCCAAAAATTATGATTAATAAGTAAGAATGAAAAAAAAAGAAATTTTTTACAGGAATAAAATGATAAATGAGTATTAAATTACACTTTTGTATAGAAAAAGGGTTTAAAATATATTTTTACATGAAAAAGAAAAATTAAAGTCAGTTGGTATTTCATATACCATTTATATTTTTGAAAAATGACAAATTTGGAAAATAGTACTAATTTCTTATTTAAAGTCAAAAGTGATAACAATGTCCTTAAGTGAAAACTTATGCCTAAGTAATGAATTCCCGAAAGAAAAGTTAAATGAAAAGTAAAACGATAAAAAGGAATAATATTGTTCAACTAGGAAAAAGAAAACGATACAAAGTCCTAAATAAGTTTTTGAACATATTTAAATGTAAAAAGGAGAAGGAATAAAGATTGTATACAAAGTGTTTCAAAATAACTATATCACTTTGCATTAAAGCTTAAAAGTCTTGAAAATAGTAATATGTTAATTAGTTAAAAAGTGAATGTAAAACAAGAATAAATATCGAAAAATTACAATGATATCACACATTAGATAACTGAATAAAAATTAATCGAGAAATAAAATAGCGAAAAGATTTGGTATTATTAAAGACACGAATACCAATATAAATCGTTAAATGGAATGATAATTAAATCGATGTGACTAAAGCTATAAAACCAAAGTTAAGTAAAGGTAAAAGCTAAAATAAAGAAGAAACATAAAAGTAAAAATTAATCTGAAATCGATTTTCACATAAAAGTAACGAAAAGCAAATTGAAAGGTTTAAAAACAAAGCAAAAAGATTACCAAATAGTGGGTAATTAATGAAATTAATGTTAACAGAAATAAAAGCAAATGTTTAATAAAATAAGAATAAGAGTAGCATAATCTATGTAATTATGCTTTAGTGGAAAAATTATAGCATTAGTAGTCACCACTGAGCATGTCTAGTACTCAGCATGTAGTATTTACTGTGTGCAGGTTATAAAGTGATGCGGAAGCATAGTACACAATGGAGCAAGATCGAAAAAGAAGAACTAGTGTTAAATCGAGTTGTATTATGGCATGTATATACATAGACAATTAAGGTAAAAGATTAAGCTGTATTTTGATTATTGTTATTATGATTATTGATGGGTGAGTGTCGGTGAAAGTGTTTGCATGAATTTTACTAGTGTCAGTTTAATTGTTTAAAATGTTATCGAATGAATAGAAAATTTTGAAGTAAAGGTATCGAAATTGATCGATGGTGAATAGAAAAAAGAATTTACCGTTTATTGCTATCTTTGCTTCGAAAAAGACTGTTCCGTGAAGGATGTGACATTTAGTGGTATTAGAGCAAAGGTTTAAGTGGTTTTAAGATCGAAGTGGGATAAGGTTAAGTGATAGGTTTGTCCGTATATACATGCTAATCATAAGTGGATAAATGATAAGTAGTTTGACGTGTACTTGCTCCCCCACCAGTTTTAAAGTGAAAAGTTGATATTTAACTGAGATTATCAAGTGTGAAAGGATTGATTCTATACAGTAGAGATGGCAGTGAATGAGAATGGAAGTATTGCTGCTTGAGATCTCATAAAGGTCAAAGTAGGAAAAAGAAGAGTTGATTGAAATTGAGTGTAAATGTGAGAGTTTAAGTGTCTGTATGGGTGAGAAATTGTCTAAAGAAGGACAAAATAAAGAATGTGTTGGAAATTTAAAAATGAATTGTATATTGAGTACAGATAAATTATGTAGGACGCAGAAATAGATTGACCGGATTGTCATGATTTAAGAATGCTATTGAGCAAATTGTTACAATTATAAGTTGCGGTTGTTTAAGATGCTCTATATACCTGTCGGCGATTCCTTTACAGGCGTGGGAATTTGATTGCACATACATAGTAATGGGATGGGCTATGCATCTATGTCATATGAGAATACGTGACAGTATTCTACCTCCATACATAAAATCATACATTCATTGCATAGCCTTTCACATTGTTTGACAGCATTTGGTCTGCATCATACTATATGTATAAGCCCCACTTGATAGGATAAAAATGACAGGGGATATGATGAGTATAAGGACGACCTGGGAATGAGATGAGAAATAGTGTGCTTAAGATTGTTTTTTGTATTTGATGTGGCCATTATTAGTTATTGGTCATGCCAATTAGATTTGTTAGCGCACCAATTCCTTGATGAATCAATAGAAAGGATCATCCATTTTTACTTAGATCCATGTTAGAGGATTTAAGTTGTAACCATCTAATATGTTTTAAGATATTGAAAGAGTATGATGAGTAGTTGGGATTTGCTCTGTAAGTATTTAAAGGTAAGTAACTATCTGCTCAGTTTGGTGAATGTGACTTCAGGTTAAATGGGAAGTTCCTGGATTTATCCGGGTACTATAGAAAAGTTAACGGAATGGCTGAAACACTCAGCATAAGAATTTGTATTTGAGCAATGTGAATGTGCTTAAATATGTATGTCTGAAAATTTTGTATGAATAATTAATGATAATGTTTTCAATTCTTCGAGCTATGAATGCCAGTTTAAGTTTGGCTTTAGATGGACATTGCTAGTTAAAGTATAAGTAAAGCCGATATTGTACATCGGGTAAGAAAAATGGTTCGAAAAGGAAATGTTGATGTGATAGCCATTGTGAATAAGTTAAAAGATTAGTTCTCCAACTGCCAAAATAGTAATACTTTGTATCCTAAAAATTATCAGATGTGCCAGGATTAAAAGTTTAGTATTGAAAGTCATGTTGGAAGTGCGATATGATAGATAGTGTAAGTAAATGTTTGATATGTCAGCAAATGAAAGCAAAACATTATATTCTTTCGAGAATTGCTTCGACTTATAATGACATCTGATTGGAAATGGACAATGTGATTAGAAATTATGTTATTAGATTGTCTGAGCGTCAAAGAGGAAAGATGTTATATAAGATATTAGTAATAATCTCAATATTAACATGATAATCCACCCCAAAATTGATGGTCAGTCGGAGTGGATAATTCAGATATTGAAAGAACGGTTATAATAAAGTATATGTGAATGTGATAATGGTTGTAAAAAGTGCTTATCTATAGTAGAATCCGACCCTTGTCGAGACATTGTTAGAAATAAAATATTAAATTCTTTATGTTGGACTTAATTAAATGCAAAGAAGTCAGTAAGTTTTGATTTGATTTAAAATATAGAAGGAATCTGCACACAGGGTGATATGACCTGTGAAAGGAGACTGATAAAGATTTTTGATATTGAGATTGATTAGCTCTAGAGCAAATGGGTTCCATTAGCAAATATGTTTTGGAACCATTGAACATGAAAGAAGCTTTGATAATACAACAATATAGTATCCTCTATTTTTTAATATAAATAAATTTTGAGGACGAAATTTCTTTTAGTAGGGGAGAAATGTAATGGCTTTAATACCGGATCAATCGTGAACAGTACTTTTTGATGGTGAATAGTGCTTTCTGGGCCCGAAAGGACACCCGAAAGTCAAAAATATTTTATTGGACCATCGAAAAGTATTGGTCATGGTGAGTCCAAGGTCGAAATTTGAAGTGAAATTAAGGTCAAATGGACCTCCAAAAGTCAAAAATACGAAAAAAGTAGCGAATCAATTTCTTTAGTAGGGAATATGACTTAATTTTGCATAAGTTATTAAAAATAGTAAACAAACTCCAAAAATTGCCAGATTTTGCATGTCTACACGAATTTTTATGTAGAATATTTTGGTGATGAGAATTGAATTTTTTGGGGATATCGGTAGCTATCGAATCGAATCGATAATGGACTCCAATTGAGCTAAAAATTTGCTTACTAGCTATTTTTGACATGATAAAAATGATGGAATCATTTTTGGAGTGATTTGAAGTGAGGAAGAGAGAGAAATTGGATTGGGCCTCGAATGGCCTAAAATGTGCCTGAATTTTAAATTGGGCTAAGCCCATTAATCAAGCCCATATTTGGGCCCATTAAGGAGAGTATAAGAGGCTGGAAAATTTGAGATTTCTCCAGATTTTTCCAGCTCTCTCATCCTCTTCATTTGGTGGCCGAACCACCATTTCAAAAAGCCTCTCTCTCATTTTCTTTCAATTCACTCCAAATCACTACTAAATCCCAATAAAATAAATATAATTCCATCCCTCTAGTTGATGTTTATGGCCTCTAACCTTTGATTAAAGCAAAGGAAGCAGAGAAAATCAAGGGATAAAGATTCAAGTGCCAAAGTGAGGTAAGAAATTTTTATGATTTTTAATTTGATTAAAGGTGGCTATAGGTAGATTTAAGTGTCCAGAGATCATTTTTGAGGTCACATGGGGCTAAAAATATTGTTTTCTTGATGTTTTCCTTAGTTAAAATTTCAGCCCCTTAATGAAGATGTTGAAGATGGATGAAACTATGTGGTTCAAGGCAAAGAAAATAAAGCTTTAGGAAGGTTAAGAATGAAAAAATTGTAAGTGGCTACAAAATCTTTTGATTTCCCATTATTATGAATTCAATTCTTTTATGTATTTAGGATAAAAAAATTTTAAAGTTATTAAATGATGAAATTTGTTTAGGGTAAATGAAATTGAACCTTAAAAGAGATGAAATGGAAGCTAAAAAGAAAGAAAAAAAATTTTTAGGAGGGTTTAGTGTGGTGGCCGAAATACTTACTAAAGGAAAATGATGGAAATTTTGCATGAAATTAATATATGTTAGCCTAAATTAATTATAGAAATTATAATTTGTGTCCATAAATTTTTATTGAATATTTGAAATTTATTTTGGAATTTTTAAGCCTATGTAACATGTATGTATATAGTGAAAGTTGTGAAATATGGTGAAATAATTGATGATTTTAGTAGAATATGATGGTAATTAATAAATAATGCATAAATAAATTTTATTGAAATTTATTAAAATTATTAGAATTTTATTGAAGAATAAATGTGAATATGTATAAAAGAAAATATTGAAATAGTAATGAATAATTGCATAAAAACATGAAAAGAAAGTAAATTAATATGAAATTAATTCACAATTAACGAAAAAAATAAAAAGTCAATCGATAAATTTTTCGAAATAATTATTGAGCTATAAAAGAAATAAGAATAATGAATTATTGAAAAATAATTCATAAAATGAGTGAAAATGATGAAAATTATAAAATAATGTGCATATGAATAATTATAGAATATGTATGAATTATTAGAGGAATTTCTAAAATTTAATATGAAATATGTTTAATTAAAGATATTGATTTATTGAAAATAAGTCAATTAACAAGTAAAAAAAAGTAAATTATATTAAACTAATTCATATTTCGGATAAAAAAATGAAAAAGTCAAGATATAAATCTCCGAAAAATAAAATAATGAATTATATTAGTATAATTCATAATTATTCAAAAAATTATAAAATAAATGTTTAACTAATTTATTAACATAAATTAGTCAATAAAAAGTATTAAAAGAGTGAATTATTACAAAATAATTCACCAACTGAATAAAAGTTGGCATACCCGAAAGACTAAAATTTCGGACAGAAAAACAAGAAAAGAAAAATCGTGAAAAAGTCAATTTTTGAATTATTTGAAAATAATTTACAAACGATAGAACAAAAAGAATAAGAGAAATAGTGAATTATAATGTTATAATTCATAAAAGTGATTAAAAGATAAAGTGAGAAAAAAGAAGTAAAAGAAAGAAAAAGCTACTAAATGGTCAAAAGCACTAAAAATAGTATGATTGATAAAAATGTATTGTATCAAGAAATAAAGGAAAAAACTAAAGATTTTTAAATGTTTAAAAATTATTTTAAATATAATTGATTATTTTGCCCTTAGCAATAGTCGGGTAATGATATTCTTGTTTAGGATCTAATTAGCTAGCCATAGGGACATCCTATATCGCGGTGCAAGTCATGACGACTTGCTTTGCTATGGGTACGATATCTGATCTCCATAGCTTCAATGTTTTAAGTAAAAATAAAAGTGAAAATATTTTTTTCGAGAAATGGTCCCTTGGGAATCATTTCTCTCTCAGTGGGACCTTTGGGTCTATGTCCAGTGTAACATCCCCGGATGGTCACTTGCAGAAATTGTCCGCTTTGGACCTTGGCCCTCACGGTTTTAAAACGCATCTGCAAGGGAGTGGTATCCATAACCTTATAAAGACTACTTCGTTCTCATCTCCAACCGATGTGGGATATTACAATCCACCCCACTTAAATAGGCCTAGCGTCCTCGTTGGCTCAGAGGCCCAGTATTACGCTGGCATATGATCCAACCTTCGGCTCTCATACCAATTGTAACATCTCCGAATGGTCGCTTGCAGAAATTGTCTGCTTTGGGCCTTAGCCCTCACGGTTTTAAAACGAGTCTGCAAGGAAGAGGTATCTATAGCCTTGTAAGAACTACTTTGTTCTCCTCTCTAACCAATGTGGGATATTACATCTCGCATATTCTTTTTGAGAGTCTTGTCTTATTGCACTAGGGGCGTATCATAATGGATAAATTAGTATTGTCTAAATGAATTGAATGTAAAGTTTATAATGAAAAATGATTTGTTTGAAAGAAAATGAAAAGTTGGGATAAAAGTGTAATTTTCCCAAAAATTATGATTAATAAGTAAGAATGAAAAAAAAGAAATATTTTACAAGAATAAAATGATAAATGAGTATTAAATTACACTTTTGTATAGAAAAAGGGTTTAAAATGTATTTTTACATGAAAAAAAATAAAGTCAGTTGGTATTTCATATACCATTTATATTTTTGAAAAATGACAAATTTGGAAAATAGTACTAATTTCTTATTTAAAGTCAAAAGTGATAACAATATCATTAAGTGAAAACTTATGCCTAAGTAATGAATTCCCGAAAGAAAAGTTAAATGAAAAGTAAAACGATAAAAAGGCACAATATTGTTCAACTAGGAAAAAGTAAAAGATGCAAAGTCCTAAATAAGTTTTTGAACATGTTTAAATGTAAAAAGGAGAAGGAATAAAGATTGTATACAAAGTGTTTCAAAATAACTGTATCACTTTGCATTAAAGCTTAAAAGCCTTGAAAATAGTAATATGTTAATTAGTTAAAAAGTTAATGTAAAAAAAGAATAAATAGTGAAAAATTATAATGATATCACACATTGGATAACTGAAAAAAATTAATCGAGAAATAAAATAGTGAGAAGATTTGGTATTATTAAAGACACGAATACCAATATAAATCGTTAAATGGAATGATAATTAAATCGATGTGGCTAAAGCTATAAAACCAAAGTTAAGTAAAGGTAAAAGCTAAAGTAAAGAAGAAACATAAAAGTAAAAATTAATCTGAAATCGATTTACACATTAAAGTAATGAAAAGCAAATTGAAAGGTTTAAAAACAAAGCAAAAAGATTACCAAAATGTGGGTAATTAATGAAATTAATGTTAACAAAAATAAAAAGCAAACATCTAATGAAATAAGAACAAGAGTAGCATAATCTATGTAATTATGCTTTAGTGGGGAAATTATAGGATTAGTAGTCACCACTGAGCATGTCTAGTGTTCAGCACGTAGTGTTTACTACGTGCAGGTTATGAAGTGATGCGAAAGCATAGTACACAGTGTAGCAAGATCGAAAAAGAAGAATTATTGCTAAATCAAGTTATATTATGACATGTATATACATAGACAATTAAGGTAAAAGATTAAACTATATTTTGATTATTGTTATTATGATTATTGATGGGTGAGTGTTGGTGAAAGTGTTTGCATAAATTTTATTAGTGTATGTTTAATTGTTTAAAATGTTATTGAATGAATAGAAAATTTTAAAGTAAAGGTATCGAAATTGATCAATAGTGAATAGAAAAAAATTTTACCATTTATTGCTATCTTTGCTTTGGAAAAGACTGTTCTGTGAAAGGTATGACAGATAATGGTTGCTACTGAATCATGTACTTCAATAGGATGTGGAAGCAATTATTGCAGTGCCTTCAGTTTTTCAGTAATTCATTTCCTACGTTGCTAAATTCAAAGACAAATATTAGAAATATTTAATTACATGCAAGTATGGTTCTAATGAATATGATGGGTCAATAAAAGAAATATATAAATGCAGATATACAGAATTAGCAACTGTAACTCCTGTATTTCACATGTAAATAAATTATAGCAAGGTATAATCTAAGTACTGCCATTTGCATTTGAAGTGGACTGCAATGAAATATAACCAAATTTAAACACAATCTATCTTAATTCTTGGTTAAATTGAAATGGACTCCTAACATTAATGCATGGCAGATTAGCATTCCATTTGGCAATTATTGACAAAATAATCACTTTCTCCATCCCTTCCACTCTTTTGCTTTAATTAGAACCTACAAATAGCAAAGAGAAACTACTTTAAATTACCCTTATTTTATCATTTTTTGTTTGATATTAACCATAAAAACCTAAGAAATAAACAAAAAGGAATCATAAGAAAAAAAATTAAAACACCTAAAAGGATCATTGCATAAATTTGCTCCGTGTATGGTTTCTTGTACATGTTGGTTGGCAATTTAAAAATCAACTATAGGACCAGGCTGAATGATCATGGTAGTGGATACATTTGAAAAAAGGTAAATGAGAAAATGAGTAAAAAAATTGAAGACAACCTAAATAACAATGAGCAGTAATGAAAATTTTGTACCAATATTCAAAGATAAGCCCCCTAGGTGGTTCTAAAACTTGAATGGAAGCCCATGCATCCTAGAACAATACCTCTTACCTTTACAAAATTCTTTAAATCATTGTACGGATCAAAGGTAGAGGCATAGGAAAAGGAAGGCATCAGCGTCGAAAAGGAAAGAAAGAGAAAAGGAGAAGGAGAAGGAGAGGAGAGGGAAAAGGCGAGGGCAAGGGAGATGGCAAGGGCAAGGGCAAGGGCAAGGGCAAGGGAGGAAAAAACGAGATAATGAGGCAGGAAGAGAAGGAGGAAGAGGAAAAAATGAACAGGGGAAAAATTCCAGCTACAAAGGGAATAATTTATACCTAGGAAAAAATAAAAATACCAATAAAATGTTTTTTTGTTGCTAAAATAGCAATGAAATATATTTTTCATTGCTAAAATAGCAAATAAAAACACATTTTGTTGCTATTTTGGTAATTGAAAACACATTTCGTTGCTATTTTAGCAATGAAAAATTATTTCGTTGCTATTTTAGTAATGAAATTTGTTTCGTTAGTGATTTTCGTTGCAAATTTTTGCTAGAATCTTTTTTAGCAATGGAAATGTTATTCCATTGCTAAATTCCATCCTAAAATTTTGGTGCTAAAAATTTCCTTCATTTTTAGCAACGGAAGACAACTATTTTCAATTTTCATTGCTAAAGCTAAAAACTTTCGTTGATTTTAGCAACGGAATTTGATTTCCATTCCTAATTAGCAATGAAAATAAATGTTGTTGTTAATTTTTCATTGCTATTTCAAAATTTTCTTATAGTGAGCTTCCTCATAAAACCCAACAAAACAACAAGGCAGATAAAAAACAACCATAAATAAAGAGTGAAAAAGCAGAAAATACGACGACTTGAATAAATAAAAAAGGTAGACCCCTACACATTATCTTCAGCCCTAAAAAAACAAAACATAAACAATTCAAGCAAAAATTAAAAACTTTGCTATTTTCACAAAGCAACTTGTTAAAATGCATTTTGAATTTTTTTACCTAAAAAAGTAAGTTGTTACAAACACCAACCTTTGCTTCACCAAAAGAAGGAATCATCTTCATGACGTAATAATTAGTATGAGATTAAAAAAATATCTATACAAATTAGGATAAAATTGCAAAGCATGAGATAAAAAAAAATTGAAGAGATACTTAAATAAAAAACATGAATAAATAAAAAAAAGCAAAAAAATAGAGTGCAAACCAGAAAAAGGATTGTATCTCAGCAAAATTCGATAGAATTACACACATTGATACCCATATTTGAATAATGGAGTAGATCTGAACAAATAAAAAATTGGGTAAGAATAAACTCAAGAATGTAATCAAAATCATTATACATATAACAACTACAAACTGAAGAGATAATCAAAAAGGGAAAAGAGAATTAAACATCAAACAGAAGCAAAGAGTAAATAAATTAAAAAAGAAAACTAAATTTTATTTCTTAGTGCAGTATAAAATATAAACCAAGAGAGAAGGAGGATACTTAAATGACTAATTGTAAGAAATCGTTAAAGGTAGGACAGAGGACGATGCAAAGCTTCATTGGAGAGTAGATGACTTGGAATCTCAGTTTCTGCTAATGGAAAGAAAGAGTTAAGGTTTCTATTAATTAAATTAATTTTGGCAAATTGTTTTAAGTGTTTTTGGATATGTTCCCGCCTGTAACTTCATAATCAAGGACCAGATTGTTCAGTTTTAGGGACTATACATTTTTTACCTTCCTTATTTACTATTAAAAAAATGAGAGTGGATGAGGGAGAAAAATTATGGTCCCTATTATTATATTTTTAGTGAACAAAAATTTTTTCCTTCATTAATTTTGGTCATTAATACCCCTTTTCCTTATAGTGTTAACACATGCTATACTTTTTTGAAGGGTTCAATAGTGGTTCTCAAAGCTATAGTCATGGAAATGATCAAAGTTAACATGTGGATATTTGTTAGAAGAACAAGTACATTGGAGGCCTATTAACAGAATCTTCATATGGATATTAGATCTATGTCAGTGAGGAATCTCTTTATAATAATGGCATAAGTATCCTTAGACTTTATTATCTTAAGTAATGAATGTTATACTTTGACTCCATAACTGTTTACCTCCATTGAGAGGTTAACATAGTTAGTACATTAAGTATATCTTGATCTACTTGAAAGTATTTGAGTGATTAATATAGGATTCACCACCCTTATTTATTAAGGGAATTATCTCACAAGTTTCTAAACTATCCTTGTTCAGAGAATTTTTGGCTAGAGTGAAATGCTAAAGTGGATAAAATTCACAAAGGGCATTTTAGGAATAAAGGTAAAATAATGTTACAACAATTATATATATTTTGGTTTGCATGGTTGACAATAATCTATACTCAATGTAATGGCCCAAAATTTCAATTTTTGTTAATAGTATTTTTTGAACAGTGAATAGTGACATTGGGTGAATAATATCATTCGGAACCCATAAAAATATTTCTTCATCATTTGAAATTAAAAATTAAGGCAAGTCTAGTGGTATAATTTTTTGATAAAATTGAGATCAAATAGGCCTTCGAAATGGACAGTGAAAAATTTACCCACACCGTATTAGGGTTTGATCAAACTTTAATCGACTAAAAAATATTATGCAAACCTAAGAAAATTATTTTGATTACACAAAACTACAAGAAATAATTCCAAGTAATATTTAAAAGTGAAAAATAAAATTTTAGATAACTTTGAATTTTCGAATTTTGGATTGGTAAATTTTATCTTCGGGCTTGAAAGTAATACTAAATGCCTCTAAAAAATATTCAACCACATGAATTCACTTGATATATTATGGTAGATTATTTTGTAGTGAAAATTTAATTTTTTAATGACATTGAAAAATGGTTTTTCAAATTGGTGGAATTTTATCAGACTGAGAAACTGTGTCAAATTGATCCAAAAATATTTATATGCCTAATAAATATTTTTCAATTATTATGGACCTATTTGTATGAGAAATTAAAAAAAAAAGTGGTAGAAAAATAATTGGACCAAAATATTGGTTAATTAGTTAAATTGGCCCAATTGGTTAGACCTAAATTGGTTTGGTTAGACCTGATTTGACCCAATTAGAATAGGTATAAAAGCCTGAAGAATAAAAAATTTCTAGCAATTTCTCCATTCCTCTTCCCCTTCTTGAGCCATTCCCTATTCTCTCTATTTTTTTCATTTTCTTCCATATTTTCAACCTAATTCTAATAAATCTTATGCCCTAAATAATTATAAAGCCTTAATTTCATCTCTAGCTATCTCTTAAACCTATTTAAAGTGGAGAAAGTGTATGAAATTGTGAAAAAAAAGTTTGGGATAAAAATTCAAAAAATTGAGGAAAGAACTCATGAAATATTCAACCAAGGTAGAAATTCAAGGAAAATAAAGTGAAATCAAAGGAAAAATGAAGGAAAGGTGAAAAAGGAAGAGAAAACAAGGAGAGAGCTTGAAAAAATAGCTATGTGGATATCTAAACTAATTTTATTTCATATGATTAAGGTTATATAATTTAGGACTTTTGTGTGTAAGTTGAATTAAAAGTAAATGGATGATACATAAATGAAACTAGATGTAAAACAATGTGATTGGTGAAAACAAATGCATGATTAAACATGGTAGAGTAGTATTGGAACCTATTATGTAACTTAGGGTTCATATGCATACATTTTATTTAAATCTAAGTTAAGGTTGAATAAGTGAAATTGAATAATAAATAATGAAATTGATGATGTTAGATGCATGAAAATATGGTTAAGTATAGTTAATATTGAAACCTATTATGTAAGTGTAAGAAATTAGGGTTATGTAAGGAATTAAATTGATTAAATGTTAGAACTATATTAATTACGTTAGAAAACATGGTTAGAATAATTTATGTGAATTAAACAATTTGATATAGGCAAAGTCCCATTATGGCCTAATGGTATTAAGGCATACTAAGATAAGATAAATGTTAACTATAAAGAAATAATGGTAGAAAGAAATGATTCAAGCCTTAAAAAGATGATGAGAATAATTAGGACATAAATTAATATGTGAACTGTTATGTATACAAAATGGTCGAATGGCATACCAAGTGTATATTTAAGGAAATGTATGATATATATAGTTTATGATGGAATTTATAGGTAACTACATGAAATCAACCATTATTTACAAAATATAATATGAAGCCAATATGAAATGGCTGAAGATAAATGATGCCCGAATGAAGAATAAAAGAACAACTAAGAATAATTTGATAAAATCTTAATAAAAGTACATGAATTAGACACTTGAACAAGATTAGAAACTAAATGAGATGAAAACATGATAAATGGTAATTAAATAATGGTTGGTTGAATGATGATGATGGGTAACTCACTAGTTATTTGATGTGAAACAACAATAAAAAACTTGAAATGCATAAATAAACATAAGCATGATGTTGAGGTATAAAAAAATAAATGTATATGATGAGAATATCATATAGATCTAATTATAAACATGTATGATTAATGTGAATAATTGATGTGTAATGTCAAATGGAAATATGAGGTAAATAGTTGAGTATGAAAATGATGAATTAGTGGGATAAAATATTACACGTGATGGCCAGGTATGTGATGGATTATTTGATGTGAATATGTTAAGTGATGAAAAGTAATAATGTGATGAATATATTCTACATGGCATGAAGTTTATATGTGATATGATGTGAAAATTTTTTGACATTGTGAAAATGGTATTGCCTTTAGTACTTAGTTGCAAAGCTAAAGGTATAGGATATAATGACTAGCCATAGAGACACATATACTGCGGTAGAATGATGAGTTGAGATTGAACTATAGACCACCATTGGTCTAGCCATTCATGAGATGCATATTAGCCTGTCAATTGAGGTATTGATCACTTCATATGATCCCTTAACATATACTGGAGTCATAGATCACTCCATATGGTCACTCCAGCTTATTTTAGACCTACGAGATCCACGTCCTATGTATCCAACTCAAGAATTTTTTCTGGAAACTACTATGGGCAAAACATAAATTGGTTGTTTGAAATTACCCATGGTCCACCAATAGAGATGCTAGAAGGAGTAGTACCTTTATTCCAGGCCTTGCATTCACATGGTGGAAGACAATCAGGAGGAAACATACTCCTACAGTAGAACTTACTTAGGAGTACTTTTTGAAACAATTTTCAAGACAAATGCATTGGGATAAAAATAAAAAAATGCCATGAAAAATGTCTTTTGGAGGCTTAGACATGGAAATAAAGTAGTGGACAAATATAAGGAAGAATTTAAGAGGCTTCACACTCATTTGGATACCTACCACATGACAGAAGCAAACTTGTGTTAGTTGAGCAAGGCATCCCCATCAGGATTCGAGAATCCATAGTTGCCTAAGAGTATACAAATAGGAGCACTTGTGAGAGCAGCTAGGAAGGTTGAGGCAATCAAGCAAGATGAGGCCAACAGATAGACGCAAACCTAATAGAATTAGCTTTCTTTCCAAAAAAAAAGTTGTTGCATATTTTATTGGAAAAAGATAGGGAAGCAATCAAAACACAAATCTACAAAAAAAGAAAGAAAAGTAATTAACTTTTAGAATTACTTTTGAATAATAGATTTTGCAAATATATTTATCAAAATTTTGATAAAAAATTGCTTTGTTTTCTATTTGTACAAATATCCTCCAATATTAAATAATTTTTACTTTATATATTTTGAACTTTAACAATTTTCTCTGCTCCAATTCCAGTTACAAGCATAAAGACAAATTCTTGTACTCAGTATGGAGATTGAGTGCAAATTAAATAAAATAAGATAATTAATGATATGAATTTGTACCTCTGAACAAGAATCCTGCATTGTAAAATCATTAAAATGCTAATAGCAGACTATTGAATCTTAAGACCCGTTAAGACTTGATGCTTTTGAAGTTGTTATTATTGATAGCAATATATAGTCTTGCTTTTAATACACCACAAATCTTGTAATAAATTCACTTGATTATGTATCCTTTACGACACCCACATATTATTGAAACCCATTTCCTTTTCTTGTTGCAAATTTTGAATTCTCTATGATAATTAATTCATATAATTTATCATACCTTTAAGCATTGATGTTTTCTCCATTTGCATAAGAAAACTAGAACCAAACTGGTTAATGGACATTAGTTTCTTGCCATAATCTTTGTTGTTTCCATGATCGTCACCATCTTCTCCTCCCGAATCCTTCTCATATTCAAAGATCTATAATCACAACAACAAATTAAAAAAATTAAACAATTGAATAAGTAAAATAAAAGAACAAATTCAATATAGTTGAATTAAAAATAAAGAAAAATGAGATAGAACACCTATTGGAGATGAAAAAGATGCCAAAGATAGAGATATGCTGAAGATGGGAGAAGACAAAAAAGATTTGGCTCTATTTAGTATTAATATGGTTTTCATCATATTATACAAAATCAAGATTTATGGTTTATTATTTTTAATATTTTCAGAAGTGGCTCGGAGATCAACTTAGTCTATCGAATCAGGAGTCAATTGGTTAGACTAGATTGATTCAAAATTTTTATTTTTATTAAATATAATTATTTATAAAAAATAAAAATATGATATGTCAAAATATATTGAAAATTTTATTAATTAATAAATATCAATATAAAAATATTATGACCAATAAAGTTTCTTTTTTTATATTTAAATGCTTAAAAAGAAAGTACTTTAATATTTTACTAACAAAATAGAATTAATTTATAAATTTAAGAAATTTTATTATCCAAAAATAGCATCATTTTTTCCTTGTAAATTTATAAATAGGCCAATATCTTGAATGATCCTTTTATAATGGGTCAAATTGACCATCAGAATTTTTGCTATCATGAACCTCAAATCAAGACCATTAGGTGATAAAAATAAAAATAAAGGTGAACCTGATTTTGGTGTCTTCCCGATTGCTTTTCTTTTTTTCTTTGTTGGTCTGAAATGAATGTAGAGAAAGGGAAGGGAATTTAGGGTTTTGTTTCTCAAAATACAAAATTCTTAGGTTGGATCAAAATTCGGTTCGAGTCACTAAGTTTCGGTTCAATTTGATTTTTTCCAAGTCAATCTGAGTTTTTACACCTTCTGATTTTCATGTTAAATCGACTCGGATTGCATGCCAAATCACAGTCCAACCGATCCGACCATCCGAGTCAATCCGAGTTTAATAACCATGATTATTTTATTCAGCATATATTGGATAATTGGCTTATTGAGTGCTATATTATTTTTGCATATTTTTTTAAAAAATTTTCTAATTACTTAATTTTGTATTGAGCTACATTGTATTTCCAAATACAATTTTTGATACATATATTAGCTTTTTATTAAAAAAAGCAAATAAATTTTATTGTGAAAATAAAAAAATATGGCATTACAATTAAAAAATAAATAAAAATTATTAATTTTAAAACTTGATGAATTGCATTTCAGTTATAAAATGAAACATAATTCGATCACCTAATAAGGTCCTAGTATTTTTTCCTTTTTTTTTTTCTAAACTTGAAATAGAATAATTAAAAAAAAATAATTTGAAAAGATGTTGATAGAAAGATATTTAAAATTAGCCATTCTATTTGATTAAATGGTTTTTACTATATTACCAATGTTATTAAAATCGGACCGGATAAAGAATCAGCAAGGCTGGGGGTTCTTGGTTCGACCGATTCAACAGAATTCAACTAGTTTTTTTCTATTTTTAAAATATTATAAAATATTATAATTTTATAAATACTATTGTATAAAAATTAAAAAACATATCCATCAAACATTAATATATGTCACAAATATCATAATAATAAGTTACAAAATATAATTTTAAATTTATTATTACAAGTAATTAATTATGCATTTTTTAATATCATATATTAGAAATATAAAAATATAATCATATCATGAAATTTTTTTTTAGATGGAGTACTAATGAAGCAAACATAGAAAATATTAACCTTTCATATATGAGTATAATTATATTTAATTACAATAAATCCAAATAGATAATAAGTATATTAAATTATTAAGTGACATCTTTAGAATTTAAAATATTACATTTTTCAAAAAAATAAATCATAAAAATTTCATATATATATATATATACACACACACACACACACACAATGAACCAAATAGATAATAAGTATATTAAATTATTAAGTGATATTTTTAGACTTTAAAATACTAATTTTTTCAAATAAATAAATAATAAAAATTTAATATATATACACACACACATATATTTGATTACAATGAACCAAATATATAATAAGTATATTAAATTATTAAGTGACATATTTAAAATATAAAATAATAATTTTTCCAAATAAATAAATAATGGAATATATATATATATACAAAAAAATATAATTTTTTTGTCATTTTTAGCCAAAAATCCGATTTTCCAATTTTTCGGTCCAATTCAATTTTTTACCAATCCGATTTTTTGCAATTGAACCAATTGATTGGCCTATCGATTCGCGATTAAATCGGTTTAACCAGCCGATCCGATTCGGTTTTAATAACTATGTATATTTCAAAAATTTAAAAGTAAATCGTGTATTGTTTTATTTGGTAAAGTTAATGATATATACGTTAATATAATAAAAGCGATCCAAACATACCGTTGTGTATAAATTTTTATTGATTACATAATTTAAAATTTAATAATAAATACCAAAATTTATATATTTATTAACCTATTATTTTTTATAGTTTATTTTTATCATTTTTATAATATAATACATTATTTTATACATTAAAATTAATTTTATTTAATTATTTTTAATTGGTTAATCCACTTAACCTTTTGTTTGGATGGAGGTAGGTAGAATTAAATGAGAATAGAGTAATTTAGAGTAAATAAGAGTAGAATAATTAAAAGCGACTCTTTACCTATTGTCTATTATTTGACAAATCTAAAATAAATATAGCATAATTAAAAGCAACTATTCAAATTTTAAAGAAAATATACAGTTACTTCAATTTACTCTTAAATTGAAAGTAACTAACGTAACTATTTTTAACTATACAAAGGAACTAGTTATGTCCATTTATCCTACCCTACTCTCACTTACTCTACATTTTTTACCAAACCGATAAATTCAAATTAATCTTGCTTACTCTTCTCTGTTTACTCCCATCTACCCCATCCAAACAAGGGCTTACCCCGTTTACTCCCATCTATAGGGCTGAGGATGAACAGGTATATCCCTGATCCGTTGACAAATGTATTATATGTAGGGGTGTGCAGAATCGAATCAGAATCGAAAATCGAACAAAACGGATTTTGATCTATTTGGTTTGGTAAGTTTGATTTTCGATTTGCTTAATTCTGAATCGAAATATAAAATATATTTAATCAGTTCGATTTGATTTCTAAAATTGAAAAATTGAAGGAACCGGACCGATATAAGTTTTTAAACATCTATATTTATAGTATTATAAAATCAAAATAGACATCTTAGCTTAGTGGTGATGTGAAACTCTAAGTTCAAATCCTAACAATCACAAATTTTTGGTTTCTCAATTTTTTTAATTTAATTTTTTTACAAGTAAATAAAAATTAAAATTTATAAGTGAATTAAAATATAAATTTAATTTTTTAATTTATTAAATTGAGTAGTAGAGTATTAGTGTTCTCAATTTTTTTACAAGTGAATTAAAATTAAAATTTAGAAGTGAATTAAAATATAAATTTAAATCCTTAATTTATTAAATTGAGTAGTAGAATCAATTTTTTACAAGTGTATTAAAATTAAAATTTAGAAGTGAATTAAAATATAAATTTAAATCCTTAATTTATTAAATTGAGTAGTAGAGTATTAGTTTTAGAAGTGAATTAAAATATAAATTTAAATCCTTAATTTATTAAATTGAATAGTAGAGTATTAGTGCTCTCAATTTTTTTTATTTTAATATTTTTTACAAGTGAGTTAAAATTAAAATTTAGAATTGAATTAAAATATGAATCTAAATCCTTAATTTATTAAATTAAGTAGTAGAGTATTAGTATTCTTAATTTCTTCACTTTAATTATTTTTACAAGTGAATTAAAATTAAAATTTAGAAGTAAATTAAAATATAAGTTTAAATTCTTAATTTATTAAATTGAGTAGTAGAGTATTAGTGATTATTTAAAAATTAAATTTGCTGTATAATTGATAAATTAATTTGTTGTGTATAAAATTAAAATTTAGAAGTGAATTAAAATATAAATTTAAATTTTTAATTTATTAAATTAAGTAGTAGAATATTAGTGATTAAATTAAAAATTAAAATTGCTGTATAATTGATAATTGACAATAAATATTAATTTAGTACAAATATGAATATTTAGATTAAAATATAATTTTTTTTATTTAATATATTTAATGTTAATAATAAATAAATAAATATTCATTTGACACAATTTTTTTACTTTAATATGTTTTTTACTATAGCAAAGAAATTGGATTAAATCGGAGCCCACCAAACCAAATTATAGGCAGATCTGGAACAAAATTTGAAATAATTTATATTAATTCATAATCGATTGAATCAAACTGAATTGATTGAAATTATTTTGATTCATTCAATTTTTAATTTTATAAATTTTAATTTTAATTTAATTTTTATATTTTTTAAATTTAAATTTTCAATTGGATCCAAAACCCAACCAAATCTACCTTTTGCAAACCCCTGCTTATATGGGCCTATGGATTGCTCCTCAAAAGTACGAAAGGTTATGTTAGAGCAACCAATAGCACGGAGCCAGCATGAGGAAACGAGACTTGGCAATTCTTATGCTTTCTGCTTTCGCTATCTTCTTCTCTCTTCAGGCAATATTTTACCCTATGACCCTGTGATTTTATTTTTTATTTTTTTGACAATCAGTGATCGTTTAGTTGTGATTAAAAACATTTTTTGTGTTCCTTTTGTCCAGCATGAAGGTGATTTTTCGTTTAGAGAGGCGTGGTTCCATTTAACGGATGAATATCCAATTAAATACGAAGCTGATCGTCTTCCGCCTCCTATTGTCGCCGATTTAAACGGGGACGGAAAGAAGGAAGTGCTTGTCGCCGCTCACGATGCTAAAATTCAGGTACGTTCTCTAATTTTTCTATTAGTGGTTTTCAATTTTTATATTTTTGAAACGATATTTTGTGACTTTGGTGAATTCTTTAGATACTTGAGCCCCATTCTAGGCGGGTGGACGAGGGATTTAGTGAGGCAAGAGTGCTTGCAGAGGTGTCGCTGTTACCCGACAAAATTCGTGTTGCGTCTGGTAGACGTGCAGTGGCTATGGCCTCTGGCGTTATTGATAGAACTTATAAGCAGGGCCAACCGATGAAACAGGTTTTGGTGGTGGTTACTTCTGGTTGGTCAGTAATGTGCTTTGATCATAATCTCAAAAAGCTCTGGGAAGTAAATCTCCAGGTTGGTATCTTTGTGCTGTCGCTTGCTTCTGTTGATCACACCTTTGAGTTTATAAACGTCGTTTCTATTGCAGGAGGATTTTCCGCATAATGCTCACCACCGGGAGATAGCCATCTCGATAAGTAACTACACCTTGAAGCATGGAGATAGCGGATTGGTTATTGTCAGTGGGAGAATGGAAGTGCAACCACACGTATGTTTCTTGTAGATTTGATTGAATTGTGTTGAATGTTTTCATGTTGCTTCTTTCTTTATTATTGGAGTAGTGTCTGTAGATTTTTATTTTTATTTCCTGTTGAAAGAAAGGGCGATTTTGTTTGAAGTATTCAATTTCTGTGATATGCACATGCTGTATTGTGCTCACTAAAATTACGTTGAACTTTGACTTTGTTGTTGTCTCTTTTTTTGGCTTGGTTGCTATACTACTTTTTCATACGGTTGAGTTCTTAAGGTATGCTGCTTGAGCAGACCAGCACTATATCTACACTTTTTTGTATTAGAAGTTTGGAATAAGTTTTTTAGTTACTGTCATTTGTAATTTTTCTTTCCCATGTACCCTCAGTTTTTGCCTCTAATTCCATTATCTCTGCTTAAAGAAAGTGAAAATGAATTTATCTTATTCTTAGCACATCATTATATGAACGAAAGAGAAAAGCCTAGATGTTACCGTTAATTGCTTTCTTCTCCTTTCGAGATGCTATGATACTGTATGAAGTCAATATCATATCCTTAATGTATGTAAATATATATTTATTTACCATTTGTCGATTTCAGATATACTTGGATCCTTTTGAAGAAATTGGGGTAGCTGAGAGGAATGCTGAGCTGCATCGAAGGAGTTCCAAGGAGAAGGATGTATGAATATCTTATTTGTGATTACTTTTGTTTGATATTTGTGATTATGTTTTTTTTAAAGTTTATGGGACTTGTATACATTTTTACTATGATTTGCTAAGTTTCAACTTCCATTTGAAGAGGTTAATATGAGCTATAAACCTCCCTTTGGATGGGCTTGGATTCGATGCATATCCTGAGAACAATCTTCATTGGAATATAGTAGTTCTCAAGGATGATACTTATTTGATATTAGTCTAGGTTGGTGATTGTCTTGTAAACATTAGACTTTGTCAAATACATAACTTTGTTACAATTATGATTTCTTCTTGATTGTTGTTGTAACATGCATTTGTTAGAATAGAGTGCTAATGTAGCTATGAACAAATATGACGGCTTCCCCTTTGTTGTTGTAGCATGCATTTGTTACAATAGAGTGCTAATGTAGATATAAATATGAATTGATTAGCGTATGTGTTAATGGATTGAGTCATAGGGCGATTGACTGGGAAGTCCCAATCGGCTGACTTCTCTGTCTATATATTCATATGGTTCATTAAATAGGATTGGTTATTACTTTTGATACTTGGAATCGTCATTTTGGCATGCCATACCTAGGTCGACATGACACTATATAGGATATGTGTTCGACACAAATCCATGAAGTTGGATACGACAACTCTCATAGTTAATGGGCCCAAAGTGTTGAAGTTTGCAACTGATGAAACGACAGCTTTGAAATTGAGAATATTTAATGGCCCAAGGAAAATGAATAGACAACTTCGAAATTAAGAATATTTAGTGATCTTTCATTCTATTTCTAGCAATACATAGACACAAAAAAAAAAAAAAAGAAAGAAAAAAGCGAAGGTGCAATGGATTCGTCCCAATCTAGTAACATAGGAAGGACAATTTCTAAGTATCCACGCATCCATGTCTAAATTCGGATCTGTATCAACATACTGGTATCTTAGGTTTGGATCCGTATTTTCATATCTTGTATTTAGTAAGTTTTCTAGACCGACACACATGTATTTGTATCCGACACCTGTATTCGAGTCCGAGTGACATAGGTTTATTACAAAGATACGAATTCTATATATTAGGGTCCTTATAATAGTGGAAATATGTAAATAACCTATTTTGGTGTAATAGTCTCTGGTAAGCCATGTAAACACAAAATGTGCTCAAAAAAGTACTTGAGCCACCCAAATAGCTGTATAGGGTTGTGCAACTGGGAGGAAATGTGCATACTTGGAAAATTGGTCTGCTATCACAAACAAAACTGTCTTTCTCCATGACCTTGGCAATCCATCAATAAAATCCATGGATACGTCGGACCCCACCTGAGAGGGAAGTAAGTCTGCTGGACTAAGATGCTCTACCTTGTTGCACTAACAAGTGGCACAAGCAGTAACATAGGAAGCAATGACAGATTTCTTACCTTTCCAAAAAAAATTCATCGTGTACCTGATGCATCGTCTTTTGGATGCTTTCATTTGAACTATCATGATATGTAGATAAAACATTGGAAACCATAGGAGAGGTTGGTAAAAGGTATATACGGTCTTTATAATCGATTAAATCGTCATTTGCTGCCCAAGAAGCATCTAATTCTTGTCATTCAATCCTAGTTTACAGCTTTTTTAATACAACAGACCCATTAATCTCCTCCCGAATTTCATCTACCAACAACACCTGGGGATTGCTGATAGTAAAGAGAGAGATATCCTCATTCTAATGGTGAGATAATGCATCGGACCCTTATTTAGATAACCAGCATGATACTCAACCCCGGAAATCAAATCCCATAAGCTTGCTAAGCCAATGTTGTCGTTGTGGAGTTGTGAGTTGCTGCTTCAATAAGTATTTCAAGCTGTAGCGATCAGTTCAAATAAGGAATGGATATCTGCAAAGATATGGATGCCAATGTTGGACTACTTGGCAAGGCCAATCAACTTTCTTTCATAAGCTGCTGATTTGAGGTGTGGAGCAGCTAATTGTTGGCTGAAAAATGTTATGGGATGATTATTCTGTTGCAAAACAGCACCGATACCTCCTCCCAAAGCATCACACTCCACAACAAAATTAACTTCAAAATTCAGTAACTATAAGACATGAGCTGCTGCCAATGTTTGTTTAAGTTCAGTAAAGGCAGCCATGGCTGCTTCACTCAGTGTGAATGGATTTTTCTTAAGCATACTTGTCAGGGTGCTGCCAACTGTCCATGGTCATGTATAAACTTCCGATAATAACCTGTCAATCCCAAAATCCATGGAGATCAGTGATAGATTGTGGCTTTGGCCAATCAAGAATAGCTTGAATTGTGCTTGAATCACCCACCACACCTGTAGCAGAGATTACATGGCCAAGATATGCTACTCCGGTGGACCCAAATGAGCATTTAGAGTGCTTCAAATAAAGGCATTGAGCATGCAGCAATTCAAACGCCACTCACATGTGTTTTAAATGATCATCCCATGTTCGGCTGTAAATTAAAATGTCTTCAAAGAACACCAAAACAAAATGGTGTAAGTGACCAATGAATACCTCATTCATTAGTGCTTGAAATGTAGAGGGGGAGTTGGTGATAGAGATGGAGGTGGGATGCAAGAGGAGTTGCTGGATCAGGATCCAATTGGGCCGAGAAGGTTGCAAGTCTATACCTGAGAGAATAAACAACAGAGTAGGGGCAAAGAAGGAAACCAACACATTTGATATTGAGATGGAATATTTTGTTAGGGAGTAAGTTATGCCTGGGCCTAGTTGGATAGTAGGTGGAAAACCAGTTTTGCTTTTTGGATTGTTATTTTAAACTTGGTTTTGGAGGAGGGGAGACATCTTTGGAATTGATTGTAATTTCTTCTTTAAAGTAGGGCTCCATTTTTCTGGAAAGGGAAGTTATTCTTCTTATGAGGATTGTATCAGTCCTTCTATGAGTAAAACAGTTTATTCCCTCTTTTATTCCATTATTTGATTAATCTTTCTTGAGTGGTTTGTTCGTGTTGTTTGTGCTCTTAACATTGGTGCCGTTTGTGAGAAAACGAAGAAATGGCAGACCCACTACAAATACGATTTCAATCTAAGATCGATTTACATAACCAAGTAGATTCTCATGAAGAAACTCTAAGAGCAATACAGCAGTCAATTGCTGCATTTTATTAATTTGTAGAACATAAATTTGAAAACATGGATGCCAAACTTTAGAAAACTATTGAAAAACAACCCATAATAGAAGCAACAACAAACCAACGTACCACCCATGTAACAAAAGCCTCTGATGATACACCGACAAGGGTTTTCATTCAATCCAATACAAAGTTTGGCTAGCCCTACTCATCCCCGTTAGATTCTTGCGTAAGACCCAATCATTTTGGGGTTGGAATGTTGGCTTTACCCAAGGTGAAGGTACCGAAGTTTAGTGGACTAGAACCTCGCAGTTGGATCGCCAAGGTTGAGCTGTATTTTAGCATACATCAAACACCAGAGAGGATGACCCTTACGATAGCCCAGATGTGCATGATCGGAGCTGTTATCACCTAGTTATCTTAGGTGTTGCGTGACAATCCACATATGTCATGGGAGCAATTTAAACTTAGTTTAAATGGATGCTTTGGCAAACGAGAAACCCAGAATCCTTATGAGGAGGTGTGGACCTTGTTTCAAACCAGAAGCGTTGATGAATACATCGACAAATTTGAGTCGATCACTGGTTACTTTCCAAAAAATGTCTGAAGCTCAATTTCTGGGATATTTTATGGGAGGATTAAAAGAAATGGGGAGATGGGTGCGGTATTTGAAACCTTAAACTTGTGAAGAGGCGATGGAGCTAGCTCGGGATGTAGAACTGACATTTAGTCCTCGGGAGGTAGATTGTTTGCAAAGGAGAAGGGAGGAGTGGCGTGGAGATTACTCATGCAACCCCCTAAAACTGGCGACCTAATAACCTCAAGGAATTGGGTCAACCAGACCCAGAGGGCACAATACCAACTCCTGCCCATTAGTTCCGCACGAAACGATCTCCAATCTTGCGTTTCATTTACCACCTAGAGCTCAGCAACAGATCTGCAACAAGGGGCCTTGCCATCTCTCTTTGAAGGAGCTTGAAGAATGATGAAGGCTTGAGTTATGCTTCAAGTGCGCTCAACCCTATAGCTTGCAACATTGGTGCAATCTAGGGGACTTGAAGGTCTCTGTTCTTGAGAATGACATGTATTTCGACATCTAAGGGCAGATGGATGAAGTGCCAAATGTAGAGAGTGCGAAAGGAAAAGGGCTCATGGAAGGCGAGTGCAGCTCCATTGAAGCTTTTTTTAGGGTAGGGATTAGTGCACATGCTCTGAGAACACTGAAGTTGTAGGGAGCCATACAAAGAATACCTATTGTCTTGCTTGTTGATACCGGGGCGACACATAACTTCATCTCTCAGAAATTGATAAGATCCTTGAACCTCACCATTGATTCTGTTCCTTCTGTAAACATAAAGTTGGGAGATGGGTATCGTGTCCCTGTCTGCCAGAGATGCAGGGATGTCGAATTGTAGTTGGGGATTATTTCTTTGCAATTGAACGCATTGATATTTGATTTGAGACCACTTGATGTCATGTTGGGAATTGAATGGTTTAAGACCTTGGGTACTGTCATGCATGACTGGGATCAGAGGTAGATGCGATTGGCAGTCGAGGGCAAATAGATTGAACTCACAGGTATCGAGGGCACACTCCTTGATATGGATGCTTTTCAAATCTGGTTGGGAGGGGGGAGTCCTAAGCAAATGTGCAAGGATCTTCAACAGCCGCAATTGCCACCGTCCTTGGTACAAAGTCTTTCTACAAATTAGAGGTTAGATATTGCGGCCCTCATGGGTAGGTTCTTAGCAGTTTTTGAGTCATTAATCGGATTACCTCCAAGGCGATTGCATGATCATGCCATTCACCTTGTTTCAGGCCATGAAGCGGTTAGTGTCCGCCCATACAGGACCCCCATGTTCAGAAAACAGAGATACAAAAACAGGCGGTGGAGATGTTGCAACAGGGGATTATCCTCCCCCAGTCAAAGTGCCTACTTCAGTCCGGTTCTTTTGGTTAAGAAGAAAGATGAATATTGGCGGCTGTGCATTGATTACAAGGCTCTAAATAAGGTAATAGTAGTTGACAAATATCCGATTCCAATGGTCGATGAACTACTTGATGAGTTGCGTGGGGCAGAGTTTTACTTGAAGCTAGACTTGAAATTGGATTTTTACTAGAATAGAATGCTGGAGGGAGATGAACCGATGATACGGGCACAACGAATTTCTAGTAATGCCATTTGGACTTACTAATGGCCCTCCAACTTTTTAGAGTGTGATGAATGACATCTTCTGTCCTTGGTTGAGATGCATGATCCTAGCCTTTTTTTAAGACATCTTAATTTAGAGCCAAAAATGGGAAGAACACAAGTAGCATTTGGTTGTTGTTTTGTAGATTTTAATGGACAATCACTTCAAGGTCAACCCCAAGAAATGTTCCATTGGGCAAACCTCCATCGATTGCCTCGGTCACTATATTTCAAAAGGGGGAGTAACAGTCGACCCATCCAAGTTCACTGCAGTTCAAAGTTGGCCGGTTCCAAAGAATGTTAAAGGAGTTAGAAATTTTTTGAAATTAACAGGGTACTATAAAAAGTCCATGAAGGATTATGGGAAGATCGGCAAACCATTGACTGAGTTGACAAAGAAGAATGAGTTTCATTGGAATGAGTGGGCACAATATGCCTTCGACGAACTAAAGGAAAAACTAACAGCCACCCCTCTATTAGCTTTGCCTATCTTCAACCAACCATTTTGTGTCAAATGTGACGTGTTTGGCATTGGATTGGGAGCTGTTTTGATGCAGGAAGGCAAATCTCTCGCATACTTCAGCAAGGCTTTGGCTGATCGAAACCTGGCGAAGTCAGCATATGAGAAGGAATTGATGGCTTTGGCATTGAATATACAACATTGGAGACCATAACTGTTAGGTAGGAAGTTCACGGTGTTTATTGACCAGAAGAGCTTGCGCCACTTGCTGCAACGGCGCATCACTACCATGGACCAGCAGAATTGGCTTGCCAAATTGATGGGGTATGTTTTTGAGGTCCAATATAAGCCGGGTAAATTGAATAACGCTGCTGATGCCTTGTCAAGATAGCAGGAGTTTGCTCGAATATGCCTCATTTGTTTTTTCACCAATGTGGATTGATGGCAGCCAGTTATTGGAAGAAATGAACAAGACCCTCAGTTGATAGCTATTAAAAATGCTCTCCAAGCTGATCTAACATCCAACCCGAAGTAATTGTTGAAACAGGTCATATTATATCGCAACGGTAAGCTGGTCATTCCATCCGCATCCAAATGGATTCCTGCCATGCTTGACAAATTCCATAATTCGGTCATCGGAGGACACTCATGTTACTATAGAACTTACCAAAGAATAATGGCTAATTTCTATTGAAAGGGATGGCACAGCAAATCAAAGACTATGTCAAGAGTTGTTTAGTATGCCAGCGATTTAAGGCCTCGTCTCTAGCACTAGCATGTCTTTTACAGCCTCTTCCTATTTCGTAGGCAGTTTGGAAGGATATATCTATGGATTTTATTATTGGAATGCCCCAATCCAAGGGTTCGATGCTATGATGGTAGTTGTAGATAGGTTGTCGAAGTATAGCCACTTCGTGGCATTAAAACATCCATACACAGCCCGGGTTGTTGTTGAAGTGTATGTTAAAGACATGCGGCTGCATTTTCCAAAATCAATTATCAGTGATTGTGATCCAATTTTTATGAGTTATTTTTGGCAGGAATTGTTCAAACTACTAGGAACACAGCTCAAATTCAGCTCATCTTACCATTCAGAAACAAATGGGCAAACCGAAGTGATAAATAGGTGTCTAGAATCTTATCTCAGTTGTTTTGCTGCTGATCAGTCCTGTTTTTGGAGTTAATGGCTTCCTTGGGCAGAATTTTGGTACAACTCAACCTTCCATATGAGTTAAGGAACAGCTCCATTCGAAGTAGTGTATGGCAGGCGACCCCCAACCATTCTCCGGTATGTTTCTGGTGAAGCCTTGAAATCTAAGTAGAGGCAGTAGCTAGAGATCTCCAAGGCTAAGATGAAGCCTTGAAATAGCTCAAGCAGCATTTACTGCATTCGGAGCAACAGATGAGAGCGCAAGTTGACCAACATCATCGGGCTGTCCAATATGAGGTAGGTGATTGGGTCTATTTAAAGCTGAAGCCTCATCAACAGCAATCCGTTACTAGGAGGGTCTATTCGAAACTGTCAGCTCATTATTTCGGCCTTATCAAATAGAGGCTAAGGTCAGAACAGTAGCTTACCCCTTGCTCCTCCCCGATTTTTCAAGATCCATCTGGTATTTCACATTTCCTTGCTTACAAAAGCTATGGGGATACAGCCTATCTCCAATATCCTGCCACCTAAGTTGGAATTAGATCCAGCAGAAGAGCTTGTTCCTGATAAGGTAGTAGCTACAAGAATTATCCAGCGAAGTGGCAAATGTGTCTCAGTGGCTGGTGCAGTGGCAAACAAAGAGTATTGATAACGCCACTTGGAGGATGAATATGTAATGAAGCGTGACTATCCTCAGTTAAGTCTTGAGGACAAGATTTTATCTCAAGAGTGCAGCAATGATAGAGAAGAAGGTGGGATGCAAGAAGAGCTGTTGGACTAGGATCAAATTGGGCCAAGAAGGTTGCAATTCTATACCTGAAAGAAGAAACAACAGAGCAGGGGCAAAGAAGGAAACCAGCACATCTGTTATTGAGCTGGAATATTTTCTTAGGGAGTTAGTTATGCCTAGACCTAGCTGGACAGTAGGGGGAAAAACGGTTTTGCTTTTTGGATTGTTATTTTAAACTTGCTTTTGGATGAGGGGAGGCATCTTTGGAGTTGATTGTAATTTTTGCTTTAGAGAGGGCTCCATTTTTCTGGAGAGGGAAGTTATTCTTCCTAAGAGGATTGTATCAGTCCTATGAATAAAACAGTCTATTCCCTCTTTTATTCCATTATTTGATTAATCTTTCATGAGTAGTTTGTTCGTGCTGTATGTGTTCTTAACAGCTGGTCAACCCAAACAGCATCACCGAAAATTCAAAGCGTTCATGATTTGTTCAGAAGGCTTCTTGTCTACATCCATGGGATTCATGTGCATTTTCACCAATCCAGCTTAGTGAAATATTCTGCCCCATGTAACTCATCAAGAAGCTCATCTACAATTGGAATAGGAAATTTATCTTTTTCTATTTTAGGATTCAGTTCACGATAATCTGCATTATATCTCTGAGTACCATAATGCTTAGGAACCAATAGAACTGGGGAAGAGAAAAATGGAGGCTTGCTTGGTGTTTGATCCCCTGTTGTAACATCTGATCACATTGATGTTCAATCTCATCTTTTTTGCAGGTGCGGATGCCAGTGTGGTTGAACCACTACTGGTCCTGAACCAGGCAGCAAACAAATTTGATGATCACAGTGCCTTAGAGGTGGTAATCTATTCAGTTCTTGGAATAAATCAGCAAACTCCCTTAAGAGTTGCTCCAATAGTTATGTACTCGAGTTGATTTGCTGTCCCTGGAACATAATTTGCCTTCCCTCCATACAAAAACTCAATTGTAAGAGCAACAAAATCCCACTTGATAGGTCATAGAGTTTGCGACCATTTTATTCCTAGCACAATATAAAATCCGTCCAGAGGGATAGCATAAAAATCAGCAATAAAGTTTGGCCAGCAATAGAAAAACTATACCTGTGAGCAAACCCCCTTGCTTTGAACCCTCTCCACTTGCCACTGACACACTGGTGTTGGGGAGAAGTTGAACCAGCAATTGAAGGTGACTAGCTGCTAATGGCGCTGATAAAATTATGGGTGCTACCTGAATCCACCAGGCTCAGCAAGGGCTATTGATGCATCAATGCTTGCAATTGCATGGTGTTGCCTTTTTTTATATTTACCCGTAGTAGCATGCAAAGAAATCTCAGGTTCCCCCACAAGTTCTTCTGTGTCTAGTTTAGGAATGTCCCCAAATTCAAGCCAAAATTATTTCTTGGATCATCGCAGTTGTAACACGGTCCCTTGGCTCTATGCTTTGCCATTTCAGCTCGTTAACATTGTTGCATGAAAGCGGCTGGTGCTGATATAGCTCCAGCATTGGCAACTCCAGCATGCGTGATTCCCTTAGGATTGGGAGGTATGTGGTTGTTGGTAGAAGTTGAACCCACCCTATAGCTTTGCCACATTCCTTTGCTTGAGCTGTTGGTTTGAGTAATCTGTAACTTCTGTTCAAATTCTCTTGTTAAATTCATGGTCTGAACCAAATCAGGAGGTCTGTGGGTTTCAACATCCAACCGACTAGCCATCCAGTCCTGCTGTAAATAAACTGACAGGTTGATCATTTCGCACATACCCCACTAGGCCTGGCCAAGTTTTCCTGAAATTGGTGCTGATACTCCTCGACAGAACCTGTTTGTCTTGTGATTTTTCTTATAATTGTAATGGGAACTTTTAGGTGATTACCCAATTGAGAAACCCTAGCTTTAGATGCTGCACGTTTCTCTTGTAGAAGTGACCTGATTTTGTCACCCATTGTGTTTGGCTTTGATATGCAATTGTTATGACTACTAGTAATGGATCGGATCACAAGGCAATTGACGAGGAAGTCCCAATTAGCTGGCTTCTCTGTCTTCCCTTTTTTCTTTTTCTGATTCCTTGAGCGACTTAATTTTAATAACTCAAGCTCATCGAAGGGAGCTTGAAACCTTGGACCTTGTTATAGGGAGGGGCCGCCAAATCTCTGAATTTCCTTGATAAAAATTGGCTTAGGATATTTTATTCATATGGTCCATTAAATAGGAATGGTATTGCAAAGATAAAAATCCTATATATTAGGATCCTTATAATAATGGAAATGCGGAAGTAACTTATTTTAGAATAAATCAACAGCTGGAAAAGTAAGAGACCTACGCCATTTCAAACACTGATATTCATTGCACCTATTGTAAACACAACCCACAAAGGAGTCTGTAACAGCATGATGGAGATTACTGATGCATTCAATTTAGTGCATAACATGTTAGGAAGCAAACATTTAATAAGTTTAATTATAAAGTCTAATTTGCGATAGGGAAAGTAAATCATAAACTGATAATTTAGCATTAAATGGATTAAGATAGTTTTTTTTTTTTTCTACATTTATCTTTGAAGGTTGAAGATATTGAGAATGATCATTTTATTGCTTTATCATGACCATGCTCTCTCTTAGGATAAGATAAATCTATAAAAGGAAGAGAAAATACAAATCTAGTGTGTAGGTTTGGGTTACTTGGTTGTCACTTGTTAATTTAACCATCCTTAAAACTAATGTTATAGAAATGGTGTTATTTTCACGTACAATCTAATGCAATATTGCCCTTTACTTCTCGATGAGTTGATATATTGATATGTTATTTTTTTTTATTTCCTTTCTACTAAATGTTATTTTTTAGTTGTCAGTGTAGTGGATCTATTTGCGCACCCACCCCCTTCAGAGTGCATACTAACTGATTTTTTTTTTTTAATCCTTGAAGCCTACAGAAAATGCCGGGAGTGTAAATCTACGCCATTTTGTCTTTTATGCATTCGCTGGTCAAAATGGTGCCCTTCGGTGGAGCAGAAATAATGAGGTGGCCTACTTATTAATAATTGATAATTGTTTGTTAATTCTAGCATCCAGCTTCAGGAGGGTATCATAGTTTTCCTTGTCCTACAGTGTGGAACTTCCACACGAACTCCCAACCATTTTATTCTCTTCAAAGGATGTGCAGTTCATGCCTTTGTAATAGTTCTCAAACCAAAATTTTCTTGATTGTTTAAGCTTTTTTCATTTTGTGTGCCTTTAGATATAAATAATTAGTTAGAAAGTAACAAAATTATACTCATGGTACTATGTTTTATCTTTGCACTTTTCTGCTGTCTTTTTCATATAATATTGACCATTT
Organism: Excoecaria agallocha; assembly: GCA_037975025.1. NCBI lineage: Eukaryota > Viridiplantae > Streptophyta > Magnoliopsida > Malpighiales > Euphorbiaceae > Excoecaria > Excoecaria agallocha. The sequence goes on along the minus strand of CM075811.1, from coordinate 60,501,173 downwards.
GGTGTCTTTGATATGTACATGGTTCGGATATGCACTAGCTAGGATTGAAAGCATTTTAGTTTTGGTCATAGTGGTGAATAGAGATGGAAATATGAGTGGATGTCAAGTGTTCTGGTCAGAGTGTTCTTTTCAGGTTTACTAATATTATTGCATTTTGTTGTTTAGAACATTGAACCACACTCTTCAGATGCATCTCAGTTAATTCCTCAGCATAACTACAAGCTTGATGTTCATGCCCTGAATAGTCGTCAGCCTGGAGAGGTAAACCTTCCAGCCATTTTAACGAGTAATATAAACTTTTCATACGTAAATATTAGTTCATTTTCAATAATAAAATGTGGAAATTGTTTTGTTTCCATAATGTACAAAGATTGTGACTGATAAATCATTAGTTTTTGTGGTTGTAAGTTCCTCAATTACTTTCCCATCCATTTGGATTTGTAATTTCAAGTTGAAACCTGCTATAATATGCTTCTCTTGCTAATTCTGAAGCCTTAGGCAATAATCTGTCTTAAATGCTTGGCTTCAAAAATGAAACATTCTACTGTTTCAATTTCATTTTGTTTAGCTTATAATGCAGCAGTTAATTCCCTTTTTGTTGGCAATATATATTAAGGATAAGCATGATGAGGTATATTGGATCTCAGTTTGAATGCAGGGAATTCAGGGAATCCATCCTGGGAGTTATGCCACATAACTGGGTGAGTGCATTAACATTCTTTGCTTGTGCTTAATTAATATATTTGTTGTATGGTGGGAATGATTCTGATAGCTTTTACAAATATATCAGGATAGGAGAGAAGATACTAGGTTACAGTTGTCACACTTCAGACGTCACAAAAGGAAAACCTTGAAAAAGGTTTCTGGAAAGACTATAAACTATCCTTTTCACAAGCCTGAGGAAAATCATCCTCTTGGGAAGGACTCGACGAAAAAAATTTCAAACATCATCGGGAAGGCTGCAAAGTATGCTGGTTCAGCAAAATCTAAGAAGGTAAGTGTTGGTGCTGATACTTGTTATCCAGCTGAGTTAAGCATAGGTAAAACTTAGTAGACGGATTAACACATATTTGTGCACTATGTACCTTGTAGGTTCTATTTGATTTGATTCCTGTGCTCTGAGCTAGATTCTACATATCTTTGCCTATTGCGTAGTGTTAAGTTTCTCACATCGGCTGGTTATAAGGACTAAATATTCCTTATAAAAGGTTGGGCAATCCTTACCTTACAAGCTAGCTTTTGTGATTGAGTTAAGACCAAGTCCATTTTCTTTACATGTTATTAGAGCTGCTAGCTCTACGATGCTGGTCCACCTGTAGAGCCACTTGCAATTAGAGCCCCTTGCAAACTTAATGCTCTAGGTTTTCCATATGTGCTTGGCTGTGGGCGTGAGAGGATTGTGTTAAGTATCGCACATGGTTGTAAGAACTAAATACTCACAACGTAAAAGCTTTTGGGGTTAAGCCCAAGTCCATTTGCTTAACACTAGGTTCTATTTGATTTGATTGCCTGCAGCTTCTTGTGCCTCTAAACTTTGTGCTGTTACATGCTTCGGGGCATTTAGTTGTGTAAACCATCTATTATTTACTTAACTGATATAACCTTTGATCTGTTTCTACTACCATTTCAATATTGATTACCTCTAGCCATCAATCCTTTAAATCCCTTATTCATGTACTCTCAATCAATCACTTTGTATTCCTGCAATGCTACCATTGTTTGAAGTGGAGTTTTTTACATGTTAAATTTTGACCGTAACTTTTTGACAGGACTGTAATGTGCTCTCCAAGTCTGTAAATTGGATCCACCTAATTTTATATTATATATATTTTTTTTTCTTGTAATCTTGCAAATTATTGTTTAGTATCAAACTTCACAATGATCTTGTACTCTACATATTAATCGCCAAAGTAGTCTCAATGGATTTTCACGTTACAAATATCATACTCTTCTGTTGACCTATTATGCATTGTTTGTTCAGCCATTGCCTTATGTTCCAACCATTACTAACTACACTCAACTTTGGTGGGTTCCTAATGTTGTTGTGGCTCATCAAAAAGAAGGAATAGAAGCTCTTCATTTGGCATCTGGTCGCACTCTTTGTAAGGTAAAGAAAGCCCATGACATTGGTATGCAGTTGACTTTATCTGTAATAGTATTTTATAGCATGTGAAATCTCAATTGGACAATTTTCTGATGCTATGTGAAGTTATATTTCAAATTTCAGACCTCCATAATTAGATGTCTTGACTGGATTGTAACTCCAAGAATTTCCATATAATTTAATATTATGTGTTCAAGCTGTGATTATATATATGAGCATCTCTGTGTGCTTGTTTGACATGTGGATATTTGAATTGGTCTAATTATTCAATTTAGTATTCTTATGTTGCTTTTATCTAGTTTAATGGAAACTTGTTGACTTCATCAGCTTCATCTCCAAGAAGGTGGGCTTCATGCTGATATAAATGGCGATGGAGTCTTAGATCATGTCCAGGTCCGTCTTTTGTTTATTTTATCTCTCCAATTTTATACTCATCTCAATTGAACTGAATACTGGTGGAACTAGATCATCAATAGAGTTATAATGATTAGTCATTAAGTCTTAATTTGGAAGGTCTTGATTAAAATATTGCCATGAATTTTCTTGTGATCGTATCATATGCCTAATGTACATGTTGCTAGTTTTTGACTCAGTACATTTGAAGCATGAGAGCATCAAGTTGATGGTTTTTATGCATTTAGAAATCAGTCTATAAACTCTGGTTTAATTCACTTCTTCATGCACTTTAGTTACCCTGATTTATGGGTTGTTAAATTTAACTGTATCATAATTCCTTCTCTTCAGGCTGTTGGGGGAAATGGAGCTGAGCAGACTGTTGTCAGTGGATCAATGGAAGTGCTGCGACCCTGTTGGGCAATTGCAACTTCTGGTGTACCAGTGAGAGAGCAACTTTTCAATGCTTCTATATGTCATCATTCCCCTTTTAACTTGTTCCAACATGGAGAATTTTCTAGAAATTTAGGCCGAACTTCAGGTGTATCTTCACTAGAGGTAGCTACACCTATTCTTATCCCAAGAAATGATGGTCATAGGCATCGTAAGGGAAGTCACGGTGATGTTGTCTTCTTAACAAATCGTGGGGAGGTATGTAATACGCATAACCTAGTTTCTTGCTTTAGCTACTCAAGGGTATAATCATGGTTAATTATCTTTTTTAATTTCTTTATGATAAAATTGGACACATTTATAGCTTAGAGTTACCAATTAGGCTGGGAGCACTATCTATAGATTGAAAACGGTGGGCCTTAAATGGTACTCTCACGTTAATTTGTCCTTGCAGGATCATGCTCTCTATTAATTGATATTTCCTCTCATTTACAGGATTTGACAAACAACCTTAAAGAAAATTTGTTGTCTGAAGTGTAAACCCAATTGGGTTATCATTTGTTCAATATTATTTAATTCACCTCAGTGTATGTTATTGATCTATAGAAAACTTGTTTCAATTACTTAAAAAGTAATTCAATTAAGAATCCTGTATGTGAAATTTTGATACACCAAAGCTATACTGACGGCATCTTAACCAGGACCATGCGAGCTTTAACGTGCTGAAGTATCAAGTCTTGTAAATATTTGTCTTGCAGGTAACATCATACTCTCCTGGTTTGCACGGTCATGATGCAATCTGGCAATGGCAACTCTTGACAGATGCTACATGGTCAAATCTTCCTTCTCCATCAGGGTTGATGGAAGGTGGCATGGTGGTCCCCACGTTCAAGACATTCTCACTGCGTTTGCATGACAATCAGCAAATGATTCTTGCAGCAGGAGATCAAGAGGCTGTAGTGATATCTCCCGGAGGAAGCAGGCAGACATCCATTGATCTTCCTGGGCCACCTACACATGCTCTAATCTGCGAAGACTTCTCAAATGATGGACTCACTGACCTTATAGTTGTGACATCCAATGGCGTGTATGGCCTTGTACAAACTAGGACTCCTGGTGCCCTTTTCTTTAGCGCTCTAGTTGGTTGCCTTCTTATCGCGATGGGAGTTATATTTGTCACCCAACACTTGAACTCCACGAAGGGGAAACCACGCAGTTCCGTTTCTCGATAAAGTAGCAATTTATGCTTTGGAAAGCGAGGCATCAGAGATTGGAATCCTTCTAATTCGTGGTATAGGTACAAGAGAACAGTTACAAGACCGTGCAAACATAGGATTCTGTGACCTTACCTGTGCTGAACACCATACACATGTTCTTGTAAAATTTACTGGACTAACATTGTGAGGGCTTTGGACTGACCTTTATGTGTATTTTCATAGAAAATTTTTGGATCAACTTGTAATGTAAAAGTGCTTTTTGCATGCCATTTCCGTTTTAATGTCGTCCAAGTAAATAGCATCTCGGAGCCTTTTGCAGCCGAGTTTGCGTTCTTCGTTAAAAAGACAAATTATTGTTATTCCTTCAACTATAATTCATATAATAATGTGTGTTAACTTTTTATTTGTAACGTAAGAGTCTTTTTAATTTTAATTCATGTGAAAAAAAAAAATATTTTTCCCTTTGCTATAGATCACTAATTTAATTATTTTTATTTTTTGATTTTTTTTCTCAATTATGTGATACCAATTAATACGCGTGTTCTATATTATAAATTTTAAGAGTATTTATAGTAGAACAATTTTTTTTTGGGTGGTCCACCCGGTTCACCGGAGCTTCGCCCCGACTACATCCGGATTCGATCCGGGTCGCGCACCTGGCTTGTGGTGGGTGAGTCTCTCAACGAAAATTTTCTGCGTATACAAGGCCTCGAACCCGAGACCTTGCTTAAGTGAAATCAAGCCGCTTACCACTTGGACCAACCCCCGTTGGTTAGTAGAACAATTTTGAATAGGACTTGTTCTTTTTCACAAATGGGACTATTCCACTTGTTTGCTCCAACTGGACGGAGCTGACGTATGCCAATAATACTAAAAAAAAATAAAAAATTACAGAATATTTTGGATGAAAATTTTATCTGCAAATCTCATGTAAAATGTAAACTTTGAATTGCAAAATTGATAGCTGTTGGCCATTTTTAGCCATTGCGCAATTCTTTTCCTTGTTACTCACAAAATCATAATATTTGATAGCCAAATTTTCAAAAATTCCAACTTTCAAACTCTTAAATTCCATATCCAAATTTCAATTATCAAATTTCTTATTTTTCAACCACAAAATTTGTAAAATTTCAATTTTCAAGTTTGTAATTTTCCACATTTACAAAATCAACAAATATATCAATTTCCATTTTTCACTAATTATAACCCATAAATGAGAATGGTTACATCGTCTTCACAATTTGAAATCCAATTCAGTTGTTCAAAATTGAGATCGGCTAGCATTGATCGGTTATCTTATCGACCTATCCAAACACACCATTTACACAAATTTCAGCCAACTTTAATAGTGATGAGGTTGAAGTTGAACATATGCAAGAGAATACAGGTCAGTGGCGATGGGAAGATGATAAACTTCTGATAAGTGCATGGTTGAATGTGTTGAAGGATCCTGTGATTGTACTGATGAAAAAAGCGATGCATTCTGGAATTAGATCCATCAATATTGGAAGGAAAGAAACCATAGTTTCATCAAAAGAGGGCTGCTTGTGACGAAAAATTGATGGCATGTCTAGTGAGGGACTATTTTGCAACAAATCCAGTCTACACTTTTGAGATATTTTAGCAAACGTTTCGGATGAGAAAGCATGTCTTCCTTTGTATTGTTGAAATCCTTTCAAATTATGATCCATATTTCTAGTAGAGTCGACGCAATAGGCAAAAAAAGAAATTTTCCTACCGCAAAAAAGAAAATTTCCTCTGGCACCCCCAGCTTTAGCTTGAGTTTATGCCATGAAAGCTCGGGAAGATCAGAATGCACCTAAAGTCATTGTGGGTATTATTTCTCTTTTTAATTTTGAAATGCATGCTTTGATTGATCCTACATCCACTCTTTCTTATATTTGCATTGGGGGCATGTTTGATAAATTAATGACGGTAGATTAGTTAAGCAGACATTCATGTGACCAGTTCTCTAAGTAATACTATGTTGGTTAATAGAGTTTTTATTAGTTATCCTATTAAGGTTCAAGGTAGTGAGTTTGTAGCAGATTGAATTGAATTGTCGTTTCATGAATTTGACTTGATTCTGGATATGGACTGGTTAGCTAGACATTAAGTAGTGGTTGATTATAAGTCCAAGATGGTTACTCTTCGAAATTCCATTGGCATAGAAATAAAATTGAGTGGTATTTGAACAAGCTCTCTAACTAACATGATATTCGCCATGCAAACTAGGAGATTTCTTGTGACTCTAAGAGGGAGAATGTGAAGCTTTATGATATTCCAACGGTGAATGAATTTCCAGATGTCTTTCTTGAAGAATTATCTAGACTTCCTCCTGAAAGGGAAGTGGATTTATTGGACAAGAGATTTATATGACCCAGTATATCATCTTAGGGAACATCGGTTTTTTTTTGTTAAGAAGAAGCATGGTACTTTTCAAATGTGTATTGACTATAGACAGTTAAACAAGGTCACTATAAAGAACAAGTATCCATTGCCAAGAATTGAAGACCTATTTGATTAGTTGAAAGGTGCAGGGGTGTTTTCTAAAATAGACCTGCGGTTTGGATATTATTAGCTTTGGGTAAAGGATGTGGATGTGCCTAAAATTGCATTAAGGACCCAATATGGACAACATAAATTTCTAGTGATGCCGTTTGGGCTAACCAATGCTTTAGCTGCATTTATGGATTTGATGAATAAGGTGTTTAAACCTACTTAGATCAATTTGTGGTATTTATTGATGATATTTTGGTTTATCCTAAGAATGAACAAGAACATGCTCTGCACCTATGGATTGTGTTGCAGACACTTAGGGAGAAATATGCTCTGCACATATTTATCATGAAAAGAGAAGAAACATAAGAGGAAGAAAAACATGAACCATCCTTTTTGAACTTGCAGTGAGTGGTAGGCAACCCATGGCTGATAACGAGGGACAGGCACGATGCCTTTATTGTCACTTATTCAGAATTTTGAATCTTACATCATTTTTGGCACCCAGTTCAATAGATGCACATGCAATATATATGTTATAAACACATATACCTCAATAATATGTACAATATTTATTTAAGGTCTAAAACATATTACTATTATTTATTACTATTTATATTATTACTGTTATTTTTATTTTTCATTTTTTTCATTTGTTAATGTTGTTTATCTTTGTTTATTATTTACTATTAATTTTAATAATCCTTGAATGTTAAAGCTAGATTTATGCTCATATATTTTCCTTTGTCCTTTTCTTACCTGCAAAAATTTATGTATAAAACAAATGCAGAAATATATGTACATGAAATGCATGTGACATTCAAAATGTAGAGAAGCGATTCTCCTAAGTAATTTAGGCGTGTGTGATGGGTAGAGTGTGACTTGTTCAGTGACTTACACCCGTCACTCAAGGCTGGCCTATGAATATGCTTTAAAATCCACCATTTTATGCATTAGACATCTTGGCAATCTGGCCAAACCTCATTTGGTAGGTAAGTTTCCTTCAACTTTTCTTCTTCTTTTTTTCCCTTGCTTTGCCTTTTTTATCTTGATTTTATTTTTAGTACAGGTGGCTGTAATTTTTTCATCATGTCCTCATCAGTCATTAACAAACTGCATAGGATATTAGATGCTCCTGGAATTGTGTAAAATCCCACTTTAGCATTATACTCTAGCCTGGAATTTTTAAGAAGACTTAAACTTGACATGAACCTCTTGTTAGCTGATGCTCGATACTGGGACTCTTTAGATAAGAATTTGGCTATGATTATCAGTGCGATTTTCACCTTTAGAACTCTACCTTCTATCACAAACTGTTTGAAAAATTATCCAATGGAGGTAACTCGAGCTTTAGGAATTTTACCATCAGTAATTGTCAGGCTGGTGCCTCAAAGTGGTCCTATTTCTTTAGAAGTTATGGTTGATGCACTGGACAGCTTCTCTGACGTGCCCACCTTCCATACTGGCCTTATTCTATTGATCTACCTCACTCGATATTTAACATCGACCTCAGAGGACCTAACTAGCGATTATCGGTTGCTCAACATTGTTGAAGGCATACACAATAGACTGACCGCATTTCATTGATACTGGGAGATACTATCCTTGGCTGGGAAGTGGTATGTGTTGATTTTGCTGCTTTTTTATCTGGCAACCCCTTATTACTTTAGGTAACTACTGTTATTATTTTAAAGGTAATGCACCCTTGATGGGTTTTTACACTAAAATTTCTTGGAAGAAAATGCATTCTTTTTGGATTTTCACATAACCTTCTACCTTATTTTTGCCTAAGGCAATTCCAACTCATTCAAGTGGCCCTTTTTTATAGGTATGGCTATAGGAGAAGTTAAAGCTATTGGTAGAACCTCTTTCAAGAATCATCAGCACATACTCACTGAGATATTACCGTTCTAGACAATGACTATATCAATTTGATGATGGGATATCACATGGCATAAATATAATGATCACGCAGCAGAAAAATTAAAACTTTTGATCATAAACATCATGCAATATTCAATATAGAATCGAATCATGCAATTTTAGGGTTTTTGATTAAACTTACATCCTTAAATGCACTTCAAAACTTGATTTTTGTAATGACCAGTATATAAGATGGAGTTATATACCTTTGATCTCGATCACCAATGCCAAAAGTGTTGCCTTTGCGCCACACCACTCTATGTTCACACACACACTTGCAAAGTTGGCTTAAAACGAGCGTGCTAGCTCTAACCTTTTGGTATTCGGTAATGGGTATAGAATAAAGACACAAGATTTGATCTTGTTCTTTTTAGGGCTCACAAATGGCTGCCCAAAATACAAGTGAAGAAGAAAGAATTCTTTTCCCTTGAGAATTGAGGCAATGAGAGAGAAAAAACCTAACTAGACAAAAACAATTTTAATTAATTTATATCACTTATTTAGGAATCCTTTTAGATGTCAAAATCTACTAGGTTTAGGTAGTAATTTTAGCCTCCATCTCTTCCTAATTAAGTGATCTAAATTAATTCAAATTCTTTTAGTATTTTAAATTCAAATTAATTTAAAATGGCATTAGTTATTTAATCAAAGTACATTACTTCTTTAGGGTTTTTATATGTGCCGAATTCAATTAGGGTTCTAGCTTGAATTTCGGCTTTCATATCTCCCATTTAAGTGTTGTATATTGATTCAAATAAAATTATGATTTAAACTCAATTACCTTAATTATCCAAAGATAATTAATTAATTGATTTTATCGTAGTAAATGCTGATTTTTCCCTCTCTCATGGACCAAGGTCCATTTAGCAATTTAATACCTATTATCCACATTAATTTGACTTTAAATAAAAGCCCAAATTAATTTCCAATACTTTATTTTGAATATCTTAAGCACAATGCTTTGTGTGCTATCCTATAAGTCCATTTAATATTGACAATGAATTAATAAATAATCCAAAGGCTATATATATTCTCTAGCAAGATATTATAGCATTCCAAATTAAATGAAAATGTAAATGGCATTTAGCGACCTAATGCAATTTTGCATAGTCCCTTACCTATAAATATCAAAATTAATATAAGGCATGAAACTAGTCATCCTTATATATACTAATTCCTTTCTTGATATTCCAGTGACACTGAGCTCTCAGATAAATAATGATTACTCTCTATTTCATCTTGGTATAGCCATACACTTCTCAGTTCACTGATCAAGTGGCCGATGATATTTTCTCTCTTATCGAGAGGGTTAATCCCTTTACTTCTCTCATGCTCTCTAACATGAATTAGTGCATGCCCAAGCATACTCATATTAGTCATCCTGTTACTAGTACGTTAGGTGTATGTCAAAGTACACAGTAATTCATAAAAATTTTTATAGAGATTTTAGGTCTAAGAACTCTGATGCAAAACTTGCAATTGAAAAACACTTATGACTTGTACCATGTAGTGTTCTCATGAGCGGATCAAATCCAGATACCACGTTCTAAATATGTATCTATGATCTCTGATTGACACTTTAGTCCTTATGATCCGTAAGATATAACTCAACTTATTAGAGAGAGCATACTAGTCTTAATTCATTGTTATTCCCATAACAATGACTGACTAGGGATATTTAGAATGAAGTCTCACATGTTTCAAGGTCTTACAACCATGTGCCTCACACATGATAACTTAAGCTGAAACAAAATTCTTGGATAGTTCTATCACTTGATATGCACAAGAATACAATAGATAAAACAAATGCCTCATTTATGAACTTGAGTATTTTATAACAATGCATTGGGGCTAGGGCTTACACTAACATTTGATACCCCTAAGAAAAGTGTTGTGTGGCTGGCCACATTGGTGGATGATGATATCAACTTCATTTGCTTGTGGTTGACACTTTATACTATTATGCAGGATGGGCATTCTAGATGTATACCGCTATGAGGGCTATATAAGGCTACTTTCTGCATTGCAGCTCACTACACTAGATAATTTATAGAATGATAAGGTACTGGAAGAGGCCCACTGCCCTTTCAAGTTGGCTTCTATCCACTGCCTTTTTTTCAAGTCATCATCATCTTTTGTGTAGTTATATGTAAAGACCAATATTTGGAGATTTGACAAATGAAACTTCGCCTTCTCAGTTGAATACAAGAGATGGGTTTACTAGCTGTACAATAGATAATATAGCAAATTGGCTAAGGCACCATAATGGTAAGAATAGTAGTAGAGGATAACTAGTAGATCATACATATATAATAAAGAAATTATGCACTACTTTTTATATAGAACTAAATAAATTTGAGCATGTAAAATAAACTGCATGCTATGTTTATATTAATGCATTCCATTACATAACTCATGAACATATTTAATCTTGATTTTATTACACATAATCACTATCTGATATTAAACTCAAAAAATATAAGGTTCCATCTAATCTTGAATTAAATCCTAAAAGCATCAAGTTCTTGTTATCAATCAGCCCTTTCGGGGGTTTTATCATTGAACATTTTCACTCAGCCCCTAATTTTTGCCTAGGATATCTTTTTTTTTTTAATTTTCATCTTGGTAAGGTGCCCGATTTTAGCAAGGCTACCTTTTTTTTTTATTTTTGACTCATAGGGATATATTCTCTTCTTTTGATTTTAGTTTTAGCCATGGAACCTTTATAATCAGTTGATATTGATCAGTTCCTTAAATTCATTTCCTTCACCGTTGATTAAGATTGTTGCTCCCTTAGACAACATTCTTCTTAGTGAGAATGGACCACTTGCTACGGTAACCTTCTTCCAATGGATGCTTTTTGGTATTCTTTGATTGAGCTAATCTTTTTTGATAAATCTGATTGTTGTAGTAGGCTCGCATTTGGTCTTCATCTAACAAGTTTAGTGTAATATCCTATACCATGGTAATTTAGTCTCAGGTAGTTTGGCTTCTAAAGCCACCCTCAAGGATTAAATTCCACTTTAATAGGCAATACTGCTTCAGTTCCACACACTAAGCAAAATGATGTAGCCCCCGTCGATGTTCTAGCTATTGTCTAGTAACCCTATAGTGAAAAAGTAGCTTCTCAGCCCAATCTCTATAAGTCTGTACCATCTTAAAGAGTATCTTCTTCACAGTCTTATTTGCTGCTTCAACCATTCCATTAGATTGAGAACTATAGGGAGATGACTTATGGTGATGGATCCCATTTTTCTTACGCATCTATTTGGTTTTTTCTTGGAACTGAACTCCATTATCAGATAATATATGATGAGAAGTCCATATCTGCATATCAGATTTCACTCAATGAATCTACTCATTTCTTGAGCACCCACTCAATAAATGGTGGCTATTATCTATCCATTCCTATTTAAAGCTATCAAATGTATTTCTCCTATGATATCAATCCCCTAAGCTATCAGAACAAAAAAAACTGCCAATTAGCGACGGCACAAATTTCGTCGCTACTTTTGCGATGGATTAGCGACTGTTTTATAATTGCGTCGCGAGAATGATATTTACTATTTTTGCGACGAAATAGCGATGGAATTAATAAACAGTCGCTAATTATTGGCGGGAAGACTACGTGCCCTGTTTTGCGACGGAGTTAGCGACAAATATTTCCGTCGCTAAATTTTATAATTTTTTATTCACGAAATTAGTTCCAGAAATTTTAGCGACTAAAATTTTAGTCGCTAATTTTGGCGGAAAATTTAGAGCCTTTTTTACGACGGTTTAGCGACGGAAATATATCTGTCGCTAATTAGTATTTTGTTGCTGTAATACGAATAGCGACGGAAATGTTTAGTCGCTAATCTGTCGCAAATAAATTAAAAAATAAATTTTTAAATTTCTCTCCCATGGTTTATGTATAATTTCAAGTAATTTTAATATACACCATATAAAATGAATATTTTCTTTTGTAACAGAAAATTATAAATTATTTTATAAGTTGGTAATAATTTTTTACCAATTATACCAAAATCTAATGTTATTTATTTAGAAAATTTACATTTCTAATCATAATAATAAAATAATTGATATATTTGCGTGTTCAAGATTAATAAAAATAAATATTTAAAAAATTTATTATTTCATTCAAAATAATAATAAAAAATTTGTAATTTATTTTTATTTTAAAAAATTTAAATCAAATATTAAATTATTAGGAATTAAATTGATTTGTTTATCAATTATCCCCAAATATAAACTTATTTATTTAAAAAAATTACATTTTAATAATAATAATAATAAAGTAATTGTTATAAGTATTATATAGTCATATTATGAAAAATAATAAATATTTATATTTATATAATAATAATAATATAAATTTTATTATTTCATTTAAAATGATTATGAAAAATTTATAATTTATTTTTATTTTGTTAAAATTTTGAGCAAATTTTAAATTATTAAAAAATTTAAAATATATATTTATAAAATTATCTTGAATACAAGGATAAAATGATGAAATTTTGTAGGGCCATTTTAGTAATTTCAAAAATTTACCCTACATATAAAAATAACATTTTATTTTCCGCCACATCTCTCCACCGTTTCAATTTAATGCGTATATGATTTTAAGCTTAATTTATTATTTAGTTGAATAATACAATAGAGTTTAATCCAAGACTTAAACTCATACAAGTCAAAATGAATAAATTTTCTAATTTAATTTCTTCAATTTAATTTCTATTATTTTTCCAAATGAACAAATTTTCTAATATACACACGCGCACACACACACACACACACACAAACTTTTCAATTTTATTTCTATTATTTTTCTAAATGTTCAAAGCTCCATCTAAACTCATCCTTACCATTTAACTTCACTACCGCGATTACTTAATTGAGTGTTATGGAAGACTGAGTAAACTTACTGATTTGAAAATGGAGAAATGGCTTTGAAATTCTAAACATGGCCAGATTAATAAATAAGTTAAGATATTATCTGATAAATCCAAATATATAGTCCATTTGAATCTGCATATTTACGGTTTGGTTGGATCTTCAAATACAAATTGAACAGCTTTTATAAGGAATAATGTAAGTAAAGATTCAACGGTTAAGTATTTGCCGTTAGATCGGCCTGGTTTTTGGTGAGTACGTTCGAAACTTCTTATTGTTAATTTTGAACGGTAAATATTAGTTTTTAAGGTCTGTAAGTTCAATTTTTGTTGCAAAAAAGATGCTGTTTTTTGGATTTTTTACGTAATGACCAATTTTGTATGTGAAGTCGATCGAAAAATCATTTGCCTTTAGATTGGCATAATTTTTGTTGAGTACGTTTGAAACTTCTTGTTGTTATTTTTGGACGGTGAAGATTAGTTTTTAAGGTTTGTGAGTTTGGTTTTTGTTGCAAAAAAGAAGTTATTTCTAGATTTTTTACGTAATGATCAGTTTTGTATACGAAGACGATTGAAAAATCATTTGCCGTTAGATTTGCCTCATTTTTGGTGAGTATGTTCAAAACTCCTTGTTAATTTTGAACGTTAAAGATTAGTTTTTAAGGTCTGTAAGTTCAATTTTTGTTGCAAAAAAGAGGCTGTTTTCTGGATTTTTTACGTAATGACCAATTTTGTATGTGAAGTCGATCGAAAAATCATTTGCCGTTAGATCGGCCTATTTTTGTTGAGTACGTTTGAAACTCCTTTTTGTTATTTTTGGACGGTGAAGATTAGTTTTTAAGGTCTGTAAAAATTTAAAATGATTATGAAAAATTTATAATTTATTTTTATTTTATTAAAATTTTGAGCAAATTTTAAATTATTAAAAATTTTAGTTATATATATTTACAAAATTATCCTTGAATACAAGGATAAAATGATGAAATTTGGTAGGGGTATTTTAGTAATTTCAGAAATTTACCCTACATATAAAAATAATATTTTCTCTCCCCTCACATCTTTCCACCGTTTCAATTTAATGCGTATATGATTTAAGGTTAATTTATTATTTAATTGAATAAAAATTAATTAATTAAATTACTTCAGTTTTAATAATTGATGTCTAGTTCTATAATTAAATTATTTTTATTCAAACTTAATTGTTACGTTCCAAAATCTGAAATCATGCAAGAGCACTTTTAATACGAGTGTACAATATTTTGATACTAGTTCTAGGATTGATTTGTTTGCATAATTTCAAAATTTTAAAGTGATAATTTGAATTTAAAGCAAAAATTTAAGAATTAATGACAAAGGATATAAAACAAATAAATATATAATAATTATTAAAATAATAATAATAAGATTTAAGTTTCTTATTGGATAATAATAATAATAATAATAATAATAATAATAATATTAATAATAATAATAATAATTTAAGAAGACTTTAAATTCTTGAGTCGCCTTCAGTGCCTGTAACGACCCAAAATTTTTGAGTCGTTTGAAAAATATTTTAATAGATGAACAGTATTTTGATACCGACTCATGAAAATCAATTATTGAGGATCCGATGAGTAAGTGTGTAAGTTTAAAGTTAATAAATTAATAAATTTTAATTAAAGTATGATTTAAGCAATAACAAGAAATTAAAATAAATTAATTTATAATAATTATTTGAATAATAATAATAATAATAATGAAAAAAAAAATAATAAACAATAAATTTGTGGCCACAAATTGAAAAACAAAAGAGCAAAAGGTAGATATTTCATGACCTAGAATTGTGGCCATTAGTTGAAAAAGAGGTGAGGCCATCATTTGAAAAAAAAAAGAAACAAAAATGGGAAACAGAGAAGGGAATAAAGAGAGGAGGGGCCGACCATCCTTTCGCCGTTCAGGGGCTGAGCGTCTCCGGCGAGCACCTCATCGCCGCCGCTTCCTGGATATCCTTTCCGTTACCAACCACAGCATTTAAAGCCTGAGTCTCCTTCTCGCTTCCTCTTTCCAGCCGTAACTCTCTCCCTCCGTTCCAGCAAGCCAAGGCGACAGGTGGCGACACCACCACCACCTGTCAACTACTGGAAGTAAGGTGAGCTTCCTGGTACTGATCGTTTTCCCCCACTCGCCGGAGATGGCTAAATCGGATAGAGGGGGCTGTCGGCGGTTTTTGTGAGATCCCAATCAAAATGAACGGCCACGAAGCGGGTGAACGCCACCGGACAACTACTGGTGGCTCCGGCTACGAGTGGACAGCGGTAGGGTACCTCCGGCGAGGTTCGGTGAACCTTCGGTGAGCTAAATGCTTCATTTTGTTACTTGTAATTTTTTCCACCTCCGTACGATATATGCAGTTTATTATGTTTATGTATATCTGTAAGTTTATTATATATGCAGTTTTGTTACTTCAGGTATATTACTATTAAATTAAAAATCTTGTTTGCTTAGACTATATATGCAGTTTATTATGTTTATATATATCTGTAAGTTCTGTACAAATATTATGAGTAAATTGTTGGTGTTTAGGTCACTAAGGAAGCTGTTCAAGGTAGATGCAGATGATTACATGTTATCCATATGTGGTAATGATGCACTTCGTGAGCTATCCTCTCCTGGTAAAAGTGGTAGCTTCTTTTACTTGACAAATGATGATAAATGTATGATAAAAACAATGAAGAAAGCAGAAGTCAAAGTAAGTTTATATTTTTATCATCAAGCTGTGAATAAAACATGAATTTTCGTTGCCTATTTCATAGTTTTCATCTTCAAATTGTGTACTGCCTCATTTCGCAGGTGCTTCTGAGAATGCTTGCTGCATATTACAACCATGTTAAAAGGTTTCAATTCCTAACTGTTTGCTATACTCATTCACTTAATGGTGGAATATGTTTCAATTCATAACTTCTTTTTAGAAGGTTTGTTGATTCTTCTTAGAAGCCTTGATTGGCATTTTTAGATTCTTACATGAATTGAAACTCAACAACAATTATACACTATTAAAATAATGGTCTTGGCATTTATATTCATAGCCTCAACCATCTTGTAATTTCATTCATGCCTTGCTATCACATCAGTATTATAATTATCAATACAATATAAGCTTAAAATGAACATTTTAATGTTTGCGTAAAATTCTTATTAAACTAGAATCTAGAATCAACTTAATCAGACAATCCAAACAGAAATTATACTCAAAACTCTATAAATTGTTCTTAGGTTTCAATATGAATCTAGTTTTATAACTTAAAACTCAGGACTAGATGTCAAATAGCTTTAAGACAGAAGTAGACTTCTCAGTTTGCATTGAAGTTATAGTCCTATTTCTTAAGGTTAACTAGCAAATGAAATCACTTGACTTGGATTTCCAAAGAAAAATTTGTAACCAGAATACTAAAAACTGCTCCTTAGTTCCAGCATTACAAACTATACCGTTCCAAGCATAGACACGTCAACTCATCTAAAATAATTCTTATGAAAACTCTGATATATAGTCAATCTATTCCATCTTAGCAAAAGTAAGTATATTTATGGCATAATTAAGAATAGATATTTAATGGTGTTAACCTCTTTATCTTCACTTGACAACTAGCCACGTATGTGGCTCTCTTTTAATTTGCCATCTATTTCCATTAGCTTAGATTAATATCACTTAATTCATTCGCAATTATTCCCTAATCTACCAATAACTTTATAAATTTAATAAGAACACATTTAAAATTAAATTTACAGATTTTTGATTATGCACAGCCAAAACTCAGAAACAACGACCCCTATATATTCCCAATCTTCATAATTCAATGCAAGCTATTATATTTTTCGGTTGCCTAAGTTTGATGGGGACTGTTTACTGCATAAACTAATTACTTTGCCTAAGCTATTATATTTTTCGGTTGCCATCTAATTACTTTTGCATAAACTAGACTCCGTTGATCTCAAATGGTCTTTTTACAATGTCTTCTGTATGATCAAGTACATATGATCAAGTACAAGTATGTGCCCTTTGATATTGGGAAGCAGGTAAGTACAAGTACAAGTACAATGATATTTGGGAACCTTATTAGTAAAAACTCCTCATAGCTTTCCATTGCATTTTTTTAGAATTTCAGCTTCGATTTCCTTTTTTGCTGCTTTTACTGCCATTTTATTTTCCATATTTACACTTTTAGGTTTTTGGAGTTTGTCAAGAAAGTCGGTGAGGTATTGCTAGGCATGCTTCTTTTTGTAAAATAGAAAATTCTTAACTAGGAAATCAGATATCAGGTATGAGCTGCTCAGTTTGCTTATCATCTAACTTGCATTATGTAGCTTCTTCATTATATTTTTTCTTTTGTAGTTTAGATATTCAAAATTCTTCCAGGAAATTAATTTTCAAATTGAAGAATCGATCACACATGGCCAACAACTTCAGTATTGTACACTGCTCAGTTTGCTGGGATATGTTGATAGGATAATAACTACAGAAAGAAAGTTGTTGGGATGCTGTCATGCTCCATTTTTGTTAGGAATTAGTTAAGTGCTTGATTTAACTGCATTTTGTTTTATATATTGATTTTTTTATGTTGACTATATTTGTAATGAATTCATTATAAATTATATATATATATATATATATATGAAAATATAAGATTATTATTTATATTTGTATCTATTATATATGAATTTTATAGTATAAGATTATTATTTATATTATGTACAGGATTAAAATTTAAAAATAAAAGAAAAATTAAATTATGCAATAATTTCGCGACGAATTCGCGACAGCAACTGTCGCGAATGAAACAAGTTTGAATTTAAGAATAATTAGCGATAAAACTTTCGTCGCCAACTTTTACAGTAATTTTTAATTAGCGACGGAAATGTAGTCGCTAAATATTATTATTTTAATTCGACGACTAATTAGGAATATAAATTAGCGACGAAACAAAAAAAATTATTTCGTCGCTAAATTAGCGACTGAATTTGAAATCCGTCGCTAATATATTAGCGACTGTTCGTCGTGGCGTCGCTAATTAAAAAATGGTATTTAGCGACGAAAAAATCTACAGTTTTTTTGTAGTGTATATATGACCACAAAGATGTGAGGTTACAAAATTCTAAATTGGCAGATGTCTCAAATCCACATATTGTTGGCATAGATGACATACCTTTACATATCTGGAACAATATACATCTATTGTAAGCCAAAAGAACCACTAGCACATGATTTGCTTTACCATTGCTAAACCATTCATGTGAGCACCACAAATGCTAGTATGAGTTTCCTCCATGACCTTCATAGCTTCTTTCTCATCTAATAATCTTAGTTGAATACCATCAAGCTATCTTTTGTACAATACCCCATCCACATTGGTGAATTGGGTGGATAGCTTATGGATCATTCTTTGATCTTTCTCAAGAGCTTCTTTTGGAAATATCAATTTTTCTAAATAGTTCTAAATGTCATAGTACCATGGTTTCCCATAGGAAGCTTCAATGCCCATCACTTGCTTGGTTTCAAAACACATCTTGTTTAAACTAGTAATCATTACTGGCTTCATGATAACCTTTTGGATTATCCCATATATAGACTAGGGTGGCTAAGGCATCTGCTAACTAATTCTCATCTTTAGGCATATATGCAAAAGTACAGACTTTGAACTATCTGCTTGACCTCTTTAAACCCTTTATATAAGGTAACAATCATTCTTCCTTGATGGACCACTCATTGAGAATCTAATGGATTACCAATGATGAATCCCCAAAAATATCAACAGTCCTTGCCCCCATAGCTTGCAATGTTTCCAACCTATAAATGTAAACTTCATATTCAAGTTCATTGTTGGTGGCCCTATATCTCACTTTTTAACTGAGGGAGCTTCTCACCATCTGGTGTCAAAATGATTACTCTTGCTTTAGCACCTTTATTTTTTGCAGCTCCATCAAAACACATATGCCATCCTTGCACTGTAATGGATATGGCATCTTCATCAGGAAACTCATGTTCTATTTGGTTCCCTTCTAGTGGATGATCATCTAAGAATTCAACTACTACACATCCCTTAATGGTTTATTTGGTAATGTACTTAACCTAACACTCTTGTAATAATATCAACCACCTTCCCATTTTCCCTAACAAGGATGACACTGCTTGAAGGTACTTAAGAGGATTATGCTTAGCAATTGCTTGAACTTTTTAAGAATGGAAGTAATACTTTGATTTTTTAGACGCCCAAATTACTTCTAGATAGATTTTCTCAACCTTTACATACTTTGCTTCAAGAGGAAGGAATTTCTTACTAAGATAGTAGACCATAAATTCAAGCCCAAACTCATCCTGTTGGGCCATTATGGCATCTATTGAGCTTTCTTCTACTGCTAAGCACAAGATTAAGGGCTTTGACGGTTATAGTGATTGTATAATCAAGGGTGTAGGATGAAACACTCTAATCTAATGCCTTTATCATGTATCATGTTATATCTTTCAATCACATAATAGTAGGTTATTAACCCAATGTTATATACATTTATTATATCAAATAGCCTATTTATATAGGTATCCTACGCATCAATTAGATATTTCCCATAACACCAGTCTCTTAATTATGTATGCATAATGGCTTATTCTATAACATACTCATAATTTTCATGTTAGTCATAACTGTCTTAACTTCATATCTTATCATGCATAACATTTATCCATTAATCTTAGCATATTTATGACTAAGCATTCTAGCTACTATATGCATGCATGCTTTAGCATTCTTTCACTGAACTTATTACATCACTTACTTTATATATATATATATATATATATATATATATATATATATATATATATATATATATATATATGATAGCCCTTTCTATATATATTAAACGTGCAAAAGAAATTGCACCAAAATCAAAAAGAACCCTACATCAACTTCTATGACCTAGGTGTTGGCCTATCCTGATGCAGAGATCGTTCTTCAGCAAAAGCTTTCACAGCAGTACCTACACGGATTAAATAACCCATGCTAAGCTATAAAGTTTAGTGGGGATACTAATTTTGAAAGACAACAACTCACAACGATTGCTGGAAATGTATAACATACAAAAGTTGATAATAACAAGAATGGCATATTTAAAATAAATAAAGGACAGAATAAAATGTCATCATCAATAATCAAATCTCATATTTATATTAACATGCTTGAAATTAAAGCATAACGTAGGAGGATCAGTATCAAAAGTATCCAACTATCACATATGCAATGGGAAATACAGTTAATATATTATCTCATGTATCATGCTTTATTTATCTAAAATTAACTGTAACGCAATAACACAACCGTTTAGCCTGCTTAAGTTCTAAAGGTGGATAACAGGATCGGTGGATACCCTAAGGTATCAAAACGGTGGATATCCGAAGATATCAAAACTATGGACCCAATCAAGGCCAACTGTACGGTGGACTGGTCAAGGACCCAAACGGGGT
Source organism: Excoecaria agallocha (assembly GCA_037975025.1). Lineage (NCBI taxonomy): Eukaryota > Viridiplantae > Streptophyta > Magnoliopsida > Malpighiales > Euphorbiaceae > Excoecaria > Excoecaria agallocha. The sequence goes on along the minus strand of CM075811.1, from coordinate 60,480,254 downwards.
CAAGAAACAACCCAAATGGGTTGTGCAAGATCCAACAGGATCAACTATACTATGGACCTAAAAAGGTCGACTGTGGCAGTTGCAATATCCCTATAGGCGCCTATCTATCCACAATTGAACTATAACTGCAGGCAAACTCTATTTAATCTTTCTTTTCATATATCATGCTTACACTTATGGTGTTCATTTTGCACATGTATAATAATATGATAGCTATATTGTTACGATGACATAACTGCATATGTAAGTTCATTTAATGATACAATTACTTTTTACCTACCATCATTAGATATCTCATATTAGCATAATCATGATATGTTAATCAAGTAAGGCATCATACCTATTCAAGTGCTCATCATTAATACTTTACAATATAGCATATCATATATATATGTGATCATGTATACAAGTACATAATCCCTAGTGAATAGGAATATATAACATCATAATAATATACTTTATTATGTTATCATTCAGGCATCACACATGAACATAGTCATATATCGTATTTCTTGTTTCACAGTATAAGTGCACGTTCAAATATAATGCACTCTATCATTAGAGTATGAATATGTAAGATTAATTGCATAAAACAATAATGTACACAAATTTCATCACAAATATGTGTGAGATATTTTCATCACAAGTCCTTACCCATGTACACGTGTGAATGTATATGTATACATATAATCTTGTATTAATAGTCATATTACCTGCTCTATCCAATTCATTTTGTAACCACATGAACACATATTTAGTTCAATTAATTGAAAACCATAAGATAAAGTACATTAAAAAATCTGCACAGGGCAGCATTCTGGACTCAACTTGTGAGCCACAAATGAATTTGAAAATGTCATTTTTAGGCTAAATTATCTTCTACAATATTATTCCCCTATTTTTCTAGTTTCCATATCATCAAATTTCACCTTAATATCTTACCTATAACTCAAGATATTTGAGAAATACTATAGACTGTTCATAAAACCGAAACAGTGTTTACTGTCACTTATAAAAATTCATAGCATAAAATTAAGAGGGATTTAGACCAACATTTCTTCATCAAAAACGTGGTCCTAGGTATCTAGTTTACTCATAATTTTACAGCATAAGATTTTGACTTCTCTACTAATACTTATTCCCAAAATACCAAAAATCTGTACCTTAACAGTACAAACAGATTCAACGAATTTCAAGTCAACATTTGACATGCTTGCATATATTTTCAAGTCATACTTCCTTCATATAAAACGTGTATTTATGAGTCTATTTTGCATAGGAATTAATCTCATGTCATTCTGATCATTGTACATACAGATATCTCAATTTTTCCCCAACCTGGTCTAGAATCCGAAATTAGAAGTTCTCCTAAATTCAATAAATCATAAAAAATATCTAGAGGCAGAATTGAAGGTAGGTTCCTTCATCAATATTGTAGGAAAATGTCTTATATAACTAAAAAATTTTGATTTGTTACAATTAGAGGTCTCTATTACAACTTATACTAAATTTTCAGTCACTAGGTCAGAATATTCATCTCATCCCTTCATGCACATTTCTCACATTGTACTCTCTTTTAATTACTATAAATTTATTTTAATCACAACAAGTTCCAGCAATCATATTCACATGCATCAACCAAAATCACATGCATTAAGGTAGCCCTAATCCCATACCTTGGCCTAACTTCCCTTTAGCCAATTAATCTCTAGCAAGACCTTTTCCTTTATCTTTTCTACTCTCCTCTTCTCCTTCACAACCAACATTATCTTTTAATCAAAAGCTCCAGCACCATACTAAACCATTACCTCAATAAAATGAGAATGAAAAGGAGAAGAAGAAGATGAAATTCATTAGATTAATTACCTTAAAGTTGTTACACAAATACTTCTTGATTAACCATCATGAATTTCACTTGGTTTGCTTGAGAGAATACAAAGGAAATGAGAGAATAAGGGATAAAAAATTTCTGATTTTACATTCTCAAATGGCCGACACACCTCTCTCTCCTCTTTCAACCTTATTATATAGTGACATGGTAAATATCCTTATTAATCCTTCCAAATTTTGCATGTCACACCATAAACACACATTTTTTTGCATGCTATAATTTGATCCCACCATTTATTCCTTTCCTTAAATTAACCTTTTAATCATTCATTTATTCACATTTGCCACTAAAGATGTTGTAATTACAATTTTACCCCAAATTAATACTTTTTACTTCAATTATACCCTCGATTAATATTAAACCACACTATTTAAATTTTATTTTCATGCAATTAAAATAATAAAAACATAATTTATCCCTTGTCCCATATTTATAAGAAATTCTCATTTAATTTTTAATTTTAATCAAATAAAAAACCTAATAAAAATATGAAATTTCAATTAGGGTCATGTTAGGGGCCTTACATAGGAGGTATTCTCTAATGGTATGAAAAGCTTTTTGGTAATTGTCATTCCATATAATCGAATGATTTTTTTGAGAAGTTTGAAAATCGGCTCACAAATTGAGGTGAGCTTGGTAATGAATCGGCTGATATATTGACATTGACCTAAAAACCCCTTGATTTCTTTCTCTTTTTGAGGTATTGGCATTTCCTTAATAGCTTTTTACCTCATCTGGATCTACTTTAATGACTTTTTATTTGACTATATGGCCCTAAAGCTTTTTTGAGGTAACCCAAAACATGCATTTCTTAGGATTAAGATGTCAATTATACTTGTCAATTGCTTAAAAAAACTTATTTAAAGCCTAGAAGTGACATTTTCAAGTTATTGATTTGGTCATCATATTTGTGATACCCACAGGAGCCACACTCAATGTCCAGGGTTGGTTCTTGAAGGCCCACTTTTAGGATCTAATACTAGATCAAGGCTTACTATATCTCATAAATTGACCACTTCACAATAAATAGGATTTTAAGCCTAATCTATTTCTGATGGTCAATCTATGAAGGCATCTAAAGTGGGCTCAAAGAGGTAGATATTATAAAGTCACCACCCAACATAACATTGGAAAATTATTCTCAACCTTTTGATGCCCAAACAACGAACGATGTTTGGAACATCACCCTTACTTCGCATCTTGGTTAAGTGTTTCTTATAATTAAGTTTTTATCATTAGTCCAATATCTCCTTTCTCACATGATGTATTGCGATAAATTTAAGTGAACACTTAATCAATTTAGAAAAAACATTAAATGAAAGCAATAAAATAAACCTACTTAATTATTACATAAGCAAATTATCCCAAAGAAAAGAAAATACATAATGAAATGACATACATAAAATGGGGAGTTAATTAAGTCTTGAAAACAGTGGTTCCCTCATGCATGATTTTTATAAAAGAAGGATGGAGAGCTTTTGCTTAATTTTGACAAAAAATACAAGATGAGTGATCTCAATTTAAGAGAAAATGAGGCTTCATTTTATGGTGTGCTTTATGGGTCAAAGTCAAACTTTGGTCCATTTTTATTAGAAAAACCCAATTAATCAAATATAAAAACTTTTAATGACTTAATTAAGTTAACGAGTTAAAAAAACCCTTTTTACTAAATTATTACATTCCCAAAGAGAAAAATACATCCAAAAAGAAATGAAATACCAAAATTAAGTAAATAAAGAACTATAAGTAAAACTATTTAAATGCAAATTAAAAGAGAGAGAGAAATAGTAAAAGAATCAAACGAGGGGCATAAAATTTCACTCATAATAAATGTGAATTATTGGATATAAAGTTATTAAACTTAAGAGGATAATTTTTATTAGTTTTTGGCTCATTAAGTCTTTACTTAATAAAATGAAATTACTTTACACATAAAAAATTATGGAGTAATTAACAATTAAATAAACACATAAATTATAAAATTAAAAGCTAATGCATAAACTCATTCATTCAATTAATATGTAAGGCTCCCTCCAAGTGCATTATATTGTTACCATACATACCATATTAAGAGTAAACATAAACTAAATACATATCTTTTGTATCTGTTATTGAGGAATATATCAAATTCGCTTATTTTTAAATTCATGTATAAATCCCAACAGCTAAAATTAAACATGTTATAATTACTTTTACATACTCAACTATTTCTAACATATGTACTATTATACTTTAAAAAATTTAGGTTTAGCTAGAAAATTTTAAATTACAACATTTCTTTATAATCAAAATATAATATACACAAATAAAAGAAAAAATAGGACTCATACTTCAAACTTCTTCCTGGATCTTATGTTTACCCTCTTGTTACAGATCATATCCTTGTGGAAGAGTTCTAACTTGGGTACTGACATAGATAAACACTTGTGCTAAGCTATAAACCTTAGTAGGAAACAATTAATTTTTGAACAACCACTTATAGTGGTCATTCCCAAGCATACAAAATAAAATATAGTTTTATTTATTTGCATTAAATGACAAAACAACTATATTGTTTAATCAAATGAACATTGGCATAAAATTTTTGTATTATACTTCCAATCATATAACATAACATATATTTGCATATGATTTGTCTCCTCATTGTTACCTGTAATTGTCTATTTAAATTCTATGGGTATAGATAATAGGTGTTGTGGGTATCTAAAGGTATCGATCATATGGATACCCATAGGTATCAATCTTTTGGATACTTGAAGGTACTATATATATATACCCAAATCGGGTCAAGACTATGGTCCCAAATGGGGATAGGCTGTAGACCCTAATGGGGTTAAAACTTTGATAGCTGCAACTTTACCTTATAGGCATGCCTATTTATCCACAACTAAAACAAAATAAGCAGGCAATTATGCTTATAATCTTTTATTTATCATCAAGTCTATCATTTAAATTTCAAACATATTATAACATACCCAAAAATAACTATAAAATTATATTCTAACTTGTAAGTTCATGTCATGTGCTAGTACGCAATGATCGTGTATATATTATCTACTTATTCATATGTAAATCCTTTGGCATTCAATTGTTAAATCATAAGGTCTAATGTTTTAACACCCATTTCCCATATGATAGATAATATTTCCCTTAATTATAAGTGTTTGAAAAGTTTTATTAACTTTTGAGAAGGTTTGGGTTAGTTTTGGTGACATTCGGAAGCATGGCATCCAAAAATAAGGCATAAAATGAAATGGGAAAAAGAGGGATAGAATAAGGGCACACGATTGCGAAGTTTCATTCCCATATATTTGGGAAAAAATGTACAAATATATTTTTGGTGAGAATTGTTTCGCATTATAGTGAAGAATTCTTCCCACCTATGTGTGAGCCAATATGTTGTTTTTGATGAATTACAGATTTAGATCGATTTATGTTGGGTTTTGGAGTACCTGGACGTGGTTTTCTATAAATTTAATCTTTTAACAAAATGTTAATCCCTATCTTAAGTTTCCAATGACATAAAAAGCAAGTCAATTAGAAAGCTACAATAAGAGATATCTCTAAAATAGTCCAAACTATCCCAGTTAATAAGTCAGTAGCTATTGTTGCACTTCAAGCTAAATTTCAACTATCTTAGGGGAAAAATTAAGTTTTGACCTCTCATAAAAATTTTAGGTATGTTTTTGATTTAATTTGAATCATCATTTTTAATGCTCCATAACATAACTTATGTGCAAAATAAACCCTGTTAGGTCAAATGAAATCTGAAGCAGAATTTTTCCATCTTAACCATATTTGCTATATTTCATCAATCATGCATGTTCAAACATCATGATAATACCTCCACATCATTTACATAATTAATATATAATTTCTAGCCATTTCATGAAGATAAAAACATGCAAGAAAATTAAAGTTTGTATACCGTAATTATACCCTAAATGCTTCTTTAACTCCTTTCTACTTCCTTCTCTTTTTTCTTGTTGGGTTATTCTTCTATGCATGTTAAATTATACAAGTAAATATTCATTTCTTAAATTAACTCCAGTTCTCCATATATAAAGCAAGAGAAAGAGTAAAAAAAGAGTAATAATTTACCTTAAAATACTTAAACATTAAATTCTCTCTCTCTTCTCTAAAGTTTGCAACTTAAATTTAGGTGCTTCGATGAAGAGAAAATGGATGAATTTTGGAGTTAATTGGCTATATTTTGGACCTTGGGTTGGCCAACCACCAAGCTTTCATCTTCTCTCAATTTCTCATTCATTTTCATGCATGTTCTAGAGTAAGCAAGGTCACATCTTCCTATTGTTCCACTTATGGGTCTTAGGAAAATTCCATCTCGTTTCCTCATTCTTTTTTCCCATTTCCACCCCAATTCACTTGTCATTTTCAATTTTCCCTACATCCATACCTATCTAATTATGCATGTGCATGCCTTTTAATGAAGTTACCATAATGCCTTAATCTTTTAAATTAATCCCCTTTATATCCTATTGTAAATTTAATTGTCAAACTATTCTTGTTACAATTTTTATATCAATTATATGTATGCTAATCCTATTAAGGCATATGTTGGGGCTTCATGTAATCAATATCCAATAATCCAAAAATAAGACACTCATGTCATAAATAATATATATATATATATATATATATATATATATATATATATATATATATATATATATATATATATATATATATATATATATATATATATATGTGTGTGTGTGTGTGTGTGTGTTAAGATTATTTAGAAAATTTGTAAAATATTTTTTATTAATTTTCTAATTTCTTCTTTATTGAACAAAATAAAAATCTATCACACAATGTGATACATAGTGGCTAGTAGGGGTGTGCATCGATTGGGTTTGGATTGGATTAATTCGAAATCCGAACTTTTGCATTTATTCTTACCCGACCCTACCATACATAATTGTCAGACCCCTATCCGATTAATCCGATATTTTTCGGATCCCGAAATCGACCCATCTGATTTACCTGATTTTTTAAATTTACATGTTTAAATCAAAATCCTAATAACCAATATTCATCACCATAAACATATTTTAAAAATACAACAAACTAATAATTTAAAAATTACAACAAAATAATAATTGAACACTAACAAACTTATTTAAAAATTACAGCAAACATGATATAATATTGGCCACATGGCCTTTGTTCCCCTTTTAAGATTTCCATCGATTTTTTTTTCCTAAAACTTCATTACTCTTTTAAGCTTAAACCTACACAAAAGCAATAAATCAAACACTGGGAGTGAGAAAAAGAAAAACAATTTGATGTAAAAAATAGATGCCTACAACAATACTGAAATGTGATGTAATTAAAAAAAAAATAATTAAGTTAAGCAATACAAGTCAAATGCCTTTGACTGTTCTTACAATTATTCAAATCACCAGTTGAAAAATAAGAATAATAACGTCAATCAAACAAAGTGATTTCCTACTTAAGGTTATTAAAAAACTAAAAATATGTACAAGGTAAAATCATTCAACAAATTAATTAACAACATAAATAAATTATGGGAATTAATCTAATCGAAGTGGTAAATAAAATGCTGATATTAAAACCCATAAAGATATCATTTTTATTTGATGACTGCAAGAAAACAAGTGAAGAAATAAAAAAAAGTTAATAGCAAGTAATTTTTAAACAGAAAATCATATTCAATATTCAGCTATTTATCAAGTAATTATTAACCAGAAAATTTAAGCACTAACGTAAATCCATCAATGGATTAACAAATAAATAGGAAAATGTAGCAAACTAAAGATCTAAAAAAATACTTATAGATCTAAGAAAAAAATACTTACAATTCTAAAGAAGAATTTGATCAAAAAAAGAAAAAAGATGAACTAAAGATTTAAAAGATGAATTAAATATTGAAAGAAGTAAAAGACAAACTAAAAGAATAGAACATAGACCTTTTTACAGCCAACGATGGAGACCAAAATTGAGGCGAGAGGGAGGAACGAAGGAGACTAAAACTGCTGTTCATCGACGATGGTGAGAGAGTAAAAGATAGCGAATGACTAGGGTGGGATTAGGGATTTGGCTTCGAAGAATCGAAGATAGAAATGAGGATTTTTAGCTTTTTATATGTGTGTTATTCGGGTTAGAGGTTGGGTCGGTTTCAGAGGGGTTTCACCCGACCCAAAATTTTCCTAATCCTAACATATAAAATGATCTTATTACTCTGATTAACCCCACCCGAATGCGTCGGATCGGGTTAATCACACTACAAGAAAAATTCATTTTTTCGACATAACTTCTTGGCGAAATTGAGTGAATTTTCATAGGAAAATAAAAGTACCGACGGAATTTAGCAATGGAAAATGGCAAAAGAGAACCATGTGTGGCATCCCTTGGTAAATTTACCGACGAAACAATTTCCGTTGGTAAATTTTCCAACAAAAACATAGTCCGTTGGTAATTACATCGGAAGTTACATACCAAAAAATTATCGTCATTTATCATATTTACCGAAGGAATTATATTTTTCGTCAGTAAATTTATTGACAAAAATGAGCATTCCATAGCCAAATTTCCCTACGAAATGTATCATTTTGTAGGCAAATATAGCGATAGTAAGTATATTTCCATCAGTAAATTTAACGCCTCCTAAAAATATTTACGACGAAATTATCAGTCACCATTCCGTCACTAAAAATATTATATATTTTCAGTAATTATCTAATAATTCAAGGGAAGTACATATAAGAGAGAGAGAGTGTGTGTGCGCGCGCATGTGTGTATTATCTAGCCTAGGTTTTACAGATGTAAATATAGTAAAAAACCAATACAACCACCTAAAATAACCTAAGGCCTAGCATAGTTCTTCCTCTAGTATTTTCTTCATATCAAGTGACAGTGCCTTTCAGGCAACTAACATAACACTAGAATTGAAGTTACAAGCACCATACTTGTTAAATGTCATGTTCAGCATATCACTATACCAGCCACTGACTGACTAAATACCAAACTATAGCACAAACATAGCTAGATAGCTAGATAATCCATAAATAAATAAATAAACACATAAAATGAATAAAAGTTAATAAGAGGGACTGTTATAGTACAAACATAGCTAGATAATCCATAAATAAATAAATCAATACATAAAATGGTGTAAGAGCACAAAAAATCTGTTTTAAGCAAAAACACACAGTAGCAACTAAGCAACTCACAACTCAGAGAAGAAAAACCAAATAAAATGCAGGACACACCAATAGTTCAGAATAACAGCAATTAACCCTTAGCAAAGTTCAGACACAATTAATATTTTAGGTTAATGGAAACAAATGAAAGTTTTAACGAAATGAGAAACTTGCCTTGACTCATCCATGTCAATCTGCCCTTTTGTAACATTTCCAGTTTGACGTAGTAGCTCAATGAATATATTGAATACATCCATCTAAATCACAATATAATCAGAACACTAACCAGGAGAAACATGACTAAACATATGACATTAACGTCTAAAATTACCTAGACATTTTCTTCCCTTTCTTTAAATCTATCAATCAGCTTTGGGCATGCCTGTATGGAAACATTATTGGATTTTCAACACAATTGATAATGGACTTTAGAAACTTTAAGCATCTAAGAAAGCAATTTATCTAACAAAGAATGACATGATTTTGGGAATGGCAAAAGTCAATTGTAGTACACTTCATTTCAGTTACAGTCACTGATTTGAAAGCTTAATTCAGTTTTGATCGTGAGGCCACCATACAATATGAAATTCTAAAAATCAAATAAATTGATCACAAGGTAACAGAATTCATTGTTGTGCATAATAGAATATTGATAAGTTAAGATGTTGAGCTGCAGTATATGGTGATTTCATCATCAGTTAATACTCTATAATGCGTATGCCCTTTGTTGAATGCTACAACTATATTGCTAAATTTTTAAGCAGATATGGCTCTCTCAAGGGAACAAAATTGTTATAATTAAACAATTATTACATGCCATACATTGTTTTTCCATGTCTTAATCCTCCTCAGGTAACTTAATGCTCCATTGAGGCACAAAAATAATCTAGAAACTTATTTTATTTTGAATTAAAAATCAACAGATGTGTATAAATCAATAGAAGATTACTGTAAATCATTACATCATAGCCGTTACAATAAGTAATACATCTTTTATTTGTTCAAATATTTATCATTTAGACATGTTCTTATAGTCCAATAATTAGCTTTATAGTAAAGCATTCTACACCTTATGACTTTAAATCACATATAAGCTAACTCTTCACTGCTAATCATTTATCAACTGCTATAATCTCTCTTTTATAGCCAATTAGATCACAAGGATATATAAACAAATGTTAAATGTTTGGTTTTTCAATTAAGTAATTAACTATACTTTAATTATTTAATAGGAAGCTGTTGTAAACCCATACTCTATTTCAATAATTAGAATGAATCTTTATGGTAATACAATGACTTAAACTAAATTATTACAATTAGCTATTACTCGGTTGGAAGTTTAATAAACTTGGGAGAATCTCTCTATATCTTTAAAAGGGGTTGTTCTTAAAATTATTTCCTTATTACTTTGTTGGTCCTCAATTTAATTGCTTTTCACATAATTAAAAGGAAAGGCATCCTAAAATTTAACATTAAAGAATTACCCAATAATCATTTAATAATATGGTAATAATGTTTTAGGTTCAAAATATTTAGTAATTATGCTTAAATGACAAATAGGAAAAACTCTACCTATTATAGCAAAAGATTATTAAAAGGACTATAAATATAGTTTACAACAATTAAAGTGTTATTCTCTGCCTTAAAAGATTATTACTATCAGAAGATAGCTTCACTATCGATTAACTATTATTTCAATTCCACTGCTTTCAATAATTATTCTAAGCTAATACACTTCAACCTTAACTAGTTAAGAACATTTCATTAATTATATTCATATTATAAATATTTATATTTATATAGTGACATGATAATATTAATACATTGTTTTACTAATATTATTACAATTATCAAGTACATTTAAATCACCTTGTATCAGTTATTCACTTCATAACAATTGCCATTATTTTTCCTTTTTATGAAATAGCTATATGGTAATGCACTTGTTATTTTTAGCTTGCTGTTACACTAATAAACAGCTTGCTGTTTATGCAATAAATAGCTTGCTGTAATTTTAAACTTCTTAGTTATTTTCATTTAGTCAATTAAATCATAATATCATATTTAAACACTGTTTAATAATTCTTCCATAATCTAGCAGCTTAGTTTGGACACAACCTTTATTTCGTTCCAACAACAAACTTTAAATTAAAATAATTATATGATAAGTGTTTAGTTTTCAAGTGTCCAATTGTCTCTATATTATAAGTAATAAAGAGATATATGTTTACTTACTAAATAAACCAAAGCTTAAGTGAGAATTTTACACGTAGAAGCAGAACTATAATTTTAAGTGAGTGGCAGCAGCACTCGGTTGAGTGGCTTATTACGCTTGGGCGAGTGAATTTCCTCAGCCCAAGGACCATGCTGCATCATGCCACATTCCCAATTCACACTAAAGTCCTTTGTATTTTAATCATAATTGATTAACTATTTATTCCCACTAATGAACCTTTAAACACTTAATTATATGATTAAAATAAAACACATTAGAGCTTTAACAACATCCTTAATTCTTTAAATTAACTCAAGACTCAACTCATAATAACTCTTATCTATTTAAACTTGCATGCAGCTCATTTACTCAACCGTTCATCATCAGTAAACAGAGCTAAAACCATCCAACCAAAGTATTTTAACTTCCTTGAAATTGAAATTACACATACAATATTTTTTATTTCAACCATCCAACCAAAGTTATATTCTCACCTAAAACCAGCAAAACCACACACTCATGCATGACTTCTATTCTAAATCACTACCCAGTAAAATCACATACAGAGAATTAAATTTTCCAAACCTATTATTGAACACATAATCTTCTTCAAAATCTCTTACTAATGGTTTTTGTCGAGAACTTTCTTCAATCCAGTCTCCACACGAGCAAAACCTTCTTCAAAATCTCTTGCTAATGGTTGTTCTCAAGAACTTTCTTTAATCCAGTCTTTAAAGACCCAGCAAGTTTTTTTTTATAGGCTGAAATTTATTGATGATTTAAAGGAACACGAGTACAGTAATAGCTTTAAGAAATTGAGCTGAAAACTGACAGACAAAATCAAAGAAGAAGAAGCACCGAATACAGTAGGAAGAAAACACTAAAAAACTAAACTTTTTTAAGAACAAAGCGACAAACAACCACTCTAGATGGAAAATGCTACCTCAAAGATGCAGAGAGAAAAAAACTCTGAAACGCTCAAATACACCCAAAAAAAATAGGAATCCAGCCGAAATTACAACAAGCATCAAAACCATCCTCATTGCCTCATTCAACAAGCAATATTTGAGGAAAAACACCGAATCACTACTCAGCATCCAAAAAAACCAATAAAAATAACAGCAGCTCAGCAAGTTTTTTTTCAATAAGAAGAAGATTGGATGGTACAGTAGAGCAATTGCATGACTGTCAGACCCAAACAACAAAAACCAGAGTAACGGCATACAATCTTATAATCCTAGGTAGTAAAAAGCAAGAAGAGAGTTGGTGAGGAAGAAGGAAAGAGATATAGTACTCACAGTGATTAGAGGGTTCGATTCGATCAAATTTTGAAATATAAAAGTCATCTAATCCAAAAATAAAGACCCAAATGCTCAGATCGAACACCACACGAAGAGATTAGAAAGAGAAATAGCAGTCAAAATTGAAATATTATGAATGAATGAAAGTTAAGAGAAGAAGAAGGTTGAAGTGGCGGAAGAAGAAAGGGGGAAGGCAGGGATTGAAATTGGGCATTTATCTTAAACCTAATCAAATTATTTATTTTTTAATATTTTAAAATATTATAAACTCTTTAACTTAAACATTTTGATTCCTTCTTTTCACTTAAATTTTAAAGGTTAATTTTTATTCCCTCCATAAAGTTTAATTTTTTATTTTCTTGATTTAATTTAAATTTTTTATTATTTTTAAATATACAGCTAAAATTTCTTAATTAAAATTTTTCTCTTAATTAAATTTTTTACTCCTTCCAAAATTTCAAAATAAAAAAATTTTCCCTCTTAAAAAATTTTAAATTTAATTTTTAATTTTAAATTAAGTTTTTAACCATTAGAAAAATAATTTATATTTACCATTATTTATAAAGATAAGAGTAAATATAAAGTATTTTTAAATAACTATTAAATTAATAGTATCAATTAAATAATTTATAAGATGAAGAAATCTTTTTGTCTCTTTTTTATGTATTTCTTAGTATTTAAGTTGTTTATTAAACATTTTAAATTGGTTTAATAATTTTATATAATTATATTACTAATTTAAATATTTAATTACTCATATAAATATTGTGCAAAAATAAATGAATATTAATTGATATTAAAAGAAAATGAAATTAGTTGCTAAGTTGATTATATACATATATAATTAAATTAATTGGTAAAATTTTATTAATAAAATAATTATATACAATTACATTATTAATTGCAATATTCAATTACTTATATAGATATTGTACAAAAATAGATAAATATTTAGTTGAGTGATATTAAAAAAATAAAATTAATTGCTCAGCTGATTATATACTTATATAATTAAATTAATTGGTAAATTTCATTAATATAATAATTATATAATATTACATTATTAATTCACTTAATTACTTATATACGTATTGTTCAAAAATAATTGAATGTTAGTTGAGCGATGCTGAAAGAAAATAAAATAATAGCTAATGTGATTATATACTCATATAATTACATTAATTGGTAAGGTGATCATATACCTATATAATTAAACTAATTGGTAAAATTTAATTAATATAATAATTGCATATAATTATATTGTTAATTTGTATACTCAATTACTCATAATTATTTTAATTATTTATATTGTTAATTTGTGTAAAATTATATTGCTAATTCACAGATCTAGACCGTTTATGCAAGAAAAGCATACCCATAAAACTTACCACCTGATCTAAAAATTTAAATCATTGTCTGCAACAAAAATAACCTTCAAGCAACAAAAATCATTAACAGCAACGGCAACAACAAGAAAAGCTGTAGAAGCAAAATGACAAAATCATTACCAAAATCCTTAGATCTATTTCTCTTAACTCAGGATCTTCAATTTTCCATCACAAAACAAAGATTGAAGGGTTCAATAGGACTTACCTAAGGATTATGAGATGAAAACCAACCAGCATCGGCGAAAGAGTCATTGCATTGGGTGAAGGCGCAGGCGACAGCTAAGGTGGAGGTGACGATGGTAGCTCAGATGGAGGCAAAGACATATATGGGTTCACCGCTCAAACCATGTTGGCAGTGAAGCTCAAACTCAATGCATGATAGGGATGAAGAAGAGAAACAAAGGACGAAAAAGAAAATAAGAAAGAAGAAAATAAATCATGTTTTGGCTTCTGGAGCAGACAAGGGATGGACAAATAAATTAAAGGCTAAAACGAAAGACAAGGAAATTTTTATTTGTAATTTACCTATGGAGCATGAATTTCGTAGCTAAATTACCTACGAAAATTGAATTTTGTAGGTAATTTACCGACGAAATTTTTTTTGTTCCCTACGGAATTCCATTTTCGTAGGTAATTACTGATGGAATTCATGTTCAGTAGGTATATTATCGACAAAAAATTTTTCCATCGATAATTTATCGATGGAAAAATAATTCTGTAAGTAATTACCGACGAAATTCAAATTTCGTAGGTAAATTACAGATGAAAATATTTTCCATCGATAATTTACCTCTAGATAAATGATTCCGTAGGGAATTAACGATGGTTATTGATTTTCATCGGTGAATTACCGACGAAGTAAACATTCCGTTGGTAAATTTCATGTACAATTTAGACACGTAATATTGGCGCCAATTTAACGACCAAATATTCTAATTCCGTCTGTAATTTTTGTCGGTAATTTTTAGCTCAAAAATTTCCCCCATTATTTACAATGGAATTTTATTCTGTCATAATGCACATTTTTGCCAACAACTTTCCCTATGGAAAATAGTTTTCCATCGGTAATTGGCGACAAAAAGTTTTCCATCGTAAATTTTCCGTCGGTATTTTGAATTTTTCTTGTAGTGTCAGGTTGGTTCAGGTTTTGCACACCCCTAGTGGTCAACCAAAAAACCTTCATTTTTATTTTTTTAATTCATTTATTGACATAGCACATCTTCTCTTTTGAATGTTGTTAAAATCAAACCGGATAAAAATAAAAAAGGCAAAGAGATTGTGATTTACCAAGATCCAATCAGAATTTTTTTAAATAATATTATTTTAAAAATTTATACCATATGGATTGAATCAAAATTTTTTTAGAAAATATTATTTTTAAAATTTATAAAATATTACGAAAATATCACTTTATAAAAAATAAAAATACTTTTAAAAAATACATTCATTATCAAGCATTAATCATGGGATATTATTTTTACCTCATTTAACATTTATAATAAAAATTTAAGATAAATACAATAAAAGTTCACAAATATTCAAAAAAATTCATCAAATATAAATTATATTTTAATATTTTATTAATAAAATACTAATAAAAATTCCCTAAATTCCTATTATCTTGTAATTTTTATTTTATTTTTTCCAACAAAAAAAAATTGTATAGACATTTTGGATAAAAACTGGTTTTTCGGTTCAAATCGATTTCTTGGTTCAAGCCGATTTCCTTCGTGGTTCTTTTCCCATTCATACTAGGTCCATCAGAATTTTTAACATTTCAATTTTATATATTGAATTGAATCAGTCCAACTATCGGTTCGCGATTAAATTGGTCTAGATTCTCATTATGCATGATGATTCTCTTCTAAGAAATTGCATCAGATGCAATTAAAATCTCTTCATGTTTTTCGATTGTGCTAAGATTAAAAGGAACAATTTTGATTGAATTAATGACAAACATGTCAAGATTATCATTATGCATGATACAGTTAGTTGAGACATCACACAAGTAAGCAAAATTATTCATGGCATTCATTATGTTCGAAACATTGTCCTTAAAGAGTTTAAGGATGAAAATAACATTGTCCACATTACAGTCATACATAAAAAATTAAAATTGTTGAATGAGGTAGATGCAATAACTTCATCTTGCTTGGTGTTTGGCTTAAGTGGTGTAGAATCTTTCACATGAGTTGCGTCTTTAACTATCTCCTTACCCTTGATATTAGATGTAAGTAGGGAATGAGTTATAATCTCTTATACAGGTTGTAGAACTATGTCTTCCATGCGATATCCTCATTCTATAAATCAAAACATGCTTTAATCTCATTAGTGGGCTAATCCATTGTGTCCTTAAAAATCTTAAAGCCCAGTTGGGCCTGTCTATTCACAAATATTGGATTTTGCTCTTCATAGTATTGAACCTCTTAGGAGCCAAGATAAATAAATCCTCATTATTAGGTACCTTTACAAGCTTCTAATTGCCATAATCCCCAAATACCCTAATAATATAGAATCCATTAAAGGGAAATTTAGCAATGTCCATCTAAAAAATGGTATTCTCCCAAGCAGCTTTAATGGTAACCACTTCTCCTTGATGAGGAATTTTGATCATTTGGTGCAGGGTAGAGGGTATATCTCCTAGTTTGTGAAACCACAACCTTTCTAATAGCAAAAATAAGTTGGCCGAAATGTTTAGAACAACAAACTCAACCTTATCCTCAATCACCATAATTTTAACCTTAACCTTGATAGTCATATAAGCTTTGCTATTAGTGTTTTCATAAGTTGTTATGGGAGTTTAGACTCGATAATCAAAGAGACATTGATCCCATAAGCCACTATTGTAATGTCCCTATACCTCCTAGATTAGAGATAGGTGTGCTACCTGTAAACACCGTGACCCGAGGCAGTCCATATAAGGCTTACTTGATGATGAGGAACCACTCATATATCTAATAGAAAATTATGAATCTCGAGTTTTATCCTTGGTTTTCATATGTTTATAAAATATTTTTGTGGGTTTTAGCATTATTTTTTTAGAGTTATTAAGAGAAGCTAGAAAACCTTAAATTTTGGTCTCTACCTCTAATAGATGACAATTTATCATGGAGGGATGGCCGTCTATGGCTATTTACTTTAGGGTGTCACCGGTAAATGCCCTTGTCTAGACCATACAGGATTGTCCCATAGCTTAGTGATAGGTAGCCATCCGTCCCTGAGTCACGGCTAAATGTTTGAGTTAGATTCAAGGGCATTTTGTGAATTTTGAAAAAACTCATGTGATTAATGGCCTTCTATTAGTGATAAACGCCCATATGTGGGGTATTTTTATAGCTTTCTCACATTTTTTAGTTTTTGAAATATTTCATAAAGATAAGATTTGATTTGGTGTGGATTTTAAGGATTGCAACTTCCAATTTCAGAGGGACTAGAGTTAGAGTTGATCCCTAAGTGTTCTCTAAGTATTTAAACAAAAATTTAGGGTTTTCAAAAGGGGATTCTCATTGGGAAAAAAATGGGCTAATTTTTAAGAGAGAGAAACTTTGTTTTCTATTCTTGGAAATCTATAGTATTGAGCTCATTTTTCCACACCAAAAGCACATACACATATTTTATTAAAATTGGAAATCAAGGATTGAGGCTTGGATCACATTTTCCAAAGTTACAAAATTAATATTCCTAAAGGTAATATTTTAGACTTACCTTAGCTTCTCTCTATTATTTCATAATGATCACTTGCTTAGTTTAGGTTTATCTGTTATTTTAAGATGCCATGATGTATATTTTATGTTATTTAATCTATTTTTTATGATTTTTATGATACCATATCTACCTTAATGTTCTAAATCTATTTAACATGATAGAATGGCATGTTAGGGTCTTACATTCCTCTATTAATGTGTGAAGAATGCCTTAGTTTAATTATTGTTTTAAATTGATTTCTTGTGGTTTTAATATGATTTAGTTTAAGTGTTTGGTCTAACACCCTAATCTACTAACCATGGATAATCATCATATACCTAGCAGATATCAGGCAGAATAATAATATTTAATAATACAGGCCATAATTACATGCCACAATAAAATTAAATCAAACTTATGATAAGAGAGCACAACAGAAATGGCCTTCAATCACTTGACATCCTTAAGGACGACTACAATATGCCAAATCTTATCTTTAATGGTAGACGAGCTACAAGAGCTATCGATCCACTGGAGCTTATCTTGAAACCTATACGGATAAATGAACCCATGCTAAGCCATGAAGCTTAGTGGGGAACAAAACTCTATAGATAACCTCTTTACCCTAAGTCACCTTATCATATATATATACATAACTTTTACAATAACATAAAATAACTTATGAGTCTATTATATTTATCATTAAACAATGGACATATTGGGGAAGTCCTCAATCTTAATAATAAAACCATACTTACTAATGTCTAAAGCATTCAATAAATTATCTTGTTTCAAAAACTTGTCAAATTACTATCATCATCTTACTTATTTTCTTTCTTTAAACTAGCTTGATTCATACCCTTTCTAATCCTTACTACTTCAGAGTTCAGACATCAGGCTTATTGATAGTATAAAACTTTAACTTTATACCTTCATCACATTGTTACATAAGTTATGCATTCAATAATAAATCCATGCACATGGGAGTGCTTATGTCATGAAACGACTATAGAGTTATCTCTAGGCATGATTTGTTCATATATATCATAGAATTATAATTATGAAATAAAATTATAACTCATACTTTCTATTCACAACCATGTATTCCTTAATGTTGTCCTATTATGGCAACTAAATGTCAACCAACATCATTTTATGTCATACACTGTCCTTTAGCTTATGTCAGAGTTATTGGAGTACATATACATGTGTAAACATTTATAGGCATTGACTAATAAGCTTTGCATGCAATCACAGAGAACAACCTTACGTATCGTGATTACATGTGAAGGTCTAATTATCACATACATACGTTCATAAATCCCAAAGCATATGAAACTTATTGTGTATGATATAGCCCAAACAATTCGTACTATAACATTGTACCAATTCTATCATAGCACGGTAATTTAAATATCATAGGCATACATTCCAATAATTTCATTTCATTGAAATAGTTATAGCCATAAGAAATCATGATAAGCAATATAATAGGCTCTTCAGCGTGCTTACATTAGTGAAGAAATTAATGCATGTTTTACTTTATCTTGATTATCATCTTTAATAGCCTGCCTATGTACTAGTTCAAAGGGGTGGATGACGGGAGCAATAGATACCCGAAGTTATCAAACAATGGATATTGAAGATATCAAGCAATAGACCCAAACGGGGCCGAATAATGGTTCCAGCAAGGAACAAACTATAGACCCAAATAGGGTAGAGAAATGGTTCCATTAAGGAACAAGACCCAAATGGGATCAACTATGAAAGCTACTACTGTATCCTTTTAGGCATGCCTATCTAATCCATAACTGAACTAAGACCTGGAGGCTTTACCATTCTTAAACATGTTTCGATTCAACATATTCTTCTTTACTTAGTATAACGTCTTTACTTAATGCCATCATTTATAAATGAAAGCATATTATTCTTATCATACTACAATATTGAGCTCTAGGCTTCAGTACACATGGATGCTATCATATGATCAAATAGTTGCATCAATTTTCATTCATTCATATCATAATAGTTGCATGATTATGCAAACATAATAGAATATACCTTTCCTTTACCTATCTCATCATAGTCACCATTATGCATGATTTCCATAAGGCAATATGAAAGTATAGGTCTTGCTACTGAAAGTCTTCATACATTAAATGCATATCCATATACATATAAATCCAACTTGAATCATCGCAATACATGCTTTTACTATTGATACTTGTTCACATATTGAGTCAGACCACTTATCATATCATAAATACATCACAATAGATATTGTATTTATCTACTTCATCGACAGTTCTTAATGGCATGCCATATTACTGTTCACTGGGAGTAGCTTCCATACTATATCATAGTCATTCATATCAACACATAATTATTTAAACAATATTTAAGTACCTATGATCGATATAAGAAGATGAATATGTTAATTACATCCTAAGGTCAACACTTGTTCTTAGTTAAGTCCTTAGTTCACTTTTATAGTTTATTATATCATGAATAATAGGTCATATACCCTAACATGATCATATATGTATCCAATCATCATACTTGTACATTTTATCTTATAGTATCTTACCCTCAGGTACATTCATGCAATATTATCCCATCTTATATGCTAGCACACTACTTATGGGTATGAGTTTTACATAGTAAAATGCATGGCATAAGCAAACAGACAAGCATGTTTCTTTATATCAAGGCTAATTACTACCTTCCAATATGAATTAAAGCATAACTTAACTTTTGTAGTCTTATGATTAAGCTTAAAAAGGCAATGTCCCAATTCTTTCAACTTAAACTTATAACCTTGCAACTATCGTCTTATCGTCACTAAACCACATCATAATATTTTCATGTCGGGCAAAAACGAGTCAATGCATAATATTTGAGCAAGAAAATTTACTTGATAGGTCAAATACCTAATACAACTTTATGTGGCACATTAAATAATGCATAATCTTTAGGTTATTATATTATCTCTCTATTCCCTCGCATACAAACATTCATGTCATTCAAATTCAGATAATAACTCTTCTTGTAGCCACACACTTGCTAAACTATATCATCATTTTAAATCTTAGTAATGGAAAGACTTTTAGAACCATAATAATTCATCAGTAATCAATTAACATACTACCCATCACTTGTATACCCAACCATCAACAACATTTCTCATTACTAACTTAATTCACCCTTTTAATATCATTGACTTTATAAACATTAGCTATACAATTGAATGAGCTATAGTTTGGGATGGAGGAGAACCAATGAAAATAAAGTGTACAAGTGGCAGTGCATTTCACGAAGAAAATGGCCAAGTGGCTGTGCATTGCATGGAGCAAAACTATCTCGAAAAATGAATTTCGTGGCTAAAATCGGTTGAAATTTTTTGATTTAGCAACGAAAAAAGAAGATGAAATTTCGTTGCTAATTAGTGCTGGAAATTTTAGTGGAAAAAAATAGCAACGAAAATTAGCAATGGAATTCAAATATCGTTGCTAAATATGGTGCTAGCAGAGGGCATAAAATTTTTGGAATGAAATTTAGCAACGGAATTTAATTTTCGTTGCTAATTTAGCAACGGAACTATACTCCGTTACTATTGTAGCAACGAAATTTCATTTCCATTGCTAAATTTCGTTCCAAAAGATGGACAAAATTTTTGGAACAAAATTTAGCAACAAAACTCTAATTCCGTTGCTATTTTAGCAAAGGAATTCCGTTGCTATTTTGGTTGCTACTTTATAATTTGCCCTAGCTATAAATTTATCATTTTCTTCACCTTGTGTCTTCTCCCTCGTCAATCGCTCCTCTATTTCTCTCTCTTTCTCTCTCTAATTCCTTCATTTTATATCGGAGTGCTTCTCTCATTAAATGGTAAGACATAGATAAATGGGAAGTCATCAAGAAGCCATTTTGTGTTCACACTATGAATATCTGGGGTCAATAAGGTGTGGATCTTTATTATTTAGCTCTCTATTTATATCAAGTAAATGTCTTTTCTAATTTGGTTTTCACTATTAATCTTTTTTTGTCTCTGTAATCATCTCGCAGTTTTCAACTTGTTTGGTTCAGTTCTTGTAAATTACCAGCTCAACTATACTCTAACTATGCCATTCAAAATTGAACCAGTGATCTCACTCCTGGGTGAGGAAGATGTAACACTTTTTCTACAGAACTGAAGAAGTGGAAGTTTCGGTAATAATTTTTACTTGGAATAAAACTTCCAGCAGTGTGTCACTAGATTTTGCGAATTTTGTTTTTTTTTGCTAGATTTCTTGTGGCTCCTAGCAATTTATGGGTGATTGTATAGTTGGTGTTTGTTCCTAAGGAGCTCTGCATTGCAGACTGAGGGTCAGATACCCATTTAAAAGTACAACTCATGTTAATGTTTTTATTTGGCTCTTAAAATGTTAATAGTTGATTTGTTAAAAGAGGGAAGATGAAGTCTTCAAAGGCTTAAATATACATTTAAATTATGGAATCATGTTTCAATGATATGTTATTGTTTACTCCTTTACTTTTCTCTTTAATGCCTGAACTACTATCCTGCAAATCATTTTCATTGTTATTTTGAACGAAGTGTGTATTATGTTTCAATGGACCTAAGCCACCTGTTGTCTTCCTAAGGTTCCACTATTTTTATGTGTACCTTAGTGCATGAATTTTCACTTTCACCGATGCATGGAGCTAATTTCTAATTATTTTGTCCACTCTAACACATGTGAATTGCTTTATTATTTCAGGATCTGAACATTATATATGTAGATGCACTAATTGGCACCGGGTTCTCATATTCAACAATAGATGAAAATTACTATATATATATGACATGGGCTCTACTAATTAGACCTATGAGTTTTTAAGGAAGGTAATTTCTTTGTTTTTTTAAATATATTTATGTGATTATCTTGTGCTTGTGAACTTAATAATTCAAAGAGATAATATATATTAAAAAATCGAACCTATCGATAAAATATAATTTGCACACATAAATTTTTGCACAGGTTCTGGATTCATTTGTTAAATTTAAGCAGTTAAAGGTTTAACAGGTATGAAAGCTTTTATTATTACAAGTCTGAAAATTTTATGTTCTTATGTAGCTGAGTTGCATTTCCACTGAACTTTCCTTGGAAAGATTTCAAGATAAATAATTAGCTTGTTACAACTTATACAAGAGATGCCAATGTTTCATTTTATTTTTTTCCCATTCCGGCCCAAATTGAATCATATTACTTATTATTGTTGAGAAAAGTTGTGTAGTCATCTTTGGAGTCATATGCATTTATGATGTGGATGCTTGAAGAATTATAAATAAAAGTCTCAAAGGACAAATATAACCTTAAGTTTGCTTAATAGTCTCTTTTCATATTTCGATAGTGTCAATTTCACTTTTAAAAAATTAAAATTAAACCAAATAGGCATTAAAGGAATCAAAATTGAGTAAATAGGCACTATTAAAGGAATCAAAATTGAGTATAAATAAGCAATATCTATTATTTCTTTCACTTTAACATGCTTATGTCAAAATTGAGTATAAATAGGCAATATCTATTATTTCTTTCACTTTAACATGCTTATGTCAAAATTGAGTATAAATAGGAATCAATATTGAGTATAAAAAGAAACACGTGAAAAACTATCACACAAAAATAGCACTAAAACAGATTGCTGTAATACACGAAAACAGCTAGCTATTTTAGTGTATTTAGCTAGCTGGTTGTTCTACACTAAAACAACTAGCTGTTTTAGTGTAAGCTAGCTGGTTGTTCTACAGTATTTCATTAGTTAAGTTGAACAAGTTATTGCATTAGGTGCTATTTGATCCAATTTGATTTCTTTAGTGATAAAATCAGCCTTGTTGAAATATGAGAGATTTACGTGACTATCAAGTAAACTTGAGGGGGTCAATTTGATTTTTGGCATAAATAAAAATTACCAACTCCATTTTCATTTTGGCTTTCCAACGTATAAAATAGACCAAATCGAGCTCTTACCCTTTTAGGAAAATTTCAATTCAAATCATTCATCAATTTTTCCATCCATAACTAATGGAATATTGAGTTGGAAGCACTATTTGGAGAGGTAAATTTATTCGATTTTATATTTTGGGAGTTTAATTGAAATTTAGATGATAGATTGAGAGAATATTTGTAACTATCCTTTGCTTAATTGGGAACTATGTTAGCATTGGATGGCAGATGTAGCAGAAGATTCGATTTGAATGTATCTAAACGTTGGAAATTGATTTGGTATGTTTTAAAATTTGGAGGCCAGAGTAAAAATTAAGTCATTGGTTAGAAGGCATTTTTGTAATTAGGTAACCTAAATTTCACGTGGTAATATGAATTTCACGTGGTCTTCCCTTTTGGGTTTTGTGCTTGGATTTGATTTGAGTGATTTTTCTGGTCTTTCTTATCCTCTTTATGTTTTACATCATCTTCTATACTTTAATACTGAATAATACACGCTCTTAGCTTTTGTCTGTTGCTATTGATGAAACTGAATGTTTAAGTTATTTTCACATCTCTTTTAAGAACACAACATAGCTTAAATATTTAATGAATTCTTACCCAAACTAATCTCACACAATGGTCTGGGGTTGGAATTGTAAGCTCCACTTGGTGATTTAATTAGATTTTCAATTGCTATGATATTTTTTCTCAGCCAAATACTTTATATTTCTTGCCTGTTTAGGTTCGAAAGTCAAAACTAAGATATGAATATTGTCTACTTAATATTATTGCTCAATTAGCTACTGTATTATTGAAAACTAAGCAACCCAGTGATATAGTTTGAAGCTCATTTCTGAAGGTCCACTCTTAATGGCACATAATAAATTATATTGGTGGGTTTATTGATATGAACATACTGTTCTTTTCATTAAAATGCTAACCTGCTATCATAATTTATATGTTCTGCTCCTGCATTTTCTATCATGGCTTTATGTTATCTGTGATGGATTGGTTGAATTCTGATTTGTAGCATGTGGTAATTGCTATATAGGCTGATTTTGTTTTGAGTTTAAGGGAATTAGGTTGGCTTAACAATTGCATGCCTATTGCTTCTTTACATAATTTTTTTCATCTATGTTTCCAGATTGTCTATTTCTGAAATTTAAGGCCTTTAGGAATGCAGTAAAAGAGATACCTAGAACAATGTTCTTAGTAATTAGGTTTTTTCATCCTTTATCTAGGAGAGAATACAACTTGAAACTTCACGTCTATATAGGCAGGCTGGTGTTCTTCCATTGGCAGGTAAATGTTTTAGTGGTGAATTACATATTCATCAGTTATTATTATATTTTTTCCATACCTTACAACGTCTTCTTGCTATAGTGTTCCATGTTTTTTCTCTGGCATTTAACATCTTATAACCATTCTTAATTAAATTATGGAAGTTGTTATTGAAAAGGTAATTGAAAATGAAATGGTCATTAGATTATTAAATAAACTTTCATCATTTTGAGTTGTTATTTTATATTTGTTGTTATGCCTGTTGCAACCCTAGCAAGTGCACTAGATCGATATGTAATAAAGTGGGGTATATTTAAGACCCGTAAATATCGAACCTAAGGGATAATGACTGTTTTAAGCTAGATATCTAGAGTTGAGCGAGTTAATCTAAAATAAATTCCCAAGTTTTTGATTGAGAAAGTGTCCTAAATCTAATTAACAAAATAAATAAATAAAGAAGATAAAGCTAATTAAACTAGAGATTAAAATATTAGTTAAAACATTGCTCAGGTTCACTCATCCACCCCATACCTAATGTGAATAAATTTATACCTAAAAGCATACATGAATGAATCCAGGATAACCCTCTTAATCCAAGTGTCCTATTCCGGAGCCAGCTATTCTAGTTGCTAAACGTCCCATTTCGGAGCCAGCCCAATAGCTAGCCTAAGCACGGGTCTAACATCCTAAGTTCGGTTTGCCGTCTCATTCCAGAGCCAAGCAATCCAAAACCCATCTATTTCACTCCACACTCTAGTTTTAAAATCACAAATACTACACATTTAGAGTCCCATTCCGGAGCCATCTAAAATAGACAACATTCATGATAGAAAACATGAGCAAAATCATTCACAGCATCCAATCCACTATGCTCAATACAAACCAAGACATATGATAACAACCATTCATCCATGCAAGGAAGATAACTTGATAGATTGAAAAACCATGAGATACAAATAAGTAATAGTAAAATAGACCATTCATTCATGTATAAATCAAAGTATGTTCAATATTCACATTATGGGTAGGGGATTTAAAGATCCCCAAGCAACAAAACTACAAATTAAACATAAATAAAGTAAAAAGAGAAAGGAAAGAGGAAAACCATGAAGCCATTTGTAGCTTATGAAGCCTTAATTTGAATCCAAGCCCCCTCTTTCAAAGCTCCAGCAAAATGAAGAACATAGCCTAAAGTAAATGTAGAAAATTGAATCTAACCTTAACTTACATTGGAAATAAATATAATCTAAGGTTTACATTGAATTAAATATAACCTACAAAATTAAGAGAAAACACAAGAAAATTGGAGGAAAAAAACCCTAGGTCTAAGTGTGGCGACTCTCCTCCCTTTTCCCCTATTCTTTTGCCAAAAAAATGCAGCTTTTATAAAAATTTGCTGATGGCCACGACTGAAACAAAAGTGTCCCAGCCATGCCCAGTCAGGTTAGGCATAGTTGAGATACTTTTATCTCAGCCGTGTGCACCTTCTAGACTAAAAAACTCGAGTTCTGCATAGGCCACGGTCGGGACAAAATGGTCTCGGCCACGAGCTCATAGAGAAGAAAAACTAGTCCCATAAATTTATTAGTTTTCAAATATTTCACCGTTGGATCGAGCTAAAATTTTAACCATAGATTTGTAACATCTTGAACTACATTTTCAACGGTGAAGATTGGATTATGATGTCTTTAGATTATTCCAAAAAATGAAATGGTGCGGATTAGGGATTCTTCCAGGGGCATGGCTGGGACCATTTTGTCTCAACCGTGCTCTTACCTATTTTTCTGTACAAGAGTCAAAATTATCCCATTAAACACACCAAAACATTGTAAATATCAATATAATTTCATTTGGCATAAAAAGAGAAACTTATTACACAAAACACGAAAAATCATGCAAAATAAAACACAAACATAAACAAAAATATACTGAAATTAAACAATAAAATTGGAGTTATCAGTGCCCTTTGTAGTATTTGTTTTTCTTCATTTTCATTACAAAGTCTTTGATTGCTGTTAGTTCTATATAGGCAAGTTGATATTAAAAAAATGTAATAATTGTTAGCGACGGATAACACCATCGTTAATTTTTATAATGGTGGGTGAAATTAGCAACGGAAAGTGGTTTTCGTTGCTAATAATAGCAACGAAAATCCTTATTCCGTTGCTAATTTTAGCAACAAAAATTTATATTCTGTTGCTAAAATTAACCATTTCACCGAATCAAGCATTGGTTGAATTTAGCAACGGAATAAATTTTTCGTTGCTAAAAATAGCAACTGCCGGATTAGCAACCAAAGTTTCTGTTGCTATTTTTGATTAGCAATGGAAATTTGATATTTTTCATTGCTAATTTCCATTGGTAAATTGCAATTTTCTTGTAGTGGTGCAAAGCAAGGACAAAGGCCACGAGTGGCCGTGCAAGGGATTTTAGCAAACATGGATACCCAGAAAACCAGAATATGCAGAAACCCTGATTATACAATATAAGAACTTAAATTCCATATTTTACCTCACCACTTACAGTGATGATAGTTAAAGCTTTAAATCATTACAAACTCATCTAAATTACTAGGTTTAACCCTTAACCTTATCAAGGATGACACACATACAAGAAGAAAGGGAAGATTCCCAAAATCAATCATATGAACAGTGCAATATACTTAGTTCTCGTACTTGATATTAAAGCTTCCACTCCTTCAATCCTTAAGATCCAGCTCAATTACTCATGGTCCCTCTCTTTTTTTCATGAAGCCAAACACCAAAACCCTAAGCTTTCTCTTTTCAACCCGTAACCATAAAGAGAGAGAGAGAGAGAGATCTCCCTCAAAATACCGATCTCTTGAATCTCCAGGAATCCTAAATAGGTGAGTGGGGTAAATATCTCCCTAAGGAAATTCCTACCTTGTCCTTAAGCACAATTGAACTCCCATAATTTCAATTCCTTTCAACTTAACCCCAAACTTCTAATTTACTTCAATTGTGTCCTTTCCTTTAATTATTATTTAATTCAACTCATATACTTACATACTAAAATTATCAAAATACCCCTCTTGGGACTTAACCTCAATAATTGTAAAATAATCCAAATTTTACATTAATTAACGATAATTCTCATTAATTAACAATAATTTGATTAGGGTCATGATTGGGGCCTCACATTCAGTGTTGTTCTTTCATTAGCTTAGGCATGTTCTAGGGTCATAAAAATGCATGTTTTTGAGTTTAAGTGAATTTTCTCTATTTTTGGCTTTAAAACTCTTCATTCTATCTAATTTTCAAGTGATAGATAGGAAAAAAGGCTGATAGATGATCGTCGATCACGGCAACTGATGGGATGTCTTAGTGCATTCCTCTCATCCTGTCCCTCTTATTCTCTTGGCTTTCTGTATATCCTTTTGGCCATTTGTCCATCTTTTTAGGTTTATTTATATGTTATTTTACATGTTTAATTTATATAGCATATTTAATTATATTTTAATCTTATTATTGCTCTTATTTTTGTATGTTTAGCATAATGTAAATTTGATGTTTATTCAGGCATGCATTTTTTATGTTATTTAATTTTATTATTTTGTTTATTGCTATATTATGATGCTAATTATCTTATTTTTTATGTGTTCTTTGAGCTATTATTTTTCATGCATTTGAGGGGTCCTTTTGGAGACTAATAGCTTAGAAAGACTGTGTTTGGATGATTTTTAATATTTGACCCTTTTCCTTTTTATTACATTTAATTTATGTTTTATTTTGGTTCATTTCATTAAGTTAATTTTTTTACTTCATTATTCCTTTTTTTTTTTATAAATTTCAAATGTGGGGATGTAACTTGTAGCAAAAAAGAGATTTTTGGCATGTTAATGAAAAATTTACTTAAAATGTTTTATAGATAATTAATTAGGTTTTTCTTCAAATAAAATAGATCAATGTCCACTTTTATCCCAAAAACCAAACTAAGGAACTTTTTGTAAATATGCATAAGGAAATCAATATTTTCAAACCCAATAAATTTCCCAATTTAGAAATGCTATTTTTATTTTCATCATGGATAATTTACCTCTGTAATAATTTAAGTAGGATTATTTGATTGATTTATTGATTACTTTTATTTATTCGATTTCCAAATGCTTGATATATTTATTTAATTAAATTGTAATTCATCGTGTGAGAAGGAAGGTAGTGGACTAATAATAAAAACTTAATAATAAGAAGCATCTAACCAGGGTGTAGGTAAGAGTGATGTCCTAAAAATCAATCTCTATTTGGACATCAAAAGTTTGGCATTAAATTTCCAATGTTTTGTTGGATGGTGACTTTGTGATACCTATCTAGCCCACATTAGACACACATTTATGGGTTAGCCATCAATAATAAATTGGGTCTAAATCACTTTTTATTGTGAAGTGCCCAATTTGGGAGTTTTTATGAGCCTCGTATGACCTTGGACCTTAAAAATGGACCTTTGAGAATCAAATTGGATTCGGGTAAACTCCGGCACGTAACACACTACCAAGCTCCTATAATTGCCATGAAGATGCTAGGTTACAATCACATCATATAATATTAAATCTTGAGTTTAAAGTTCAAAATCTAGATATCATTTCATTAACTAAACACTACTGTATAAATCAGGTTATATATATATATATATATATATGTATGTATACATATCTATGCAATCCTAGTTTATGAAATATTATATAGCTTGCATACATAGCTAAACTAATTAAATCTACTGCCTGTGACTTTAGGGATCTTCATCTTGCCTTTCCAAAGCTTTGGTTCATGACAACCCTTATCTCATTCTTACATGGAAAAAAATAAATCCACATGCTAAGTTTAAATTTAACAAAGTGCCTTTTAATATAAAAAAATAAATAAGTTTCCTTAATTAGATTCCATATCTATAAATTCTTTCTCATTAATATTTGTATTACTCTATTCTTATTACATAAATTCATAGTTAAATTCATAATAACAAAACTCACCACTATTGTTCAATCCATATTTACTTGCTATCTTTAGTGCTTGAGTAATAATATGCATAAATGTGTATATACATATACACCTCAATAGCCTTATAACCTTATCATAATTATATAAGGAACTAAATATCGGGTTTTATCCATTATGTTAACTTTAACACTTCCTCACTTTTTAGTCCACCAAGATTTGATTTTATATCAAATCATAAGTTTTATCCATATTCAGACATACTTTTTACTCATGCTTATCAGAAACATAAAGTAAGTACACCTACATGGAGGTTCGTATCGGGCATTATTATTAATTATCATATTAGTAGACATAGTTAATAAATAAAAATAAAATAAATTAGAGTCAGACTTTATACAGGCCCAAAAACTTTATTAATAGATCAGATCAAATCATAGAATAGCAGAACTATAGTAGATCAAATATAGATTTTTCTGTTTTTTCTACAAGTGTGGATAATGGGGATAAAAGATTCTGATAAGTGATATCAATAAAAGGCACATCAAAGGTATCAATAGAAAAGGCAGAAGCCTTAAGGTAGATGGGATATACATCTTGAAATAGAAGATAATGAAATGTCATAGAAGCAACTATAAGACCCCCTTCTAATTATGCACACTATCGACATCCAACACTTTAATAGAATACGGTGTTGTAGACCCTAGATGCTAAGGCGACTTTTGATCAGGGTTACCTAATGAGGAAAATGTTTCTCGTAAATAGATAAGGAATAAAAGTGCCACATTTTATCTTGTATTTTATATTTTTAAAATGTTTTTTGTGCTCTCCCATAGGGTTTTAAATGTTTAAAAATCCTTTATAAGTGTTTTTCTTCTTTTCCATCTATTAGAAAGGTTAAAATGGGTTCTAAGATTTAAAAAAGTAAACAATCAAAGGGTAAGAGTCAAGGCCATGACTTACTCTTTGGAAAGCATTTTAACGGGAATGAGCACAAAAACATGGGAAAAAAGAGAACTGAAAAAATCTGATTTTATTCCAATCAAAAGAATGATTTTTTCGTTGGGCTTTTAACCTCTAGATTGGTAAAAAAAAGGGGGCTCTTCTAGATGGTTTTCTTTGTCTCTTGCTCTCTCTCACCCAACACACAAACACACTCTATTTTAAAGAAAAACCAAGTCACAGAGAAAGGAAAAAAGGGATAAGGAAGCCAAAAACATTTGTTCCCTTATTTTTTGATGGAACCAATACTGAGGTTAATATTTTAGAGTCCCAAAATCATCCGAATCTAGTGTTTAAATTTGACTTACAATAAATTCCTATTTTTCCATATTAGTAGCTTGAATTCCCATTTATTTGATTTCTTGGATTTGATCTTATTTTTGAGTTATTAATGGAGTTTTATGCCTATCTCATTCATTAAATTGTAAAAACCCATTTAAATAGTGTAGAAATTGAGTAAATAGGTGATTTATAATTTACTATTCGTCATCATTTTTAGTTTGTTCAAACTTTGGATTATTTATTTTCTTGCTTTGATCTTGCTTTTCTTCATTCACTACAAGAAAAATCCTAATTTCCAACGAAAAATTACCGATAGAAGAAATTTTTCCGTAGGAAAAATTCTCAGGAAAAATGTGTATTTCGATGGAATAAAAAATTTTCCATACATAATGAAGTGAAAATTTCCCGCCAAACTTTACAGATGGAATAAAAAAATCCATCATTAAATTGGCGCCAATATTTCACGGCTGAAATTGCACACAAAATTTACCAATGGCATATTGATTTTATCAGTAATTTACCAACATAATCCTTTTTTTGTAGGTAAATTTCCTACAAAATCATGTTTTCATTGGTAAATTACATATGAAAATTGAATTTCGTAAGGAAATTACTAACGAAATGTTAATTCCATCTGTAATGTCCCTAACGAATTGCATTTCCATACGTAATTTCCTCACGAAATGGCATTTCTGCAGGTAATTTTCCTATGAAATGGGATTATACAGTGCCATTATTTTAATGAGTTATTAATTTCATAATTGTTATGGTTAGGAAAGCTACTGTAATTTGCATTATTTATATATGTTCATTGGTCAGCATACACTACGGCTGATAGCTTGCTATTTATGTATTAGGTAGGGCCGCACAGCCTTAGCAATCTTTGTGGTACTGTAAAGTTTATTGGTTTTTTAGATATTTCATAATTGGATTTTTTTACTCCCATTTTGGATGACATTCTTCTCACTGAACCCTATCACTACTACTAAAGTCAAATATCTACATGAGAAAACTAATAGGCTTATGTCATGTGTTATGTTTTTAACTAGTTGATGCGTAGTCCATTACGTAACCAATCAATCGTATTCAAATGTAGTCTTTTCCCTTGTTATGTAGGTTTTTAAAGGGGTTATTAAATATATATTTTATTCCATATGATATGTAACCTCTTATTAAATTTCGGTGGTTTGTTATTTATCTTTGTAAAGCATGTTCTTCATATGTTAATGTTCTATTGATCATCTATTTGGATCATGGGTATCTATTTATGTTTTTTGCAATATATTTATGAAAAAAATTTGTTCATGAATTTAATTCATTGTGTATGTCAAACAAATTTCATAGCCATCATACAGTGACATATAATTCCATTGGTTATTCAAATATTGAAACACAAATGGCCAGCTAGATAAAGAAGCTTTATTCTTGATCTCGTTGCATCCGCTAAAACTAATCAAAAAATTTGTGAGAATTGCATGACTAAATTAAAAGTAAGTCTGTAGCCTTTCATCTTTTTTTGAATTTACTCCCTTATTTTTATACTTTTTAATAGACAGATAACTAACTTGTTACTTGTTTGCTTCTAAACGAAGAATTTTTTGATTTCTCACGTGGTGAAATGACTTAATAGAAGATTGAATAGCTTAAATAATCACTAAACGGGTAATTGTATGAGCACATTTTAAATTTGTATGATTGTATTTCTTACTGTGAACACAGAATGGGACTTGGTTATCAAGTATTACTAGTGTAAGTTGCTCCATTTTGGCTATGGCTATGCTGATTGAGAAATATAGTGATTTATGGTTGTTATCAATTATTCATTTAGGTATTTAGAGACTCTTACATGTGGTTTGTTTCATATGGTTCAGGTATTATTGATTTGAAGGTGTGAAGAAGCTCCTATTGAGCATTTAAATGAAATTGCGATTGGCTTCTTTTTTAATATGCATTTTCTTGGCTAAATAACTACAAGGGTAACTTGCAAACAAGTTCAACTAAAATCATGAATTTTTTTTAAGACCAATTACCTTCACCATTATTGTTATTTATGAATTATGAGTTTATTGACATTTAAATACTCATAGACAATGATGAATGGCTTGCTATGTCTGTTGGCTGACCCCCATTCATCTCGTAAAGATAAGATAAATAATGATGTGCAATGGCTATTTAGTTAAAATGTCATATTGCTACATTACCAAAAATTGATGAATATATTATTATTCATGCTTTTAGTAACTGATCCCATGACCACAGATTGGAAAACAGTTAGGTATCTGGGGAATTACTGAATTCCAACCACCTTTTATGATGTTGGGTGTAGCTTCAGCTTACTGGGTTGACAAGGCTTCAACCGTTGAACATATGTCAATGAACTTCTCCTGAGCATCCATCCATTAGTCTTGTGGTTTCTCCTCAATTCTTCATATCATCATAGAAAAGTTGTTATCTTGCAACGTATTTATAACGTCTTCGTTGTGAGTAAACAATTTTTTAAATTCTAGTTATAGAATAAAAATGACAATGGTTGGTCATAGTTTGATCTGATAGCATTAATAGTGAATTTAAAATATTAAATCATGTTAGTTATACATCATAAAATAACAGAGGATAGTTTGATTATGTCAAAGCCTTAAATTGGAAAGAACTTTGTTTGCTTATCTTCTGTTGTTAGGCCTTATGCATAATAAGGAAGGAGTGGTTTATGATCTCGACATAATTGCAAAATTGGATCAGAAGAAGGTAAATTTCAAATTTAATTTAATGGATAGTCTGCTAGATATGGCAATATTTTAATTAATTGAGCAGTTAATGTTAGAGATGGCTGTTACTTATTCTATTTTATTGTTATATTCAATGATTTAAATTTTCTTATATATGTATATATCTAAATTTATTTTAGTTTGCCTAATTTTTATAAATTATTTTTATGCTCTTTGTACAAATATTCTCTATGAGTTCACTACTTGCAAGATGCGTACCTAATTGCTTATTAATTAAATAGAACATACACTCAAATGAATTTTTAATTAGGTGTTGAAAGCAAAAGGAATTATGCAGATAAGAAGTATTAACCAAAGGGAGACAGAATATGTATAGTCATTAGCATATTAATAAATCATTAACATAATAGTCTCGTAATAGTTATTGGCATGTGATAGTTAGAACATTGCTATTGTTTAAAATATGCTATTAAGTTTCTAGCATGTGATAGGTTTTTCTATTTGATTGCAAGTAAATTTAGGTTTGCAGCTTAAATTTTGAGAAAGGACATCTATTGATCATAATGTCTTTATGCCTTTTGTGCTAATAGAATCAACATATTATCGTCACCTATAATTAGATATTTATTAAAATTATGTAATACTTTTTAGTGATGGAATGGTGATGGATAATTAAGTCGTAATTTTTTTTTATCATGAGAAAACTTTATTGACGGAAATTTACTTACCGTCACTAAATTTACCTATGGAGCATATCATTCCGTAAAAAATTTGCCTACGGAATACTTATTTATGTCGATAAAATTTTCAATGGAAAATATAATTTCATCAGTAATTTTAAGGAAAAAAATAAATCCATCGATCAATATCACAACTGATGATAAATTTTTGATCTGCACCACCTGACGAAATTAATGATGGATGACGTTTTTCATCGGTAAAATTGCCTATGGAAATATTTTCCATTGGAAAAGGTGCTTACAACCGATTCTCTTATGCCTTTTTTTGTCATTAAATTCCATTGGCGTTTTGGTTTTCCTATAGAAATTCACTCAATTATATCGGGAATTTTCATTTAAAAAAATGAATTTTTCTTATAGTGATTTAAATCATGCATGTTATTCATGTATAATATTGAGCTTTGTGCCTTTTCCATGCTTTAAATTGGTTAAAAATGAGTTTTGGGTGTTTTTGGCCATTAATGGTGTCAATCAAGTCATTGGAAAAAGTTTCTAGGTTGAGTCACGGCCTTGACCACGAGTCAAAGTCATGACTCACTCGGTGTGACCCACCCTATTTCTCTTTTTCCCCCTTTGCTCCGTGACTATATCTTTTGGCCTCTCCCATGCATATGACTCACTCCCTTAGCCCTTTTTTCACTCATTTTCATTATTTTCATGGTTTCTTATATTATCTATTATTTATTTAATTACTATAATTTGTTTTCTTTTATTTATTCATGTATTAATTTGACATTTTATTTATTTATTATTCACATTAGTCTTTATTTACCAATTTATAATTGATTCTATTAATGTTAATATTATTATTTACCATACAATTTGTATAACATGCCTAATAATTTTATTTATTTATTATAATTTATTGCATTTTATTATTATTAACATTTATTTTATGTAAATTATGCATTTGTATATTTACACTTATGTTTAGTTCTCTTTAGTTCAATTATTTATTGTTAATATCATTATTGTATTATTATTATTATTATTATTATTATTATTATTATTATTATTATTATTATTATTATTATTATTATTATTATTATTAACTTATTTAAATGATTTAGCATACGAGTGCCTATAAAAGCTGTATAAATTTCAGATGTATCATGCATTTTAAATATTTGGTCTAATTTATTTCTATTATATAAAATCAATTATTCATCTAATATACTTGAGTTAACTAATTATTTATCGTCTATTATTTGATTTTATTCATTATTAACTCATATTATTATTTTCTATCTTTTTAATGCAGATAACCCATCCCCACATCGAATTGGGTTGGAAAATTAGAGAACAAGATGGAGCACATTAGCCTAGGATTTATTTCCCTCTCTATTCATCTTTTTGGGCATGTATTAATATTTTGTGCTTTTTATGCAATTGATTGTAATAGTTTAGTAATACATGATTTCTGCATGATAATTAGAAAAATTCACATTAAATGTTTTCTACTTAATTAATTAGGGTTTTCACGTAAAATAGACCAATGTCCACTTTTTATGCCAAAAATTACACAAATTATTCTTTTATAACATATGCATGAGGGAATCAATGTTCCCAAATTAATCAATATCTTAATTTATGCATGTTATTTTACTTGTATTATTATTCTTTTCATGCCTTGCTTCATTTATTGCAAATAAATAATTATGTTTAAGTGTTTAACTAAAATTCACTAAATGATTTTAAACAAGTTTAAGCATGATTTTCTAAAATAAAAAGGGACAAATGTCCTAATTTTGACCCACAAAATAACATGTAAATTAAGGATTTTATTTCTTTAAAATAAATTATTTTAGCACAATTCTCTTTCCTAAGATGCATGGGCTCAATGCCCTCTTTTTTACATTTGTTCCTATATTATCTAATGCTTTCTATACATTGCTTTTACAACTTTCATATACATGCTTTACGGCATTCCAATGTGCTTGAGTATGTTTAACATTTCTAGCATGATAATTTGTGTGAGAAAAGAGATATAATAAATTAACCATTAAAACTCATTTATATAATGCTAACCAAAGGTATAAATAAAAGTAAGGTCTCAAACTATCTCTCATCTTGGCCTCATATGATTAGAACTCACTTTTCCAATATTTTATTAAGTGGAAACTTTATGATCCCTATCTTTTGGTGCCCAAGAAATGTGCTTATAGGTTGATCATCAATAATAGATGGAAATAAAACCCTATCTATTGCGAAGAGGCCAACCTTTACAAGTTAAATAAATCTCTATCTAGTCTCAAACTCTAAAAGCAGGCCTTCGAGAGTAAACTACATGCTTATAGGGTTTGGTGTGCATCACAGTGGTGACTCTATTGTGTAACATGAGATTTCTCTCTGAAAGTACCTTTGGTTAATTTGATATGAATGGGTTTAAAGATTAAGGTATAATATCTCATTACAAAATAAATTGTATTGCATTTATGCTAGGGCCATAGAATTAAGTTAGCTATCCCTTTTTTTTATCCCCAGTGCAATCCCAAAGTATGACTCTAAGTTCACTCAATGTAAGGAAGTGTTAGGGAGGACCAGTAACCTAAGCCTCATACTTTCTGGTATCAAATTGTGGTCTAATCGATCATTGTGCTCGTGATGAGCTTGATCCATTGGCAAGGACCACGCTGGGGTAGCCTTAAAACTGTACCACCAGACTGAAAACCCATGTAACAGTATAGACACATCCACTAGGGGGCATATGCCATACTAAGTTACTCATTATGTGGGTCCTTATATGTTGAATAAATCCCAAAAAAATTAGATGTTTGCTCATTAAGGGCTTTCATGCCCTTGTGAGTGCATTTCAATTTATTTAGATTATTTAAATACATAATGGCCAAAATTCATTTGCATACGCTTTTAATAAAGAGAGGTTATGCTACCGATTTTCCACCGTACATCATATGCATTCATTGGGTTCCTTGTAAATCCATGAGTTATTCCCACCTAGGAAAGATGCAGCATGACCTCCAGTATAGGAGCAACAAGGTTGGAAGGATTTTTATTTCTTTCACACATGTTTGTCTATGTTGTATACATGTGCATGCATTGTTAATGCATGTGCATGCTTAATGTGAATTAACCATATTGCCATTTTCTTTTAAAATAATTACCTCTAGGTCCTAACCTACAATGCATTGACTAATCAAACATATATCAATAGTATTATTAATTAAACACACATAGTTTTTCCTAGGGCAGGGGCCTCATATTTCTTTCCCCTTTAAATGAATTTTGTCTGCAAAACTCATACCTGATTTAAATAATTACGGGTGCTGTGTTCTTATGACTTATTCGGGTTCCCAAATGGCTTATTCTATACCATGATGTTTCCACCTTGACCTCTTTCTTGTCCTTTACCTAACGAGGGTATATTAGAAGCTCCCTTACTACTCCACTATATAGATTTTTCTTGTTGCTTCAGTTGACAGTTGGCCATAAAGTGTTTGGTGCTGCCACATCTAAAATATGCACCTTTAGCATTCGACATATGCCATAATATCTACGAAAATAATAAGTAAATTCTAGTGGCTATCCTCTGCCCTATCCTGTTAATGCCCCTCTATTAGATTTAATTATTGTAAATGATCCTTGTCGCTTTCCCTTTATAGTAGGATTGTTAATAGATTTAGCTAGTTGATTTCCCTATACAACCCTAGGTCTCTTTCCTATTGAGGAACCACCTCTAACAAAACTCTTCTTCTACATTATTTCTTTATTAGCTTGTTCATTATTTTCTATTCAAATAGCTACTTGCACCAGTTGTTAAAAATTCACAAGTTGCAATGATGTAGGTCCCATCAACTATATCTTCAGAAGCTTTCATTGCATATTCTTGAGCAAGGGTTGTAGAGATAATAGGTCAATAAACTATCTCAAATGAATTTTGATTGATCTTTAAATTGACTAGATCTACCTTGATCTCTTTCTTGTCCTTTAAATAATGAGGGTATATTAAAAGCTCCCTTACTACTCTACTATATAGATTTTTCTTATTGCTTCAGTGGACGGTTGGTCATAAAGTGTTTGGTGCTGCCACATCTAAAATAAGCACTTGTTAGCATTCGACATATGCCATAATATCTACTAAAATAATAAGTACATTCTAGTGGCTATGCTCTACCCTATCCTATTAATGCATCTCTATTAGATTTAATTATTGTAAATGATCCTTGTCATCTTCCCTTTATGGTAGGATTGTTAATAGATTTAGCTAGTTGATTTCCCTATGCAACCCTAGGTCTCTGTCCTATTGAGGAACCACCTCTAGCAAAATTATTCTTTTACATTCTTTCTTTATTAGCCTATTCATTCTTTTCTACTAAAATAGCTACTTGCACTAGTTGTTAAAAATTCACAAGTTGCAATGATGTAGGTCCTATCAACTTCTCCTTAATTTGATCATTTAAACCGTCCTCCAACTGTCAGCATCTAAAAGCTTCAGTAACATGAGTTTAAGAGCATACTTACTCAAGCTACTAAACTCTTTTTCATACTTAGCAATGGTCATCCCCTTTAGTTCAAATTCTAAAATTGCTTGAAATTTACTTCTTTATATGGTTTGGTCACATGCTTCCATTTAAACTCATCCTCAAAGAACTCCTAGTTAAGTGGGTCGGTAGTTGAGGTTGCTTTAATACCAATTTTCACCAATCATATGCCATCTTTTCCATTAAGGATATGGCATATGTTATGTTTTGATTAGCTGGATATTGACTCTTATTGAACACTTATCTAATTTTCTATAGCCATAATTTTACTTTCTCAGACTCCTCTAAAGTGATACCCAAAAACTCTTTTACACCATGCTTTTTAATTTCCTTATTGGGAGATTTAGGTGCTATCATCCTTTGTAAAATTTGACCCATATCTTATGAAATCTTCAACAGTGCTTCCTCAAGAGCAGTAACAAGTATATCTCCTTAGATAGAAGCTGAAGATTCTAGGTTGGAGGGGTTTAACAGCACGAGAGAATTACTTTTAGTAGTTTCCTCTTTAGCTTCCCTTGATCCCTCAATGATCTAATATCTATAAGAAAATAGGGACATATGCATTAGGACAACATAAATAATGTTATATACACGTATGTTCTTAAACTTCTATTGGTCAGAACTGATTAAACATACTTTGATACAAAAAAATTTAATGCTCATTATAATTTTCTTGATCTCACTGTTACCAAACGTATTATGTGACATATATTATTCATATCATAGTCTATTTATACACACATTATGATAACATTTTGTCATTTACATGTATACAACATTATATTCATTACAACCTTCAATATGTACTCTTATACAATAAAAAAATTTATAAATGTTATGTTATCTTTACATTTAACTTCATTTAGTATAAAATGTTATATATTATAACAAAAGAAAAAGATAACAACTTCATACCTTGACTCTTTATAATTTTTGTGTTCGCTTTGATGTTGTACTTCTTATCCTTGTTGGAAAATCCTAGCTTGAGTAGCTACATGAATGAATACCCATGCTAAGCTATAGAGCTTAGTGAGTAATAGTTAACATAACATGTGAAGAACCACTAACAGTGGTCATTCCAAAGCACACAAGATATGGGTTTACATTCACATTAATCATAAAAGCAATTCCACACAATGAGTAAGAACAACATCGCTACAATATTTAAAAGTAAGTTCAATCATACATAGTACAACATTACATTGCATTTACTTTATCCTTTCATTATTTTTCTATTAGTTTCTGCCTATGTTTTGTGGGTGTGGATAAAGGGTACTATTGATACTTATAGGCATCAATCATATGAATACCTATAGCATTTAACCTGTAGATACCTAAAGGTATCAAACTTTTGGACTAATGGAGGGTCGAGGCTATGGTCCTAAATACTGAGAAAATGTGGACCTAAATGAGATCAACTATAGTAGATCTTGAAGGAGATGAAGCTTGGTTATCAAGTGCGTGAATAGTTAAGAGTTATTACTGTATATTTTTCCTTATTTCATTGTATGTGTTTTCTTAGCTGAGATTAAGTGTTCAACCTAGTAAATTAGATGAGTTAAGAATGTTTTAAAGCTTTAATTTTCACTAGTGTAAACATCTGGGTGAGATTTGGACATCAAAATAATTGATCTAAGAAATTTGTGAACCCTAGGCTGCCTGAATTCCTATACACGGCCACTTGGCTTTTTCCTCTTTGAGATGCACTGCCACTTGGCCATTTCCTTTATGAAATGCACGACCACTTAACTTCTTTGTATTTTC
Organism: Excoecaria agallocha; assembly: GCA_037975025.1. NCBI lineage: Eukaryota > Viridiplantae > Streptophyta > Magnoliopsida > Malpighiales > Euphorbiaceae > Excoecaria > Excoecaria agallocha. The sequence goes on along the minus strand of CM075811.1, from coordinate 60,439,376 downwards.
CTTGCATGACCACTCATGCTTTTATTTCCTTGGATGCATGGCCACTCATGCTTTTGTTCCATGAAATGCACGACCACTTGGCCACTTACCTCATGAAATGCACGACCACTTGGCCATTGAGCTTATGAAATGCACGACCACTTGCCATTTTCCTCATAAAATTCACGGCTAATTGGCCATTTCCTTCATGAAATGCACAACCAATTATACATTTTCTTTTCTATGGTTCTTCTTCACCCCAAGCTACAAATCATTTAAAAATCATGAACGAGTATTGTGTGGTATATAAATGAGGTAACCAAGTTAGCAATGAATAATGATGAAGGTGATTGTATATCAAAGTTGTGGATAATATGTTATTGGATTATTGATGAATCAATATAGTTGTAAAGTCTTCTCAATGCTAAAGTTAGTAAGATATGATAAGAATGGTGTGATTGTAGGATGAGATATTATATAAATTTGAAGGATATAAACGTATTTATATAAGGAAATAGATTGAACTAAATTGTAAGTCATCTATGCCATCAATATGTTGTATAGGGCAAGATCATTCAATTAGAGAATCCTTATGTATGTATATAGAAGAGTGAAAAGCTTTCTAAGAATAAACCTATAAAGTTATGATATAGAGACCACTTAAACTCTTAATTAGAGGGCCTTGTGCATGGCAATGCTACTATAAGTTATGTTGTTAAAAAGTATTTTAAGGCTTAATGAGCATAAAACTAAAGAGAGAATGAGGCAACATAGTAACTTAAATGATATGTTAATTAATGTGTCCTGCAAAGTTGTTATAAGGTATGTACTAGGTCAAGGGATGATTCTATCCAAAATACTATGATTTAACCTAGTGATAATAAGATAATAGTTACAAGGTTGCATGTCTAAGTTAAAAGAAATGGGACATCACAATTTATGTTAAATTATGAAACTGTAGAAGCTTAATTACACTGAAGGTCATAAGAAGCTTGATTTTACTAAAGGTTATAAGAAGAATTAATGATCAGCATTGATATATATATATATATAATAACCTGCTCGTTTGTTTGCTCATGCATATACTATATTATAATTAACATATGCCCATCAGTAGTGTGCTAATGACTAAGATGAAATAATCTCACACAACTTACCTAAATATAAAATGTTATAAGATGAAAAATACAAGTAAGATAATTGAAGTATATATCATTATGTTGAATTGTATAACTTGTTGTCTATAATTTGATAGACCATGAAAGTGAATCAAGGGATTAAATATGAAAAAGTGTTGAACTTAAGCTATAAGAGAACCTACTTATTTTATTACATGGATCATAAATGCTTGAGTGTTACTATATATGATTATGTCTTAATATGAATAAGTATGAGAAGAGGGAAAATATTCATAGCAAGCAATAACAAGGTACATCATCGAAAACTATCCATGAGTTATGTAAGTTTTATATAGTGTATAGTTGATATGAGCATGGTATGATGAGTAGCCTAGCTTAATAGGTGAACAAGTATGAGTAATAAAAGTATGTATTGTCGTGATTCAAGATGCATTTATGTATGTATGTATGTATGTATATATGTGTGTGTGTGTGTGTGTGTGTGTGTGAGGGGGGCGGGGGAGGGGGGGGGGTGAAGGGGACATGTATATAATTTTATGAAGGCTTTTAGTAGCAAGATCTACAATTTCATATTGCTTCATTGGAATCACGCTTAATGCTAACCATGCATAAATGTAGATGCAACTATGTGGTTACATGACCTGCATCCATGTGTAATAGAGCCTAAAGCTCAACATTGATGTATGATAAGGTTGATATGCATTCTCTTATGAATTATGGCTTTCAGCCAAGAGATGTACTAAGTAAAGAATAATATTTTTAATCAAATATGTTCTTAAAGTGGTTAAACTTGTGGGTCTTAGTTCAGTTATGGATTAGATGGCATGCCTAGAGGGATACAGTCGTAGTTGCCATAGTTGACCCTGATTAGCTCTTGTTCCTTATTGGAACCATTGTTCGGCCTTGTTTGGGCCTATTGTTTGTTCCTTACTGGAACCATTGTTTGGCCATATTTAGGTCTATTGTTTGATATCTTCGGATATCCATTATTTGATACCTTCGGGTATACATTGCTCCCGTTATCCACTCTTTGAACCAGTACTTAGGTAGGCTAGTAAAGATAATGAAAATGTGCATAAAAGAAAGTAATACGTGCATCAATTGCTTTAGTTTTGTAATGTACACATGATGAATGGATTATTGTATTGTTTTGTCTTTAGTTTCTTTTTACTATAAACTATCTTTATGAAATGAAATGCGATATTCAGTATGACATGATTGTAAAATATATTAAAGTTATAAGAAATGAGACATATATAATAATCTTCATGTATGTGGAAGTTATGAAATGTTTGCATGTGGTATGAAGATTTTATCAGTTAATCATGATATGTCATACCTGTTCTTTGAAATGGCATACAAATATGTTAGTAAGTATATGAACATTTACACATGTATGTGCATATGTATAACACTGACATAAACCAAAATGTAATGTATAAGGAAAAAATAATGTCTTTTAGTTGGCCATGCGAAGATAGCTATGAGGGAATACATGATTATGAACTTGTAATGAGAATTAAATGATATATATATATATATATATACATATATATATATAAGTGTGAAGTAAGCATGCCAAATAATATCTCATATTAATGTTGCATGACCTAAGCAATCCCTTAAGCTTTGATTTAATATCGAATGTAAATCCTGTGTAGCCAATATAAGGGAATGCTTTGAACTGAAGTGTTATCCTATCAAAAGCCCGATGTCGAGCGCTTATGAATAAAAGGATGTTGAGGTGTCTAAATAATACTATTTTAATAGAAAGAAAAGATTATGATAATGTAAATGATAAGTTTAGTTATAAAATGATTTAAGCAATGCTCTAGACTTTAGTAAAGATGGTAGCTATGGTTAAGGTTAAGAACTCCCCAGTATATACATTGTGTAATGATTAATATTTTATACCCATATGTTATTTTTTGTTATTGTGATTGTTGCTTATGATATGAGGAACAATTAAAAGTGGTTGTCCATATATTTTTTTCCCCACTAAGCTTTATAGCTTAACGTGGGTTTGTTTATCCGTATAGGTTTAGGATAAGCTCCAGTCGATTGATAGCTATAATGGCTAGACAACCCTTAAAGAGAGGATCTGGCAGATTGCAGTCGTCAAAGGATTTCATTATATTGTTTGCCAATTATGTTAGGCTTTCTTATTTATAAGTTTGATTTAATTTATTGTGGCATGTAATCATGGCCTGTGTTATTATTATTATTATTATTATTATTATTATTATTATTATTATTATGATTTATGCCTAATATCTATTAGGTATGATGATGATTGATGATTATCCATGGTTAAGGGATTAGGGTGTTATAGTTAGTGGTATCAGAGCGCCCAGGTTTAGCCTTTTATGGGCAATAAGGAAATTAAGAGATGTTCTTGAAGGTTGAGATGAGTTGGTCTAGACCATGGTGTTATTGTTATTGGCATACATATTCTAATGATTGTGATAGATGTTTGGCCTATGATTGATGCATATTGGAGCACTATTAGGTTCTGATTAAAAAAAATTGTGAGATGATATATAAGGAACTATCGGTATCTCTCACTTCCTGATATTAGAAGTGCTTAAAAGCCTTGATGTTCTATGATTAAAGTATAGCATGAGTTTGATTATAAGTATGTCTAGATTGTTTATTAATGTGTCTAAGGAAAGGTTATATGATAAGAAGTGAATTTGTGTTTTGGCATTGCTGAGCATGATAGATGTTGAGGTTATTAAGATGCTCTATATATACAATTATCAGAATTTTCCTAATCAGCATGGGCAATTAAACATATGCCATTGTTTCAGGATGGGATAAAACATTTCTAGTTTATAACCATATGCATTGGTATTCTATTGTATACGTGGAAGCATTAACGCATTGCATTGCATCCCATATCATATAAATAGCATTAAATCACATTTTGGCCCAACTAAAAGGGAAAACTGATAGAAATTATAATGAGCATAAGAGTATCTGGAAATCTGAGATAGATACTAATGATGGAGATAGATGAGTTTGTTTTGGCTATATTTACTTATAGCTAAGATAGAGTTTGGGAATTGCTAGCAGTAAAGATGAAGACTACAAGTTTGAATTTCGACGGTGAGATTCTTTTAAGGATGAGAGATTTGTAAGGACCCAATCATAATCCTAATGAGATTATGGCAAATTAATAAAGATTAAGATTTAATAAGGCAAAATTAGATTATTTTACATTATTAAAGTTAAGTCATATAAAGGGTATATTGGTAATTATGCACATGTGTATTGGAGTGTAGCTAAAATATTAAGAAAGGATGTAATTGAATTAATTAAGAAGTTTGGGGTTAAATGTTAAGAAAATAAGTTTTGAGGGTTAAAAAATGCATAAAGGCAATCTTGGAATTTCCTGACTAGGATATTTACCCCACTCACACTTTTAAGACTTCTTGAAAAAGGTGGATATCAAGATAAGGGCAGAAAAGAGATCTCTCTCTCTCTCTCTCTCTCTCTCCCTAGTTATTGATTGAAAAAGATAATGGCTTAGGATTTTGAGACCTAACATCTTTAAGGTAATGTCTCCTTTCTTCCTCTTCTTAGTTTGAGTTAGGGTTTTGGGGGATTAAGAAATCTTGTTATTATCACCTTGTGTAAGAAAAAGAAAGAGAGAGCTAGATTAGTGAATCTCGAAGGAGATGAAGCTTGAATATTAGGTATGGGAATTGTTATGAGTTGTTACTGTATATGTTTTCCCTCTTTTGTTGTATGTGTTTTCTTAGTTGAGATTAAGAGTTCAACCTAGTAAATTAGATGAATTAAGAATGTTTTAAAGCTTTAATGTTCACTAGTGTAAACATTTGGGTGAGATCTGGACATTAGAACACTTGATCTGAGAAATTTGTGAACCCTAGGCTGCCTGAATTCCTATGCACGGCCACTTGGCTTTTTCCTCTTTGAGATGCACTACCACTTGTCCATTTCCTTCATGAAATGTATGGCCACTCATGGATTTCCTTCATACTATGCACGACCACTCATGGATTTCCTTCATGCTTTGCGTGGCCACTTAACTTCTTTGTATTTTCCTTGTATGGCCACTCATGCTTTTATTTCCTTGGATGCACGGCTAGTCATGCTTTTGTTGCTTGAAATTCATTGTCACTTGGTCATTTACCTCATGAAATGCATGGCCATTTGGCCATTTACCTCATGAAATGCACGGCCACTTGGCCATTTTTCTCATTAAATGCACAGCTACTTGGTCATTTCCTTTAGGAAATACGCAGCCAATTATACATTTTTTCAATGATTCTTCTTCACCCTAAGCTATAAATCTTTCATAAATCAAGAACCAGTATTGTGTGGTATATAATAGAGGTAACCAAGTTAGCAATGAATAATGATTAGGGTGATTGTATATTAAAGTGGTGGATAGTATGTTATTGGATTACTGATGAATCAATATAGTTGTAAAGTCTTCTCAATGCTAAAGTAAGTAAGATATAATAAGAATGGTGTGAACGTAGGATGAGTTATTATTTGAATTTGAAGGACATGAATGTATTTATATTAGGGAATAGATCGAACTAAATTGTAAGTCATCTAAGCCATCGATATGCTATATAGGGAAAGATAATTCAATTAGAGAATCTCTATGTATGTATTTAGAAGAGTGAAAAGCTTTATAAGAATAAACCTATAAAGTTACGATATAGACACTACTCAAAATCTTAATTAAAGGGCCTTACGCATGGCAATGCTAATATGAGTTATGTTGTTAAAAAAGTATTTTAAGGCCTAATGAGCATAAAACTAAAGAGAGCATGAGGCAACATAGTAACTTAAATGATATGCTAATTAATGTGTCCTACAAAGTTGTTATAAGGTATGTACTAGGTGAAGGGATGATTCTATCCAAAATACTATGATTTGACCTAGTGATAGTAAGAAAATGGTTGCAAGATTGCATGTCTAAGTTAAAAGAAATGGGACATCACAATTTATGTTAAATTGTGAAACCGTATAAGCTTGATTATACTAAAGGTCATAAGAAGAATTAATGATCACCATTGATATATATATATAATAACCTGCTAGCCTGTTTACTCATGCCTATACTATATTATGATTAACATATGCTCGTCAGGTACTAACAACCAAGATGAAATAATCTCACACAACTTACCTAATTATAAATTGTTATAAGAGGTAAAATACAAGTAAGATAACTGAAGTATATATGATTATGTTAAAGTGTATAACTTATTGTCTATAATTTAATAGACCATGAAAGTGAAGCAAGGGATTAAATATGAACAAGTGTTGACATTAAGCTGTAAGATAACCTATTTATTTTATTATATGGATATAAATGCTTGAGTGTTACTATATATGATTATGTCTTAATGTGAATAAGTATGAGAAGAGGGAAACTGTTCATAGCAAGTAGTAACAAGGTACGTCATCAAGAACTATCCATGAGTTATGTAAGTTCTACATATTGTATAGTTGATATGAGCATGGTATGATGAGTAGCTTGGCTTAATAGGTGAACAAGTATGAGTAATAAAAGCATGTATTGCCATGATTAAAGATGCAGTATATATATATATATATATATATGTGTGTGTGTGTGTGTGTGTGTGTGTGTGTGTGTGTGGTGGGGGGGCATGCATATAATTTTATGAAGGCTTTCAGTAGCAAGATCTACACTTTCATATTTACTTCATTGGAATCATACTTAATGAATACATGTTGATACAACTATGTGGTTACATGACCTACATCCATGTTTAATGGAGCCTAAAGCTCAACATTGATGTACGATAAGGATGATGTGCATTCTCTTACGAATTATGGCTTTTAGCATGTGGAACACATCATGTAATTTGGCTATTTTTATAAGAAGGGCCAATCTATATGCTATTGGTCCAACTATTTGAAGAATTTCATACGAACCAATTACCTTGGGCTCAATTTACCCTTCTTTCCAAAACTCAGTATTTTTCTTAAAAGAGACACTTTCAAGAATACTTTATTGCCTATTTAATACTCAATGTCCTTTCTCTTCAAATTCATATAGGACTTCTGCCTCTCACTTGCTACTTTCAATCTCTATTTAATAACTTTTGCTTTCTCTTATGTATCTTTAATAATGTTTGGACTAATCATTTTGGATTGAGATAATTCAGTCCAATTAAATCAAATTTCTACATTTTTGGCCATACAAAGCCTCAAAAAGTGCCATATCAATTTGGCTCATCCTCTCAACATATCTTCTAACACTTAGATAACCCTCTCACAGTGAGCATCTATTTGAGGGTGAAAGGCTTTACTATATATGAACTGTGTTCGAAAGGGTTACTGTAGACTCTACCAAAATCTAGATTTAAACCTCAGTTCTCTATTTGAAAATAAAGACACCGATATTCCATGGAATAGAACAATCTTATTTACTTACAATACCACCAATTTTTTAATGGAATAATATGCTCAAACCAATATGAAATGAGCCAATTTAGATAGTTTATCAACTACTACCCATATTGCATCATGCTTTTACAAAGTAGGAGGCAACCCCAAAATAAAATCCATAGTAATAATTCCTATTTCCATAGTGGAATTGGAATAGGATTTAGTAGTCCCAAAGGAAAAATAGTGTTCCGCTCTAACATGTTGCATAGTCAAGTATTTGGAAACATAACCCACTATTTTTTTCTTCAAACTAGGCCACCAAAAATTTTCCTATATCTTTAAATTAAGTACTGTCGTTACCAATTCTAAATCATGCATTAAATAGTTTTGTTTATGAGGTTTCATTTGTATGAATACATAAGCTACAACTTTGGCATGCTTCATTAGCATACATTCCAAACCAACTTCGAATACATCCCTATTCATGTTATACTCTTAGCCCAAAACCAGCTATGTTAGAATTGGAGCTTTTGCTAACATCTTTATTAACTGATATCTACCTAGTATTGATTAATCCACTCAAATATGACATCCTTTATCCATAAATTAATGAGTGGCAAAGCAATAACTAAAAATCATTTCACAAAGTGAAGAAAATAACCTATTCAACACATGAAACTTCTCACTTCAAACACGTTTTGAGGCAATCTCTACTATATGAAACAATATGACTACGGAAAAAGACTTCATTTAGAAAAAATTACACTTACTTGATTTGGCAAGCAACTAATTTTACCTCAAAATCCATAAGATAATCATCAAATGCTCCTAATGCTTAGTTTTATTTCTATAATAAACTAATATGTCATTAATTAAACACTAAAAAATTAGTGCAAGCAAGGTTTAAATACCTTACTCAAGATCTATAAAAGCAGCCAGTGCATCTGTTAAACCAAATGGCATGGCTAGAAATTCGTAATGCCCACATTAAGTTTTAAATGCAATCTTATGAACATCCAAATCTTTTAGTCAAAATTGATAGCACCCTAATCACAAATTGATATTTGAAATCACTCTAGTACCATCACAAACATCTCTAAATGTTATTATTTTAGCCATATAATTAACCATTACATTGCATTTTGATAACCAATTCATATGTAATATTGCATCAAACATTTGAAATGGAAACTCAATAAGATCATCCAAAAGTCCTTTCCCCTTGGATCATAATGGGATATTCTTTATAAACTTTAATTAACACAACCATTATGTCCCAATGGTTAGTTACACGAGTATCATAATCCAATTCATATGCATTTGACATATTTCTACCCAAATATCAAATATAAAAATAAGAATGGGTAAAACTCGAATTTATAAATGCATGAATATCAAATCAAAAAGAGAAATGACTAGTTATAACTTCTTTAGAATCTTAGTCCTTTAAAGCTTTCATTGTATAAACTTAGCCAGGAATAATTGGAACTTTGAATGAACCAACTAACTCAATTACATTTTTATTTGAGATCAAAATGGTCGATGCAATAACGCATGAAACACACACTTGGCAAAATTCCCATCAATGCCTAATACTATATAAAATAATAGGGATATTCAGATACCTAAACCCCACTCTATTTTCCAAATGCTTTTTTACCTAATTTAAACTCTAAAGATGATCCCAACCATTACCCAATAATTCTTTTGTACCAAACTTTCTAATCTCGATTATTGGGGCTTTAGATACCAATATTCTTTGTAAGATTTAGGCCATATCTTGACAAAATTTCAATACTACATCTCCGGGGATGGCCGCAACAATCCTATTTCGATTAGAAGATAAAGATCTAAGATTAAAGGAAATTTTTTCTAAAAGGCAAATTACATTCAACAAATTCTTTGAAAATATCTCTAGAATCCTCAATCAATTATCTATAATAAAATAGCGACTTTTTCGTCAAGCCAACACCACACTGTACTTTATTATAGATTTCTAGCCTTTTATTAACCAAAGTTAACTAAACCTAAGTCCTCTGATACCAAATTGTAACACCCACATTCTATTATCCTAACCATATTGTTGTGGCATACAACTTTCACTACAAGAAAAATACAAAATAACGAGGATAAAAATCCTTGCTAAATGATGATTCTTCATTGCTAAATTAATTTAGTGAGGACAAAAATTTTGTAACAAAAGTCATCCTAGCTAAATTTAATGAGGATATTATTTAGCCCTCGGTAACTTTTGCGAGGACAAAGTCCTTGCTAACTTTTGCGAGGATAAAGTCCTCGCTAACTATTACGAGGATTTAGTCCTTGCTAACTATTACGAGGATTAAAATCCTTGCTAATTTTTGCTAACGAGGACTAAATTATCGCTAAATTTTAGCAAGAACAAATTCCATACTAAATTTTGGCATGCATTTTTGTGAAAAATGTTGTTATTGGTAAATTTAACATGAGAATTATCCTCGCTAAATATTGATATGAACTATTTTATTTTCTTAATTTAATATGAAAATTTCATTATTTAAAAATAAACTAAAAAATAACAAATTTATATTTACTCAATATTTAATATAAATATATATTAATAAATAAATTTTTATTTACAAGTGTATAGCATTGCTAATAATACATGCATATATGATAGTAATGATAAAAAGTCGTAAACAATTCATTAGATGTCAGCTACTTCTAGTTCATATAGTTGTTGAGTGATTAATTACAAATAACCATGAACTCAATCCATAATTGAATTTGCTGGCTTATGCATATTAGCAAAAGAAACTCATTCATATGAAGATATCGAAGAAAGTAAAAGCAAACTTTGCACATGGAAGGAATTTCATATAAGAGAAACAATTCATAAATTTCTAGCATTGATTGTTCTTTCATAGCCTGTGAAGCATGCTTTCAAACCATGACATCATTATCCATGTCAAGAAAAACAAAAATATATATGCAAAAAATGTATCTCCATGTCTATAGTGTTAGATATTTGAAATATTTGACCATATAAATAGAAAATAGGCGGCTTGCTATAGGTTCTAAAATTCTCACATCATCTAGGAATGCCATAACCACTCATAGAACTATAAATATATAAGTTTAAGGAAAATAAAAAAATGGATTAAAGTAATAGGATTTAATTACCAATGATAAATAGTTTTGTAGATTGATGCTTTTTGCCAGCATAGAAACCTATCATGTGTGGCCAAACATCTCAAAAAACCACTTATATAAAGGCAATGCACTTAAACTTACTATATAAATAAAAAAAATGAACCATATGATCAAGCAAATTCATATGATCAAAGTGCACTTAAACTTAAGAATATAAGTGAGCCATAATTAATGAAAACAAATCTAAATTGCTTCATTTAAAAAACTAACACAAATCCTGCCTCACATGAAGCAATGCAAAAATACTAAAATTATTGAAAGCAATTATGAAAACTAATAAAATTTTAGCAACAAAAAAATTCTAAATATCACCAAAACCACATATGACTTTGAATCAAAAACTTATTACTTGAAGAAGAAATAGCAGCACAATCATAAAAAAACATAGGACATCAAGTTTCTGATTATAACTTTTTAATTCGCTAGAAGAACATCAAGATCATTTTTATGGTTCAAAAAAATTTTGACCACTCAGAACACTTGAGAACAAAATCATACTTACACATTATGAAGTAACCAAAATAATAAATGACTCTTTTTAACTAGAAATTAATTACATGGCTAAATAAATTGACTAAAAAGAGGCATTGATCTTCATTTTATCATTATCAAAACCAATAGGGCATAAATAGATATTGGACACATAAAGCTTTAAGTAGTACCTTCATCTAAAATTTTCTATAACATAGATTAATGTTTTAGATATTATGTGGTATTGCCATATCTTAATTTAATAGTAACCAATATTTACAAACCTCGACATTGGTAGAATTAAAGTACTTTTCTTTAGACACTGTCTGTTGGCATTTCAAAGCTAAATCTTCTGATATAAACCCAGTTCCATCTGTAAGCTTTGCCAACTTCCATCATTATCTTTAACATCATTACCATTAGCATCCTGTAAATGAATTATGTAATATAATTAAAATATTGCATATAAGGTAGTAAAAAAATGCATATGAAGCTCAACGACAACAACATAAAATTAGCAAATCCCATTTAAAATTATACATTGCATGAAACATCACTAATTTTTTCAATCAGTATGCCACATAAATCAACATCCCCACATATAGTCTTTGATAACGTTAGAGAAAACCTATATTCCAAAATAAATATAGTAATCAGATAATATATGAGATTCAATTTTGACAAACAATACTTGAACAAGTTTGTTGTATATAGATGTTTTTTTAAGAAAATCTCACAAATAAAGAAAAGAGAGGAAATGGCTAAAGTTAGCAAATAGATAAATGTTTTTTTCTATGTCAAGATTCCATTAAAGGGTTCACACCCAGCTACCTTCACCTAATATTGAATTCCATGGTAATGCTAAATATGTAGGTCTATCAATGTTTATAAAGTTCAGATAACACATTGTGAAGGCAAAGCTTGAATACTTGGAAAGACAACAGTAAAAGAAAAGAAATGAAAATTAATAGGGAAAAAAGTAGTATTGTGTAAAAAAGAAATAGATAGATAAGGCTTACATTCTCAAACCAAAACTAGTGTACAAAATTTTATAGAAAAAAAATAAATGATATTTGCACATCACATGGTTAGAGATAGGTAATTTATGAGCTCCATAAATATTAAATAAACATAATAAGGCCAAGATAATTTCAATAGTGGCTGATCAATTGAAATGACAAAAAATCCATTGAAGTTACTATTTTAGGATTTTCATATTTTCTTTGTATTTGGAGAAAAATACCTAGATTGGAAGGAAATTAAGACACTGGAAATTATATTAAACAATTGCTCAATAAATTTGAGTATGAACATGGTGAAAGTAAAATTTATAAGTAAATTAAGAAAGCAAAGTAAGAAAACCATAAAATGAATTAAATAATTGAGACACAAGTGACAAAGGCACCACTTAAAATTAGAATAAAACAACTAATTATCTATAGATAACAAGGCCAATAAATCAGAGAGACAATTAATTATCTATGGAGATAGATTGCAATTAACTTAAAAAATCAAATGCAAAGATAAGGATGTAATGAGATTCGATCAAAATGACTATATTTTCAGTTACGTTTCTCCCATTTGAGTAATATGTTTCTCAAATTGAATTACAATTAGGATCAACCAAAATTGAAGACACAATGTCAACATTATCAAAATTTCACAATTCCATACAAGTCTTAAACTAGAATAATTCAATTAGCCTAGTTGACAAAATTGCAGCATGAAGGTCCCACAAAGTAACAAATTTAGTACTCTAATTTTGATATAAATACTCAAATTTAGAGTAAAAAAATTAATTATGCTATAAGAAGTACTTCCTAAGCATGAAATTGAATTGAACTAATGGAATAAAGAGAATAGAAAAAGTCTTTTATCCCAAAAACAAAATCAACATACAGTACCAAGATGAGTTCCAGTAGGAACACCGGCTCTAACTGAACCAAAATTAGCTCCATCAGTTAATTGGTGACTACTCGATTCAAGAAAAGGTGGAAATAAAGCAAATTTAGGGAACTAGTTTGCAAAAACAAGCAGTCATTAGAACAAATAGTTTGATTCCATTGGTGGATTCATACAATATAATGAAAGCTCTTAAGTATTATATATGTTACATGTAAAACATGTACTATCTGGCCATTGGAAAGTCTATTGGTAGGGTAATGAAAGAAGGATTGACCGTAAGGTGAAGAAGTTACTTGAGACCCTTCATCAGTAGTACTGTTAAGGTATTGATTATTTCTTAGATCAAAAAGTGAGTCCCCAAAAACAAACAAGAGTATAGAATTTGCAATGCATTATCGTTCACAAAATCAAAGGAGGGAAGATAATGTTCTCTACTATAAAGATTTAAAGAAACCACATGTATCAGTATGGCATAGGATATCTCTACTGAGCATGAGAGCATTGGGAGTGGAGCTGTTATGGAAAAATCGATAGTGGCAAAGGGTAAATTTTGTACTAGAAATCAAAGACTATCATAGCTTAGATACACACTTGAATTCAACTAGTGATGTTACAGGTAATCAGAGGAGAATATTGATAAGAAGGTCTTCATTTTCACTATCATGGTTGCTGCTAATGATGAATATTTCATTTTCCTTAATTACATTGTTTGGATCGTTGGTAAGATTTCTTAAAATTACTAAAGAACTTAAATATAGACATATCACTGATTTGAATAACTACAAGAAAATAGCCATTTAGCAACAAAAATCTACAATGAAAAATGTCAATTTTCCATTGAGAAATAGAAATAGCAACGGAACCAGTGGTTGCTAACTTGATAGTTGCTATTTTTTAGCAACAAAAATTAAATTCCATTGCTAAATCCAACCAATTTAAGATTCAATGAATTGGTAAAACTTAGCAATGAAATAACATTTCTGTTGCTAAATTTAGCAATAAAATTGAATTTTTGTTGTTAATTTTTGCAACGAAAATTCAATTCATTTGCTAAATTCACCCACGAGTAAATAAATTTTACGACGGTATCGTCCATTGCCATTATGTCACTAAAAATTATTTTAATTTTTTAATTATTACAACTAGAATAATAGTATTATTTCTAAATATGAGAAACATAATTACATAATTTTAATGAGAATTACCTAGCTATGAGTTAAGAAGTGAGAAATAAAATAGAATAAAATGAATAATGAAATATGAGCAAGTAAATTCAGGTGTTAAAGGAAAGATTACCAAGACCTAACAAACATTTAAGTGAGTGGTGAAATCTAAAGTTGCCAACACTATTACAATAAGTAATTATATTTCTACCAATCAATGAGTTATGATAAATTAGCTGGAATTGTAACAAAAATGTAAGATATTTTAAATTTCAACAATAATATAACATAATATCAAATTTCACACAATATATTCTCTGTCTTTCCTACAAAAATTAATAAGGTCAGACTTAAGCACTTCAAATTTAGATAAAGCTGAGTTGATATCCTATTAGATTCTCAACATTATACACTTTTAATTAGGCAAATAGGTTATTTGTTATGAAGTAAACCTCAATTTGGTAGGAACCACAAAGCTTCGGAAGGACATCTTGCCATTGATTAGCCAAGCAGTGATATGGAAAAACACCATGAGCTAATTCTAAGCCCCTTCTTACAGCAACATTTTGATCAGTCGGTTGTTCCTAGTATTTTAATGGTATACCAAGTGCACTTCAACTTTTTCTATTAACAAAGTATGCTCATAAAAAGTGTTCCAGACCTTTCATAGCAGCTATACATTTAAGAAAATTTTAATTAACATTTTTATATGTAATTAGCAGCAGTAAAAAAATTAATAAATGAGGTTCAATAAGATAGGCTAAGACCTATATTTGAGAATTAGGATGCCTTAAATCCTCATTAAATGCATCAAGTAGGCACCATTTTATCTTTCCTGTCGATGTTAGATGACATATTGAGATGCACTTAACGAAATGGGAAACAACATAATGCATTATCATGGCTGCATATACTTATCTTTACTAAATGCTATTATATTTTCATTGCTATTTGAACATTTTCTTGTAGTGAATGGCATGTATTGAAAAACTTCAGATTCAAAGTTACTTTCTTTCTAAATGAATAGAAAATCAAGATTATTCAAAGAAGAAAAAGACATAACTTCTTTGAAAATAGAATGCGGTAATGTCGGGAGAATAAATTAGGATTAATGAGAGAACATTAATATCATTCTTTAAACTATTTTTGCATAGATTTCTATGAGATCAATACCATTCAATTTAAACAGAAATGATTAATTATATAATAAATAAATTCTAACAAATTATTTTCCAAGATAAACAATCTAAGAATACAGTAAGAACATGAGATCCATACCTTATGTTTGATCTCTGAAACCTTCAGCACCTGGAGATTGATCTCCCATTATCTAAAATAAAAAAAACAAATGAAGTAAAAGAATTACAAAGTTGAGAGTAATGAATAAGAGATATAATGCGATTGAAAGAGGAGTGAACGCTCACATTTCACGGACAGTTTGGTCAAATGCCTTTATGAAATCCATTTATAAATCTGAATGAAAAATAAATCTCCATTTGGAGCAACCAACCTAACATCCATGGATAGAAATATATTTGTAAAACTAAAAGATTGCTATTCATGGCCGTTTACACCAAAAATGGGGTAAAGGACTCAGGAATAGCCATGGTGTTTGTGATAAGAGAGGCGATTGGACAAGTAAAGGTAAAGTGAACTCCAGTAAGTAGAGTAATCGAGAGGGAGCTAGAGAGAGAAATATTTCGCAAAGAAAACCAACCACATTAATCTCCAATGATGAGTAGAGAAATAAAAAGAGGGGAAAGAGGGTGGTGAAACAAAAGGGAACAAGGTTTTAGGGATTTAGAAAAAATAAATCCTGCTAACACCTTTTTTTATCCTACTTAATTATTTAGGTAATTTGCTAGGATATGGGTTTTGCAAAATTGATGAGAGCATTTTCTTAGCTAATATTGCAAGTACTATATCATCATAATTTAATTCTTTAATTATATAATCAAATAATAATTGATATTATTGGATGAAAATATAATAATTTATTTCAAATCAGTTAATTTAAATAACAAAAATTTAATTCATTTAATTTTCCCTACAAAAATATATACTAGCTAAATTTATTAAATCAATTGGTCTAGTTAAATGTAAATGCAATTTAAATATTGGAAATCCAAATCATATAAAAATAACTAGGAAAATTGTTATCAAAATTTATTCACTAAATAATTAGTGAGAGTTATATCCTCGCTTAACCTTAGATCCATTATGGAAGAAATATTAGCGAGGGAATAATCCTCGCTAAATTACTGAGGGTTATATCTTTGTAAATTAGTTAAACCTCGCATCCAACAAGAAATCAACATTAGCGAGGTAAAAATTCTTACTAAGTTAGCGAAAACCATGGTCTTAACTAAATTAGCAAGGGTTATGTCATTGCTAATTACTTCATACTTCACGTGCAACATTAATTAAGTATTAGAGAGGGAATAACCCTCACTAAATTGTTGAGGATAAAGTCCTGGCTAAATTAAGGATGGTTATGTCCTCGTTAATTAGTTAACCATACATTCAACTTGGAATGAGCATCAGCAAGGGAATAATCCTCACTAAATTGGTGAGGACAAAGTCCTAGCAAAATTAGCGAGGGTTATGTCCTTACTAATCATTCAAACCTCATAAATAATATGAATCATGCGATCCAATGGAATCAATTGTGTGAGAGAGTAACAATTACTAACCTTTTTTCTGAAAAACACCTTATAGGTGTTGCCTTATTGGAAACGAACACCCTCTACTAGTATCCACACTTGAATGCATCAAACAAATTTGCCTGAGGTACTAGCTCCCTTGTAATACCCCTAATGGTACCCTAACAGGGGTATATGGTAATTCCTAATAAGACAGAGTTTGATTTTGGGGTTAATTAAAAGAAAATTTTAAATTAGGGATATAATTGAAAAGTTAAAGTAAAAGTTTTGAGGTATAAATGTAATAAGTGAAAGGTTAATTATTAAAGTAAGAAACATAAATATAAAAAGCAACCAAAATGAAATTTGTCAAGATTTTTATTAGTAACCTATGAGAATTGGACAAGTGTGGGGCTGGAAAGGAAGAGTAAAAATTGGTTTTTTTGGGTTGGCCGGCTATTCTTGGCCTTAAGCTCCCTTGTCTTCTTCTTTTCTTTTCTTTTCTTTTCTCCTTTACTTCTTCTCTTCTCCTCAAGCAATCGATGGTTGTGCTTCAATTGGGTAGAGCTGTAGATGGTAGAGAGATGATTTTTACAGCAACTTAATGCTAGGAGCAAGAAGAGATGAAGGGAAAAGAGAGTGAAAGGCAAAGTTTGGAAAGTTAAAGCTTAAAGAGATATGGGAACTTCTTTTTTCTTATGTGTGTGTTTGATGTGTAAATGAAGCAAAAATAGTAATATGTGATGTTATATTAAGTGAATATCATGAAAAATTGAGGTTATACTTGACTAGAAACCAAAATGGGAAGTTTTGTTGAAGATAAGGAAAAACTCTTTTAAGCTTCACTTGACTAGTCATTAGTTATTTACTGATATCTTGAGTTCCCGTGACTCCAATTAAGAAATTAAAAATTTATATGAAAATTGACTCATATATCTTCATTTTATATGCAGAACACAAAGCTTGAAACAATTTGTAGAATAGATAAAATTTGCCTTGAATCCGGGTTAGGACTGCTGCCCTGTCATTGGGAGCAGGCTATGGTTTTTAGTGAATATCGTGAGATTTAGAGCTCTGATTGGGTTGATTTTTGATGTTTTAGAAACTAAACATACAAATCTACAACTTTGTAGAGAAAGTTTTCCCTAAAAATGATGTTTTCTTGGTCAAACATGGTATTGAAGTTGAGACATAAATTCTATCTCTGGGTGATTTAGGAATCACGGTTACTATGATTTTCATAGTAATCGTGAGCCAGTCTAGAATCAAAATGCACCCTACCTCACGGTTACTAAACTTTTCATAGTAATTGTGACCCCTTTAAAAAGTATAGAACACAGTTATTATTCATACGGTAATGACTGTGAGGTAGGCTGGCGTAGTCCAAACCCAAAAGTGCACCTAGGTCACGGTTACCATAAATTTGGTAGTAACTGTGACCCCTATGTCATGTCTTGGGCCACGGTTATCATGAATTGATAGTAACCATGACCCTCCTTCAAAGTTTAAAATTTGAAAGTTAAGACCCTATTTGTGGCATAAGATCAACTCCTCTTTCCCTCAATCATATAGTTCACCTTAAATATGAAATATATATAATGAACAACCATAAGCATATGAAAGGTATAAGCAATATAAGGGTAAAGTTATAGTAATTGATACATGAAAATGTTTACTTGAATATGATTGAATTATACTGATTATCTATATGTACTATGATTGTGACATGATAGTTAAAGAGCATTATTCTATTGTTTGATTCATACTACCATATGACGATTGTATACTATGAATCAAATGATACATGAGATATGATTATTTTCCTGAACATAGAACTTGGTTTGGATAGATAGGCATGCCTATAGGCTTACAGTCACAGCTGCTACAGGTTTGACCCCATTTGGGTCTATATTTGTCCCCGTTGGGACCACAGGCTTAACCCTTTTGGGTTCACAGATTTAATACCTTCGGGTATTTATATATTTGATACCTACGGGTATCCACAACACCTGTTATCCAAACCTATAGGACTTTAGCAGGCATTTCAAAGTATGAAATGAACAGTATATGTGTAATATTAATAAACATTTGATTAGTTATTTATTATCTATCTTTATACAGTAATATTATAAGATTAAATATACTATATGAGTTATATTGTAACTCTTGCATGTTGATTATAATATATTGTCATTACTACTATTTGTTGTGTGCTTGGGAAACAATCACTGTGAGTGGTTGTTCATGTTAGTGTAAGCCCTAGCCCCAATACATTATAATAAAACACTTAGTTAATAAAATGAGGCATTTGTTTTATCCTTTGTATTCCTGTGCATATCAATTGATAAAACTATCGAAGAGTGTTGTTTCGGTTTAAGTTATCATGTGTGAGGCACATGGTTGTAAGACCTTGAAATAAATGAGACATCATTCTAAATATCCCTAGTCAGTCATTGTTATGGGAATAACAATGAATTAAGACTAGTATGCTCTCTCTGATATTATGAGTTCTATCTTACAAATCATTAGGACAAGAGTGTCAATCAGAGATCATAGATACATGTTAAAGAACATGGTATCTGGATACGATCCGCTCATGAGAACACTACATGGTATAAGTCATAAGTGTTTCTCATATGCAAGTTTTGTATCAGAGTTCTTAGACCTGAAATCTCTATGAAACTCTTTATGAATTACTGTGTACTTTGACATACACCTAACGTGCTCGTAACAGAGTGACAAGTATGGGTATGATTGGGTATGCATTAATTCATGTTAGAGAGCATGAGAGAAATGAAGGGATTACCCCTCTCAATAAGAGAGAAAATATCATCGGCCACTTGATCAGTGAACTGAGAAGTGTATGGCCATACCGAGATAAAATAATGAATAATCATTATTTATCTGAGAGTTCAGTGTCACTGGAATATCAAGAAAGGAATTAATATATATAAGGATGACTAGTTCCATGCTTTATATTAATTCTGATATTTATGGGTAAGGGACTATGCAAAATTGCATTAGGTCACTAAATGCCATATGCATTTTCATTTAATTTTGAATGCTATAATATCTTGCTAGAGAATATATATAGCCTTTGAATTAATTTATTAATTCATTGCCAACATTAAATGGACCTATAGGATCGCACACAAAGCATTGGGCTTAAAATATTTAATTAAAGTATTGAGCATTAATTTTGGCTTTTAATTAAAGTCAAATTAATGTGTGTAATGGGTTATAAAATTGCTATTGGGCTTTGGTCCATGAGAGAGAGAAATTCAGCCCACAAGGTTTAATTTCAATTAATTAATTATCTTGTGTTAATTTAATTAATTGAGTATTAAAGCCTAAAGGATTTTAATTAAATTAATTCACTTGATAATTGGATGGTGTGGCCGAAATTCCAAGATAATATCAATGGAATTTCGACACATGATTAATTCTTTTATTAAGTGATTTATTTGATTAATATGTCTTACATTTATCTTAGATTAAATCAAAAAGGATTATCTTCGATTAAATGTATTATCTTAAGGTGTTTTAATCAATATATATTTCTTATTTTAAATAAGTGATAAAGGCTAAAATTAATTATCTTAAGGTGGTATATTTTAGCTTGATCACTTAAGAAAATAAAGGGATATATATTAAAGGAAATAAAACCCTAAAGAAATTTTTTTTTGCTTTTGGCGTGGAAACAAAAGCAAGCCACCAATTTGCTTTTGGCATGAAAACAAAAGCAAGCCACCATTTTGCATTTTGGCATGAATTACATCCATCTCTCTCTCTTAATTTTTGGTCCAATTTTCATAAGGAGAAAGGATTGTTCCTCATTCTCTTGTATTCTTGGGTAGTAAAAGCAACCTATGAGAAGTACAAAATCAAATTTTGTAGCTTCAAACTATAGCCATTACACAATACCTTAAAAGAGAGCTAGCAATCTCGATTTTAAGCCGATGGTGCAATTATGTGTGTGAGAATAGAGGGAGTGGCGTAAAAGGCTGTTCCTTGGCATTCATGATCGAGATCTAAGGCAGATAAAGTCATCTTAGTTGCTAGCCATCACCAAATTCAATATTTAAAAGGAATCAAAAGTTGTAAGTTCTACAACCCTAAGATTGCATGTTTCGTTTCTTGCTTTGGAATTGTATGGTATGTATGATAAAAATTTTTGCTTTTCCGCTGTGTTATCATCACATTCATACCATGTCATATTCCATCAGTTCATATATGTATTGTTCCCCACTAAGCTTTATAGCTTAGCACAGGTGTTTATCCGTGTAGGTTCAAGATATAATGTTGCTTTAGGGACAAGGCCAACACCAGATAGGAATAACTTAGTGTTTGATGTCTAAATTGTACTACTTTTATATCTAGATTTGTGTAAATCTTATGAAAGCAATGTAATGAACACGTTCTATAATTATAAATTCAAAGTATGACTATAATGTAATAAAGTATAGGCTTATATAATTTGTTTTAATGTATGAATTAGACAACCAAGGTATAACCAATGAAATGACAAATAAACACCTCATTAGTATTATATGTATTGTGGTTAAAAATATTAAAATATGTAACAGTAATTTGGATAGACTAGTGTGGTCTTTACATTTTTGGTATCAGAGCATCGTGGTTTAGGTGGCTCTAGCCAATAAGAGTATAGAAATAAGTAGTTACAGAAGATTTGTGTCCGGTGTGTTGGCTTAAGGCAGCTTGTCCCTATCTTGTTTCGGTATAGCTTAAAGATGTGTAGTTTGAAAGGAATTAGGAAGTGATACTAAAGGAATCAGTGCCCCTAGGAATTTGAGTCTAGGTGACTCCAATCCTTTTATAGTACCTCCAGATAAAAATGTTAGTAGTGATGATAGAGGGCTTTAATATCAATATCTGGATTTATCAGCTAAGTGAGTGCCGAGCATTGAGGCATGGTCACTTATAGTCTTCTCCTTTTTCCTTGTGCGGCCATGCATGACATATTTGTTCTTTCCTTTTTTCTTTACTCGACCATACATGGCCTTTGTTTTTCTTTGCCCGATCGTTTATGTTTCATCTAGCTTATCTTGTTTTGTAGATCGGGTATGATTTTTTAGCATTGCTTTACCGATCTATTTTGAATTTCAATAGTGTTTACCTGATCCGATCGGGTAAATAGGGTATTCAATTCCTCTTTAACAGATTGAATATTTGGTTTTTTTTTAGTTTCTCTCAAACCGATCAGATATATATGACTTTCAGTCCTTCTTTGCCTGCTTGGACATATGACTCTTAGTCTCTCATGGCCGATTGGATATATATGTATAGCCCTTAGTTTCTTGTTTTGCCTGACCATATATGGATTACAACATTTCTTTGCTTGGTCATTCTTAACCTCATTCTTCTTATAATACGCAGTTATATGTTCCTTTCTCCTTATGTGTACTTATCCATTTAAACACTAGAACACTGCTAAATCATAAATAAAGTATTATGAGATTACAAGTTTATTATGAAACGTTAAGATAGTGATGAACTAAGTTAATAGTAAATATGATAATGATAATTATTTATTAAGTGATAGTGAATATGCCAGTCGAATATTGATAGATTTTGATAATGGAATATGTATATATATATGACGGTATAAAAATGAGATTCTAGGTTTGGATTGAAATGTAAAGTATAGGTATATAGAATAGATTATTAAGCTAAGATATGACAGTATATATATATACATATGTGAAGTTAATGTAAGAAATTTGAGGTAGTTCAGCTCAGTCCAGAACTAAAATGTATCCTATGTCACGGTTACTAGGTATTTTATAGTAACCGTAACCCCCTATTTTTCTGACTCTAAGTTAAAGATAGCTCCCAAATGATTACTAAAGCTAGTATAAACCATTCTAAACATAAACCAGAGCATTCTTGTTATAGGAACAAAGATAAATAGTAGTTTTAAATATAGAATCATAAAATGATATATAAAAACATGTAAAGCAAGGGGTAAATGTATTAGGGTATTATTTGACTTAGACATATAATAATATAATTAACTATGAAGGAAATGTGAACATATATAAAGGTTTTTAAATGTATTAGACTTAAAGAATGCAAACTTACATGAAAATTAAATTATAATAATGCATTTATATTTTGTGATATATTATTCTAAACATAAAAAAATGTTAATATGTATATAAACATAAACATACATCTTAAATAACTAAAGTATATGAAATTGCCCATGAGTATTCAATGACGAATACAAACATGGAAAGGAATTTAATTATGTTTCCAATAAACTCTATAATTATATGCTATTGTACTTGAATAAAAGAGTTAAATGACAATATATAAGTATGATCTTGTCATGCTATGAAAAGATCTTGATAGTATAATATATGAACACAGTTATAGTTATCTTATTGATTCCGAAATTTGTGAGGTACATAATTGGATTCTTGGTAAAACTATGGTTAGTCTCATGCATAATTTGGGACTTTTCTTTTTAAGAGTAAATAGGTCTGTATTTAAATTTAGAAATCCAATCATAATTTTAGTTTGGAGTGAACATAAACTGATGTTATAATTTAGGTTTGGTTGGGTATTGAGTCATAATGAATATGCATTTAAGAGTATATGTGCATACACTCTTTGAAATATTGATTGGTAATAAATGTTTGGATTTTCAATTAGTGAATTTCTTTCTTGAGATGTTAGGTGCATCGGACCAAAGATTTAAGTCTTACCTATATACATTAATTGAATAACCAGGAGGATTGATGCATTTTTTTGAACAAAGTAAAAAGCTAATTAGATTACAGGACCAGAAATACATTTATATAAATAGTTAGATTTAAGGAAAACTTAATACATGAATTTGGTAGCCGATTAGAAATGTGCTTTCATTTTAAGGTGATACATTAACTTAAATTATGCTGAACTAATGGGTGAAGGTTATGAAATGATCGTGGTTTACTTCATTAGAAATGAAATTGGAAAAATTGACTGTATGCGCTTAACGACTGGTTAAGCATGAATCTAAATTTTAAGGAACAAATTTGTTCAATTTCATTTTGACAAACTGTCAGACTATTAAACTAGCTTATATTACTCGCTTAGTTTGGGTTGAGAAGCTTAACATACTAGAAATGTTTTAATTTTATAAATGTACTTCTTGCTGACTTGTTATTCTTTTGTTATTTCATGTTATCTCTTGTGAAATGGTGATCATAATAAGTAATTTATTTTTTTATATAGTATTTATGGAAAGAAATATGCATACTCTACTTTAAATGATCTCTTGACATTGATTGCATGAACTAGATGGGACTACATACTTAAAATAATTATAATGAGTGCATAGGTATGCCTATGAATCTCTGTGCATAACTGAACCAAGATGACTATTGCATAGTTTATAATTGATAATAAGTTATAAAATGGCAAAGTAAAACAATACATTGTCTATGAGAGTAAGTGGTATTACTTTGAAATAGAGAAGTTATAACTATAAATGAAACTATTAAATGATTATGAAATATATTACACATGTTAAATAAATGATACTTTATGCATACATATAAAGGTTTGGTGATTATTTTAATGTAGAGAAGATATGATTATGTATGTTTTGTAAAGGTTGGAATACATAAAAGAATTGTTTCCCTTACTGTTCAGTGGGTAATTCCAGTACTTTGTATAGTATGGCTAGCCATAGGAATTTATTTCGCGGGATACCATGAGTTGATGAAATAGTTGTCATTAGAAATGACCATGTTTTATGAGACAGGACATGTGGCTTATTATATGCATTAGTGTTGGGGTTTAGTGTCTACCTTAGGGTACGATCCCTCCAGTGCAGCATATTTATATCCCGTTTATCCAATTCGTGGTTCTCTACAGGTGTCAATTAGGAAAGAAATTGTAATTTGACTTGTGAGAAGGGATAAAAGAGGTAATTATAACATTAAAGAAATCATGACGGTCAACGACCAGTAAACAAAGTGGAAAAATTAATGTTAATTGCTATGCTCTATAAATTTGTCAGTGTTTCCTTAACAGTCATAGGCAGTTGATGAAATATTTCAAAATAGGAATGGGACAAAACATGTATATTTGCATTTCATTGCATACATGAAGCATCATTCACTCATAGCAAGCATGGCCCCGATTGAAAAAGGAAACTGACAAGATATATCTTGAGCATAGTAATGATATGATTATATGATTAGATCATCTTTATTTGGAGATAGAGTTATAAGAAAAGTGAATCAAGTTAAAGATAGAATCAAAAGAGTATTTTAGTTATAAAAAGATAGAGATATATTGAGTTTAAGAGTGATACAGTACATAAATGTATATAGGTAAGCAGAGAATCAGTAGAGTCAATAAAGATAGTATAGAATATAAGATAAGTGAGATAGATATATGAGTATAGACAGAAGTATAGAAATGGTAGTGTTATATGAATATAGGAGACTGTCTCTGAAGTACAGGTATAAATTTTGAGGATGAAATTCTTTAAAGGGGAGAGAATTGTAATACCCCTAATGGTACCCTAACAAGGGTAAATGGTACTTCCTAATAAGACAGAGTTTGATTTTGGGGTTAATTAAAAGAAAATTTCAAATTGGGGATATAATTGAAAAATTAAAGTAAAAGTTTTGAGGTAGAAATATAATAAGTGAAAGGTTAAAGATTAAAGTGAGAAACATAAATATAAAAAGGGACCAAAATAAAATTTGCCAAGATTTTTATTAGTAACCTGTGAGAATTTGACAAGTGTGGGGCTGGAAAGGAAGAGTAAAAATTGGTTTTTCTTGGGTTGGTCGGCCATTCTTGGCCTTAAGCCACTACAAGAAAATTTGGAAATAGCAACGGAAATTAGCAACCGAATTTGATAAATTTCCGTTGGTAATTAAAATTAGCAACCGAAAATAGCAACGGAAAATTCGGTTGCTAATTTGGCGGTTGGTATTATTAGCAACGGAAGGTTTATTCCATTGCTAATTTAGCAACGGAGATTAAATTCCGTTGCTAAATTTAGCAACGGAAATTTAATTCCGTTGCTAAATCTAACCACTAACATTTGGTAAATTGATCAAAATTAGCAACCGAAATCAAATTTCGTTGCTAAATTCAGCAACTAGTATAAAAAAATTTGTGATGGTTTTTTCGTCGCTATTCCATCACTACAATAGAAAACCAACAAATTACACTAAAACAGCAAGCTGTTTTAGTGTAAAATTGAAAACCAACAAATTACACTAAAACAGCAACCTGTTTTAGTGTAATTTGGAAAACCAACATTATGATGCTTCATAATTCAACTAAAACATTTATTTCACACCTATATACAATAAAAATAAGGTGCTTCAATGTCTAATTCTATATTAAGGATGGTCATAAAAGTGATTCAGAATCCATCCACCACAAGGGGCATGGACAGCCAATTAATTCAACATTATGATGCATAAAATAAATTCAGCAAAACACTATCCATAATATCAGCACACGCTGCCATCCACGATAACTTCAGCAAAACAGTATCCACAGTATATAATGGCTTAGAATTCAACGAATAGAAACTGAACACAAGGAAATACCATGAGTTATACCTTGTTCTTTTGATGGCTGCCAATGAGAAGAAGATTGCCATCTACGCTGATGCTTGTGATTATCACCTGGATTCAAAGTTATAGTGCTCATATGAGTGAGAACAATGGATTCATAGCAAGTTTCTCTAAAAATCATAAGTTCAAGAAATTAGATGCAGAGCACATGTTGAATTTTCCAACAAAAAATGCCTATTTTTGCAATGTAATAGGAAGTTTAATTATTTGCCTTTCAGGAAATGAATAATGATTTTAGGAACCCATTAAAGAAGAGATCTTTGTTGCAGTAAATATTAACAAATCAAGGATTGGAACATATATGCAAAAAAGGAATATGACCAATCAAGCAAATTGATAAAATTCAGTATCAGCCATTCAATTATAATGAATCAGAGATCACATGCAAGAAACCATGGATGGCGTATTTGGAAGTGACATTCAATTATAATGTATACATAAAGTTACCAACAAATATTATGTAGATCTAGAGAAACGAAAAGTGTGGTTGAAATTCAAAAGAAAATTAAAGAAAGATTGAAATTGAAGTTCTGGAAACGGTACCTTCTCTCAATAACTCCTTGAAGCAAACTCCAGCGATGAGATGCTGGTGAGTATTTCAACTAATTTGTTTTGCATATGTGCCACAAAAATGTAAAAATGTTGCATTATTTCAGATGGCTAATTACCAATATAAACTCATATCTTCAAGTATCTTAAAGGAAGCTCTAACTAAAATAAAAAGAATACCGATTTCAGTTAACAAAAATACATATGATTCTTTAATAGTATTCATTGCATGAGAAACTCTTCAGCATTCTACCCAAAATAAAGGCATATAACAATACTAATAAATAAACGTCAAACAAGATCACAGTACTATAATGCTTGGTTCGACAATCTAACCAGAGATACAAGTTCCATAGAACATAAAGACATTAAACATGACTATCTACACAGCTAGGGAAGCTATTCAGCATGTAGTTTGAAAACTGAATGCCTAATAAAGAGAACCATATTGATTTAATTGCTGCAAATATCTGTTTGAAGTTTGATTGTATTGTAATTTTCTCAATTCCTTATCTGGAAATTATAGAGTTAAAAATCAGGCAATGTAGATGTAGTGGTCCATGTGTTATGCTGAGATTGTAATTTTGAACTAAATTACAATACTACACACGTTTCAAAGTGAGTCCATAGTGGTCAAGTCCAAAATTGAAATTATTGTTGTTTTACATAATTCACGGCATGTGAGGTTGATCTAGTGTTCTGAGCCACAGCAGAAGATAATCGGGCAATTATATAATATTAACCACAAGATAAAGTTTCATTCAGAAGAATAGAAAATAAAAATATCTAGCAGTGGATTTATTTAACAGTCTCAGTGGCATCCACATCATCCATAAAGAAAGGATTTTTTTCATATCAATTAATTAATTACATATGATAGAAGTCAAAATAATTGGTGAAAAAAAGAAAAAGAAAATAACTGTTTGTCTAGACGATGGGAAGCAGATATTGCAGTAGACAGGGAATTCTAAGAAATATATTCGTGAAATGTTTAAAGAAAAAGAATTGGGATTATCATATCTGGAAACTAAGAGAACACATGCATGTCATACTTTTTTAGCTTAAAGAGGAAAAAAAAGCATATTTTAATTAACAATGTCTGGCGAGCATATGCATTCAATAAAATAAAATAAAATCATAGTTAAAGATAACAGATAAAAAATTATATAGAAAAAATTAACACTAACCAAGGCCAGATATGGTGTTCCTGCAAAATAAAATAATTCTTTAAAATGTACAAAAGAAATTGTTAGTATCATTTCGAGTAAAACTTCTAAAAATTTTGGACTAATGTATTGTTCCATTATTGCTCCTACAATTGGAAATAATATCCAGTAACAAAAATTTCACCTCAAACCAAGTATACTAGGAAATAAGTGTTACTTGTTAATGATGTTTGTCCCGAACCTTTTTCGAGATGGAGAAATACCAAATACATTAAACTTCTTATCTCATAATGAGGACAACTACTACCACAGCTGTCAAGGCGAGAATAGGATCGGACTCTTAAACGAAAAGAGAAAGAATTGACTTGATGACAAATATCTATGTAAATAAAAGAATCAGATAGAAAAACGAAAAGTAAGAAAAACACCTACCGAAATTGAAGAGTATATAAATAAGGTTGATTCTGGAGAAACTATTGTCGCCGGCGGTGGTGGTCAGGGCGAGAATAGGATCGGACTCTTAAATGAAAGTAAAAGGAGTATAAACGCAGGCTTGAAGACGGAAAAGAAAAAATTATTATTATATTATTAGATTCTTACGTTGAGTAGTGCTTGGGCCTATTTATTCCTACACACATAATTCTCAGAATTAGACAAAGTGCTGACCTCTGCTCTCGATTTGACCTTTCTTCCTCTACCGTTCGTGGCCCCTAGGCCCAGAAAAGAAAAGAACTGAGGATCAGAAGTAAAGTCTCCTCCAGTGGTCGGTTCATCAACTAGTTATATTCAAAGCAAGACATCCAAGGGAAAGAACCATAGCTGTTCTTCGGTGGATGGTGGTGGTGGTCGGTGAAGAAACCCTTGACGCGATTAACGAATCGAAGAGCTAGTTTTGGTGGTGAGAGGGAGAAGAGGAGACGGCGGTAGGAGAGGGAAAGAAATGAAAGAATGAGAGCCTAGGGTTTTTAATTGGGTATTTATACTCGATGGCAAATATGTAAATATTTAGAATAAATTTAGCAACGGAATCATTATTTCGTTGCTATTTTTGCAACCGAATTAAATTCGGTTGCTATTTAGCAACGAAATCTTAATTCGGTTGCTATTTTAGCAACCGAATTTAATTCGGTTGCTATTTTTCGTTGAAAGTGAAATTTAGCAACGGAATTCGATTTCGGTTGCTAAATTAGCAACAAAATTTAAATTTCGTTGCTATTTTCCGTCCCAAATTTTATCCACCATTTTTTTCCGCCTTAATTAGGGAAGAGATAATTTCGTCTAGGATTTTTCCAATTTATAGTTCTAACAAAGGTAAAAGTACTTAAATGCCCTTAATTTAGCAACAGAATCATTTTTCCGTTGCTATTTTTGCAACTGAATTAAATTCGGTTGCTAAAATAGCAACCAAAATTATATTCCGTTGCTAAATTGCAACCGAATTTAATTCGGTTGCTATTTTTCGTTGAAAGTGAAATTTAGCAACGGAATTATGATTCCATTGCTAATTTAGCAACGGAATTCGGTTTCGGTTGCTAAATTAGCAACAGAATTTAATTTCCGTTGCTATTTTCCGTCCCAAATTTTATCCGCCATTTTTTGCCGCCTTAATTAGCAACGGAATACAAAATCCGTCGCTAATTTTCGTTGCTAAATAATGGAGCCAGAAATTCCCTCCACTTTTAGCAACGGAAGCTAACCAAATTTTTTTCCGTTACTAATTTTACAAAGTTTAACCAATTTTAGCAACGAAAATTATTTTTCGTTGCTAAATAGCAACGGGATTGAATTTTCGTTGCTAATTTAGCAACGGAATAATTTCCGTTGCTATTTTTCCGTTGCTATTTTCAGATTTTCTTGTAGTGAGCTCCCTTGTATTCTTCTTTTCTCCTTTACTTCTTCTCTTCTCCTCAAGCCTTCGATGGTTGTGCTTCAATTGGGTAGAGCTGTAGATGGTACAAAGATGATTTTTACAGTAACTTAATGCTAGGAGCAAGAAGATATGATGGGAAAAGAGAGTGAAAGGTGAAGTTTGAAAAGTTAAAGCTTAAAGAGGTATGGGAACTTCTTCTTTCTTATATGTGTGTTTGATGTGTAACTGAAGCAAAAATAGTAACATGTGATTTTATATTAAGTGAATATCATGAAAATTTGAGCTTATACTTGACTAGAAACCGAAATGGGAAGTTTTGTTGAAGAAAGGGAAAAACTGTTTTAAGGTTCAATTGATTAGTCATAAGTTATTTACTAATATCTTGAGTTCTCGTGACTCCAATTAAGAAATTCCAATTTTATATGAAAATAGACTCATATATCTTCATTTTATATGAGAACACAAAGCTTGAAACAATTTTTAGAATAGAGAAAATTTGCCTTGAATCCGGGTTAGGATTGTTACGATCTTTAGTAAATATCTTGAGATTTAGAGCTCTAATCACTACAAAAAAACTGCCAATTAGCGACTAAATTTAGCAACGGCATTATTTTCATCGCAAATTTAGTGACGGATTCACGACTGTTTTAGAATTCCGTCGTTGGAGGATATTTTCAATTTTTTTTGCGACAAAATAGCGACGAAATTAATAAACAATCGCTAATTATTGGCGGGAAGTATACGCACCATTTTTTCCGACGGAATTAGCGACGAATATATCCATCGCTAAAGTTTATAATTTTTTATTCATAAATTAGTTCCAGAAAATTTAGCAACAAAAAGTTTAGTCGCTAATTTTGGAAAGAAAATATACGCCTTTTTTTGCGATGGTTTAGCGACGGAATTTTTTTGTCGCTAATAGTAATTTGTGACACTAATATAATTAGCGACGGAAGTATTTAGTCGCTAATCCGTCGCAAATAAATTAATAAATAATTTTTTTAATTTCACTCACATGATTTATGCATAGTTTTAAGTAACTTTAATATAGACCATATGAAATGAACATTTTATTTTGTAACAAAAAATTAGAAATTATTTTATAAGTTGATAATAATTTTTTATCAATTCTACCAAAATCTAAAGTTATTTATTTAGAAAACTTATATTTTTAATAATAATAATAATAAACTAATTGTTACGATTATTATATATTTACGTGTTCAAAATTAAAAAAATAAATATTTATAAAACAGTAATATAAAATTTATTATTTCATTCAAAATAATAATAAAAAATTTGTAATTAATTTTTATTTTATAAAATTAAATTAAATATTAAATTATTAGAAATTTTATTGATTTCTTTATCAATTATCCCCAAATATAAACTTATTTATTTTAAAAAATTACATTTTAATAATAATAATAAAGTAATTGTTATAAGTATTAAATAGTCATATTATGAAAAATAATAAATATAAATATTTATATAATAATAATAATATAAAGTTTATTATTTCATTTAAAATGATTATGAAAAATTATTTAGTTGAATAAGACAATGGAGTTCAATCCAAGACTTAAACTCATACAAGTCAAAATGAATAAATTTTCTAATTTAATTTCTTCAATTTAATTTCTATTATTTTTCTAAATGAATAAATTTTCTAATATATATATATATACACACACACACACATTTCAATTTTATTTCTATTATTTTTCAAAATATTTAAAGCTCCATCTAAACTCATCCTTACCATTTAACTTCACTACCGCAGTTACCTAATTGAGTGGTATGAAAGACTGAGAAAACTTACTGATTTGAAAATGGAGAAATGGCTTTGAAATTCTAAACATGGCCAGATTAATAAATAAGTTAAGATATTATCTGATAAATCCAAATATATAGTCCATTTGAATCTGCATGTTTACGGTTTGGTTGGATCTTCAAATACAAATTGAACAGCTTTTATATGGAATAGTGTAAATAAAGATTCAACGGTTAAGTATTTGCCGTTAGATAGGCCTGATATTTGGTGAGTACATTCGAAACTCCTTGTTGTTAATTTTGAACGGTAAAGATTAGTTTTTAAGGTCTGTAAGTTAAATTTTTGTTGCAAAAAAGATGTTGCTTTCTGGATTTTTTATGTAATGACCAGTTTTATATACAAAAATGTTCGGAAAAATATTGGCCGTTAGATTGGCCTGATATTTGGTGAGTACGTTCAAAACTCCTTGTTGTTAATTTTGAACGGTGAGATTAGTTTTTAAGATCTATAAGTTCACTTTTTATTGCAAAAAAGATATTATTTTCTGGATTTTTTACGTAATGACCAGTTTTGTATACGAAGACGATCGAAAAATTATTTACTGTTAGATTGGCCTAATTTTTGGTGAGTACATTTGAAACTCTTTGTTTTAATTTTGGACGATGAAGATTAGTTTTTAACATCTGTAAGTTCAGTTTTTGTTGCAAAAAAGAGGCTATTTTCTGGATATTTTACATAATGACCAATTTTGTATGTGAAGACGATCGAAAAATCATTTGCCGTTAGATTGGCCTAATTTTTGGTGAATACGTTCGAAACTCCTTGTTCTTAATTTTGAATGGTGAAAATTAATTTTTAAGGTCTATGAGTTCGATTTTTGTTGCAAAAAAAGGTTATTTTCTGGATTTTTTATGTAATGATCAGTTTTATATACGAAGACGATCAAAAAATTATTTGTCTTTAGATTGGGCCTGATTTTTGGTGAGTACGTTCAAAACTCCTTGTTTTTAATTTTTAACGGTGAAGATTAGTTTTTAAGATTGGTAAGTTCAATTTTTCTTGCAAAAAAGAGGTTATTTTCTGAATTTTTTACGTAATGACCAGTTTGATATATGAAGACGATCGGAATATCATTTACCATTAGATTGGCCTGATTTTTGGTGAGTACATTTGAAACTCCTTTTTGTTAATTTTGGATGGTGAAGATTAGTTTTTAAGATCTTTAAGTTCAGTTTTTGTTGCAAAAAATGGCTATTTTCTGGATTTTTTATATAATGACCAATTTTGTATGTGAAGATGATTGAAAGATCATTTGCTGTTAGATCGGCCTAATTTTTGGAGAGTACTTTCAAAACTCCTTGTTGTTAATTTTGAATGGTGAAGATTAGTTTTTAAGGTCTGTGAGTTCGGTTTTTGTTGAAAAAAAAGTTATTTTCTGGATTTTTTACGTAATGATCAGTTTTGTATACGAAGACGATCAGAAAATCATTTGCCATTAGATTGGCCTAATTTTTGGTGAGTACTTTCAAAACTTCTTGTTGTTAATTTTAAACGGTAAAGATTAGTTTTTAAGATTGGTAAGTTCAGTTTTATTGCAAAAAAGAGGCTATTTTCTGGATTTTTTTACGTAATGACCAGTTTTATATATGAAGACGATCGAAAAATCATTTACCGTTAGATTGGCCTAATTTTTGATGAGTACATTTGAAACTCCTTGTTGTTAATTTTGGATGGTAGAGATTAGTTTTTAAGATCTGTAAGTTCAGTTTTTGTTGCAAAAAAGAGGTTATTTTCTGGATTTTTTTACATAATGACCAATTTTGTATGCGAAGATGATCGAAAAATCATTTGCCGTTAGATCGGCCTATTTTTTGGTGAGTACGTTCGAAACTCCTTATTGTTTATTTTGAATGGTGAAGATTAGTTTTTAAGGTCTGCGAGTTCGATTTTTGTTGCCAAAAAGGTTATTTTCATGATTTTTTACATAATGACCAGTTTTCTATACGAAGACGATCAGAAAATTATTTTCTGTTAGATTGGCCTCATTTTTGGTGAGTACGTTCAAAACTTCTTGTTGTTAATTTTAAATAGTGAAGATTAGTTTTTAAGATCTACAAGTTCAATTTTTTTTGCAAAAAAGAGGCTATTTTCTGAATTTTTTACGTAATGACTAGTTTTGTATACGCAGACGATCGAAACAGCATTTGCCGTTAGATTGGCCTGATTTTTGGTGAGTACATTCAAAACTCCTTGTTGTTAATTTTGGATGCTGAAGATTAGTTTTTAAGATCTGTAAGTTCAATTTTTGTTGCAAAAAGTGGCTGTTTTCTGGATTTTTTTACATAATGACCAATTTTGTATGTGAAGACGATCGAAAAATTATTTGCCATTAGATCGGCCTAATTTTTGGTGAGTACGTTCGAAACTCCTTGTTGTTAATTTTGAATGGTGAAGATTAGTTTTTAAGGTCTGTGAGTTTCGTTTTTGTTGCAAAAAAATATTATTTTCTGGATTTTTTACGTAATGACTAGTTTTGTATACGAAGACGATCGAAAAATCATTTGCCGTTAGATTGGCCTGATTTTTTGTGAGTACATTCAAAACTCCTTGTTGTTAATTTTTAACGGTGAAGATTAGTTTTTAAGGTCTGCAAGTTTAGTTTTTGTTGCAAAAAAGAGGTTGTTGAATCTTTTTTGGGTAAATTTTATTTTTATTTGGAGTATAAGTAAAGACGTTTCTATTCCTATACTTTATAGAAGTTTTGGTTTTCTATAATTTTTGTTAATCTAAAACATGGATTATTATACCAGTGATGTATTTTTTAATAGAGCAGAATCGAGAGAGATTTGAAGTGAGTTCAGTATTTGAATACTTGATTTGTTTTTTGAACTTATTTATTTAAAAAATTTACATTTTTAATAATTTTTTTGTCAATTATCCCAAAATCTTAACTTATTTATTTAGAAAATTTACATTTTTAATAATAATAATAATAAATTAATTGTTATATTTATTTTATAATTACATTATGAAGATTAATAAAAATAAAAATTTGTAAAATAATAATATAAAATTTATTATCTCATTTAAAATAATTCTGAAAATTTTAATAATTTATTTTTATTTTGTTAAAATTTTAATCAAATATTAATTATTAGAAATTTTAATTATATGTTTACCAAACAATCCTTGAATATAAAGACAAAAGGGTGAATATTGGTTGGGACATTTTTGTATTTTAAGAATAGTAACCCTTTGTAGCGCCCCAATTTTTAAATGATTCGAATAATAAATAAATCGACCCAAATAACATGTAAATTTGATAATAAAATAAATATAAAATAAATTGGGTTGAATTATAGCTGAGTTTTGGGTTTTATTGCATAAAAGAAGAAGCTCTGGGGTTAAATTGAAAATAGTATACATTTGAGGACTTAAAGTGGAAGTTGGCCAAAACGACGTCGTTTTGGCCTCTCCCTTTCTCTTCTTATTTAAGGAACCAGTCGGTTCCTCTTTGTCCCAAAACAAAACACCAGCCCGATGCCACTTCCCTCACCCCTCTCTCCTTCTCCCTTCTCCGGTCCGGCTACCCCAGCCATCGTTGCTGTCCGTCGTCGCAGCTCTCGTGCCACCGCCCCTTTCTTCTTCTTCTCCTCCTCACGATAGCAGCAGTAGCAGCCCTTTTCTCTCCTCCTCCTTGGCTCGGTTCTCTCTACTCCGGCCTCCCTTGGTTCTAAGCTTCCTCTCCATGAGTTGGGTAAGCTTCTCCTTGCCTCTAATAAATGGATGTTGGTGATAATTAGAGGAAAGCTTGCATAATTTTAGATCTAGGGATTTTTACTAATTTGGGAAAAGTTTAATTTATGGTAATTAGATGAATATCTAGTTGATTAATTTCCTAAAATAGTTTTAATTTGTTGAGAAAGAACGAGATGTGAGTTGTTGTTGAAGTTATAGGAAAAAGCTTAATTTTATTTTGCAAACCAGATCTAAGCTGCAAAACAAGATCTGGATTGATAAATAAAGAAATAAAAGATTGGCTTATAAATAAATCAAGGGTACTTATTATAATAATATTCAAATAAATTATAATAATCTGTTTGGCTTTTTTCTCGCCTTTTCTCTTCTGAAACTTTTGGTTTCTTTTTCAGCTATCTTTCTAGCTGACATGGAAACATCCAAAATACTTCATCTGGTTTGCTCTATTTCTTCTTAACTACCCATTTATTTATTTTAAATCTTAGCAATTTTTTAAGAAATTAATTTATTTTTTTTAAATATTATATGTATGATAGAATAATGGCCTTAATATCCAGGTGAGGCATGCACAAGCCAGTCACAACGTAGCAGGAGAGAAGGATCATGATGCCTTATCATCCTACGAATTTTTAGATGCACAGCTCTCCCCTTTGGGTCAGCAATAGGTAATATTTAACTATTTATTACATATATTGAATCTTTCATTTTCCAAAAATTAATAACATATTTTTCATCAAATAATTCTAATTTGTTAATCATAATAATCATTTTATTAATTTAGGTAGCAAAATAATTAAAGAGGTTCTAATTTTTAATAGGTTAATAATCTTCGAAACCGTGTTCAAACATCCGGACTGCTCAACCGAATCGAATTAGTGATCACTGTTATATCTTTTAATTTGACATCCTGCTGTGATTTTGTTGAAGTTATGGGCAAAAGCTTAATTTTACGGTTAAATATATAATAGCGTGTTTAAGGTTGGTGGGCATGTGCAGTTAAAAGGTGCACATGGGAAAAGAAGGGAAATAACATACAGTGCGGTTAGAATTAATTTGGTTAACTGTGTAATATCGACTGGTTATATTATAAAACTATTTCTTCTAGTGCTTGCTATCATCATTAATTTTGAGCCAGTTATCTTTTATGTTAAGAGATTTAAATTATATATGAGGGCAATGAGTTTTAATGATGGCTTATTATTGGATTGATATGTAAAAATTCAATAGTTAATTAAGAAATCCTTTATGTTTTTCTTGGATATTATTACATTGAAATGATTACAAAGTGGATTAAGTTAATTTGTTCTAAATTTACACACTTTTAAATTAAAGTAAAGGATAAAAAAGCTGCTAGTGTAGCTATTGCCAAAAGAATTATGGCTTCTCCATTTGCTATCGCCAAATTTGAGCTCGCAACTGAACTCCTCCTCTCGCCACTGCCATCGTTCTCCTTGGTGACTGGTGCATCGTTGGTCAGTTGTTCTTCTGTTAATTTTTTTTCTAACTCTTAACTATGGTATATCTGTTGGTTCTTCTCCACTTCAATTTGCAGTGGTTTTTCTTCAAAAGTTTGAGATTGTGATGAAATTTTTGTTAAAAAAAATGAATAATATATCAATCATCAATCACAATTTATGTTATGGACTTTATTAAAGTTTTCCATGGAGGAATAATGTAGTACTTCGTCAATATTTTTTGTTTATATTTGAATATCTTGATCATTTATAAATATTCCAGAAAATAAAGTTGTTTGATTAGATGAAAATTGAGGGCTTGCTATGCACATTTGGACCTTTGTTTTTAGAGAACATTGATTTGATAAAATGCACTATGTTGGATTCTTCAGCGTGCTGTTGTGAGCATAACAAAAAGGTAATTAGATTTAGACCCTTTAACTCTTTACTTTTGATATTACTGCAAGGAGTTCATTTATGTAATTTTTGTTCTATTGTCTTTTAGGATACAATGCTAATAGATTGCCTCTTGGTAAGCTAAGCAATCAACAATATCGAAGGTATGTTTAATTTGATGATTTTGTCTAAAAAGGAATCTAATCAAGTGGTGATAATAAATTATAAAGGCTATGGACGTTGCATTCTTCTGTCAGA
This sequence comes from Excoecaria agallocha, assembly GCA_037975025.1. NCBI lineage: Eukaryota > Viridiplantae > Streptophyta > Magnoliopsida > Malpighiales > Euphorbiaceae > Excoecaria > Excoecaria agallocha. Next base: position 60,401,643 of record CM075811.1, on the reverse strand, counting down.
CAAATTAAGGCAACACTAATTTAAAGGTCTAGGTACATGCTGGTGCAACTTGAAATGCGGATTTGCTTCAGATACCGGTGATTAGCTATACGTGCTTCATGATATTTCTATTATGTTTTTGTTTTCTACTAATATTCACTGGTAAAATTGAGGCTGCATTGAATTTCCAGCAATTATATTTCTAGTTTGGCGGTCCAAGAGTTTTGAGTGTGCTGTCATATTACGTGTTGCAGCTAATTAGCTGTAGTTGTTGCTCTGATATTTTGAATTTGCTAGGTGTTTGAGTTCCATTTGCACTTTATTGACATTCTTGAATTTGCTAGGCTCTGATATCTGGTGTCTCAGCAATTCCTTCAGATTTCTCTAACTGAGATTTGTCATGGCAATTCAGCCTGCAGAGGCTGTGGAAGAAGATTACCCATGGCACAGGTACTCCTTTTTTTGGCTTCATAAAATCTTTAAAAACATTTTTTTTTCGATTGTGGTGTGCATTCCACCAGAATCTAATTTTCTTCCAAGGTATTTATGTGTTTCTTTTCCAAGTACTTCTTGCCTTTGAGAGATTAGAATCTGATTTTCTTCAAGGCATTTATGTGTTTTATTTTTGTACTTATATATATATATACACACACACACTTTGCATTTCATTTACCTAATATACATTCTTGTCTGGCCAATACGTTAAGCTGTAACAGAGATTTAATGTTCCATAGAGCATAGGATCTCTATCTCCTATATAAGACAGCAGTAGGGTCCAATGCAGGAATTTGATATATATATATATATCTCTTTGTTGCCGGATCTAGCTAGCTCATTGGTCACAAAATTGACTTCTCCACACACACACACACACACACACACACACACACATATATATATAAGCTGTAACAGAGATTTAATGTTCCATAGAGCATAGGATCTCTATCTCCTATATAAGACAGCAGTAGGGTCCAATGCAGGAATTTGATATATATATATATATATATATATATATATCTCTTTGTTGCCGTATCTAGCTAGCTCATTGGTCACAAAATTGACTTCTCCACACACACACACACACACACACACACATATATATATATATATATATATATATATATTCAATTTTTAACATATCTCCAATACAACTAACTAATCAGTAGCATATTTTCAAGCTTTTATATACTTAGAATTAAAGTGCTGGAAGTGTCAAGTTGGACTGTGATTGCTGCAGCCTTTTGTGAAGTGTGTCACGGCTTGACAGAAGTTCCTTGTTTGATGTATGCATATGATCATCATTGATCATTTTCTTTTAGCTGCAACAAGTATATCTAATCAAAAATTAATTTGAATGGAAATGTCAGTTCTGTGTTGTGGGTTCTTGTAACGGATTGTTATGTTTGTAATCGAAAATTAATTTGACTGAAAACCTGTTGTATGTATATTGTTAATTGTCAAGCACTAATGCTTTGTTACAATAACAGACATTAACATGATGCATTCTTGGATTTTTGGCTTCAGCAATGGTATATTTTATATGCATTCCTGGGTTAAGCTGTTCTGTATATGTGCGAGAAAGATGATGGGAAATGTGTAATCTGTGATTCTTATGTGCGTCCCTACACGCTGGTGCGGATCTATGATGAGTGCAATTATGGATCTTTCCAGGGTCGATGTGTGATCTGTGGAGGAGTTGGGATCTAAGATGCTTACTATTGTAAAGAGTGAACTCAACAGGAGAAAGATCGGGATGGGTGTTATGGTGAGTATCTCCATGGGAAGATCTGATCTAAAATTTTTGTTTTTAAATGTACGTCTTGGATTGTACATGTAACACAACAATTCCTTTTTATGTTCTTCTGCAAAGACTGTTAAGAGTTTGTCATGTATAGACATATGATCTGCAAATTTTGAAAGTATGTAAATGTACATCTAATTTGATTGTTGACACTAATTAGTACGATAATATTTATTATTTTATTGTTTCATGAGAGATTGTTTGAGGATAATATTATGTAATGTTTCAAATAATTTTTTATATATATGTGTATTTTGGAACATATTCTGATTTGGAATATGTATGTGTGAGATCATTGTTATGTACAGGTTGAAAATAAATAAATAATGATCATTATATACAAAATTAAAATTTTAAAATACAGCAAAAGAAAAAATTCAATTATGCAATACTTTCGCGATGGATTTGCGACAGAAAATCTGTCGCTAATATGCATAAGATATAATTTAAGAAATAATTAGTGATCATATTAGCGAAAAATTTCGTCGCTAAAGTTTATGGTAAATTCATAATTAGCGATGAAAAATTTAGTCGCTAAATATTATTATTATAATTCGGCGACTAATTAGGAATATAAATTAGCGACAAAAAAAATTTTTGCGACGAAATATTTCGTCACTAAATTAGCGATTGAATTTGAAATCCATTGCTAATATATTAGCGACTGGCCTATTAGTGACTGTTTGTCGCGGCGTCGTTAATTTTAATTAGCGACGAAAAATGGTATTTAACGATGGAATTTTTCGTCGCTAATCTGCAGTTTTTTTTGTAATGGATTGGGTTGATTTTTTATTTTTTAGAAACTATACATAAAGATATATAGCTTTTTAGAAGAAAGTTTTCCCTAAAAATGATGTTTTCTTGGTCAAACATGATATTGAAGTCGAGATAGAAATTCTATCTCTGGGCAATTTAGGCATCACGGTTACTATGATTTTCACAGTAACCGTGAGCCAGTCCAGAATCAAAATGCACCTAAACTCACGGTTACTAAGCTTTTCATAGTAACCATGACCCCTTTAAAAAGTATAGAACATGGTTATTACTCATCCGATAATGACATAAGGAAGTCTGGCATAGTCCAGATCCGAAAGTGCACCTAGGTCACGGTTACCATGAATTTGGTAGTAACCGTGACCCCTATGTCATGTCTTGGGCCACAGTTATCATGAATTGATAACCATGACCCTCCTTCAAAGTTCAAAACTTGAAAGTTAAGACCCCATTTGTGGCATTAGATCAACTCATATTTTCCTCAATCATATAATTGTTAGAGAGTATGCCCTAGAACCCATGTAATAGGGATATTTTTCATATGTATATAATTTATATTCTTAATAAAAGGCATCATTCATTTATTAATGCTATGTTTAAATACATGAGTTTGTAAATCTTAAATTAATAAATGAAGTCCTAAATATTATAAACACAGTGCAAAGGCAATCATGAAGGTGTTCATGATGTGAGATGTCTATTACATGCAAATGTGTTAATATCTAAATATCCCTAGTCATAGAATTAACAAGATAGGACATTGTTAATTCGGACAGACTAGCACATGTTATGCTTCTTGAATGGTTCAAGCAGTGGTTCTCATAACTATGATTATGGAAGATAATCAAAGCTAACATGTGGATGCTTGTTAGAAGAACAAGTTCATTGGAGACCTGCAAAGAGAATCCTCACATGGATATTAAATCTATGTCAGTGAGGAAGCGGTTGTGCAAGTATCCTTAGACTTGAGATCACCAAAGTTATCTTAAGTAGCAAGTGGTATACTTTGACTCCATAACTGATTACTTCCAATTGGGAGTGAACATAGTTAGGAGATTGGGTATATCATGACCTACTTGAAGATAGTTGAGTGATTGACAAAGGATTCACCATCCCAGATTTAATAAGGGAAGTTATCTCACATGATTCTATAATTACCTTGTTCAGAGAATCTCTGGCCAGAGTAAAATGCCAAGATGGATAGAGATCCATGAAGGGCATTTTGGGAACAATGGTTAAATTAATAGAACATACATAATTAGATTTATATGAGTTGACAGAAATCCATACTCAAAATCTAATTGAGATAAGAGTGGTGAAAGGAGTAATTGTATGGTAACTGTTTCTATGGAAGGGTATAGTCAAACCACATGACTTTCCTGACATTTGGGTAGTCATGATGCCTAGCTAGAGGCCAATCATGACTTGTATAATGATGTATCAAAATATCAATAGGGATTGATAAAATAATTTAAAGGAGTTTAAATCATGTGAGTTTTGAATAGAACTCACAATTACATATTATACTGCCAACATGGATAGGAACCCAATAGGTCACACACATATAGGGAAAAAGGATAAAATGAAAAGGATAATAATATTTGATATTATTATGAGGGTAGAGAAGTGGATAAGATAATAATTAATTAAAGAGTTTAATTAATTATGATCAAGTAAAATTATCCGCGGAACTTTTGAGAAATATTCTGTATGTTGGACCTAATTGAAATAATGTATTTCATGATTAATTATTATTGTCTTATAAGTGTTATAGGACTAATATATTAATTAATAAGTCCATTGGAGGAGTTATAAAGGGGCCAGAGGAATGGAGCTAGTGTGGAAGCCCTTCTGTAGAGGGCCACACGCCATCTCAATACAGAAGGCCTTAGAGGTCTTTTTCTTGCTCCAAATTAATTTATATATGTTACATAAGTGTTATGAAACTCACATATTTAATTTGGTTGGATTTGGAATCCATTTGGATATTTAAATCCAATTAGTTGCACAAAGGGCCTAGTTTGTGGGTTTTGTGCATAGTCTTTTATGAAAATGTTTAAATTGGATTTAATTAAGTCCAAATGATTATAATTAATTCTAGAGGCCCAATTAATAATTATTCAGCAATTTTAAAGAGCACAATCTCATTAAGGAGTTGGAATTTTAACCTAATTATAAAAGGCCAACTAATGAGGAATTAGGGTTAAGTGATTAAACAGAAAAGAAAGACCTTTTCTCTTATCCTCTCTCTCTCTTTTGCGCCACCTCCAAGCTAGCTTCTTGGAATTTCGGCCATCCCTAGTTTGATACCAATTTGTTGGTTCAATTTTTTATTCTCTAGTGTGGATTACTCATTGGAGGTGTTCGATTTTGGACACTGTGGTTTGCGACAACCCGGTGCGAAGTAAAATCAATTGTTCAACAAAAATCAAAGGTAATTTTTCTTATTCTCATATAGTTATATTGTGTATTCATGGCAAGATAAGATCTAATGGTTAAAAAATTTTAAAATTCCGCTCATGTATGCGATGCATGTAACCGTTAAACTCCAACAATAGTTCACCTTAAATATGAAATATATGATAATGAACAACCATAAGCATATGAAAAGTATAAGCAATATAAGGGTAAATTTATAGTAATTGATACATGAAAATGTTTACTTGAATATGATTGAATTATACTGATTATCTATATGTACTATGATTGTGACATGATAGTTAAAGAACATTATTCTATTATTTGATTTATCATACCATATGATGATTGTATACTATGAATCAAATGATGCATGATATTTGATTATTTTCCTTCACATAGAAATTGGTTGTAGATAGATAGGCATTTCTATAGGGTTACAGTCCCAGCTGCTACAGGTTTGACCCCGTTTGGGTTTATATTTGTCCCCATTGGGACCACAGGCTTGACCCTTTTGGGTCCACAGATTTAATACCTTCGGGTATTTATATATTTGATACCTTCGAGTATCCACAGGAACAATACCTTCGGGTATTTATATATTTGATAGCTATAAGTATCCACAACACCTATTATCCATACCCATAGAACTTTAGCAGGCATTTCACAGTATGAAATGAACAGTATATGTGCAATATTAATAAACACTTGATTAGTTATTTATAATCTATCTTTATACAATAATATTATAAGATTAAATATACTATGTGAGTTATATTGTAACTCTTGCATGTTGATTATATTATATTGTCATTACTACTATTTGTTGTGTGTTTGGGAAACAATCATCGTGAGTGGTTGTTCATATATGTATTGTTCCTCACTAAGCTTTATAGCTTAGCATGGATATTTATCCGTGTAGGTTCAAGATATAACGTTGCTTCAGGGACAAGGCCAACACCAGTTAGGAAGAAGTTAGTGTTTGATGTCTAAATTGTGCTACTTTTATATCTAGATTTGTGTAAATCTTATGAAAGTAATGTAATGAACATGTTCTGTAATTATAAATTCAAATTATGACTATAATGTAATAAAGTATAGGCTTATATAATTTGTTTTAATGTATGAATTAAACAACCAAGGTATAACCAATGAAATGACAAATAAACATCTCATTAGTGTTATATGTATTATGGTTAAAAATATTAAAATAAGTAACAGTAATTTGGATAGACTAGTGTGGTCCTTACATCCCTTCTATGGTGGCTAGGATTAGAGAGAACATTTTCCTCTATTTTTTGTTCTCTCAAAGTGATACCTCACTTTCTAGTGTGTCTTTTAGGGTTACAAACCTTACATATCATATGTACATATAGGTTGCCTAACCCTAATTAAGAGAGATATAATTTTGGTCCCATATCTCCTATTAAAATAAAAAATACCTTATTTCTTATTTAAAATATTAATTATACTATTAATATTAATTAATATTTATTTATTTCATTATTTATTTAGAATTTTAATTTGTCATAAAATAAAATTTGAAATGGCCAAATTAACCCTTAGTCCATTCATCACATTCTATGTGTACGACTCAATAGGTTCACATTATATTGGCTATGATCCCTAGTCCCATAATGGACCCACAAGTCATAAGCGGCCTCTAACAAGACATTACAACTACACAAATAATATGAATATCGTTAATTCGATTTTTACCTAATGGAACAAGTTATAATCCCTTTGTCATATGATATCTGGTTTGAACATAAGTCATGGTCCACATCAAACTTATATAGTTAAAACATATAATTTCTCGATCACTAAGTAGACTAATAATATCAAATGTCATTGACTCATCATCAATTCATTTAAGCATGGCTATGCATTTCTCAGTCCTACTTAACGAGGGGCATAATAAATATCTCTCTCATAAGAGTGGAACAAATTCCATCATGATTATTCATTATCCTCTACATGATTCTCATAATGTCCAATCATAACTTTTATTATCATTCGATTAAAAATAATGTTTGATTATGCTAAAACATAATGCTTCTCATGTAGGATACTATGATAATCTCAGGTCTATGGATTAATAACATTATTATAATGAGATCACTAACGACATTAATCCATGTAGTATCTCGTAGCAGGTTTATCCAGTACTCTATTCTCTAACGAGTACCTACAAGTTTGATTTATATCATCATATATAATCATCCCATGATTATCAATCAAACTCGTACTAGTTTTATTTATCATTATTCCTTTAATGATAAATAACTAGGGATAGTCAAAATAACATTAAATTGTTATTTAGAAATATTATTATATTCTAACATGCCAAAATATAATAACATAAAGAAAACCTAATTTTATAAAACGAAATGTGACATTACATTAAGAACCAAACGTATGGCCTAGGGAATAACCACTAATGAGATGAAAAAGATTTCTCTTTCAATGTTGGTACTCGACATATTTTGACATCTTCTCTTTCAATGATTTCTTGAATGAGATGAAAATGCCTGAGTATATGTTTGGATCTTTGATGGGATCTAGGCTCTTTAGCCTACGCTATAGCACCATTATTATCACAATAAAGGTCTATAGGATTTGTGATACTAGGAACTACTCCCAGTTCAGCAATAAAATTCTAGATCCATACTGCTTCCTCAGCTCCATCTGATGTTGCTATATGCTTAGCTTCTATTGTAGAATCAACAACAGTGTTTTGTTTAGAACTTTTCCAACTAACAGCACCTCCATTCAACAAAAATACATAACCAGACTGCGATCTATAATCATCTTTATCAGATTGAAAGCTTGCATCTGTGTAACCATTTATTACTAGCTCATCTTCCAATCCTTCATACACAAAGAATGCATCCTTAGTTCTTCTCAAGTACCTAAGGATGTTCTTAACTACTGTCCAGTGACTTTCACTAGGGTCTGATTGGTATCCACTTGTCATGCTCAATGCATATGAAATGTCCAGTCTAGTCATGCACAACATGGCTTACATGGTAGATCTTATAACCAAGGCATATTATACTTATACGATCTCACTTATCAAATGTAATAGGACACTGAGTCTTGCTAAGAGTAATGCCATGATACATTGGCAAAAATCCTCTTTTAGAATTTTGAATGCTGAACCTATTCAGCACCTTATCTATATAGGTACTTTGACTTAGACTAACTATTCTTTTAGATCTACACCTATAGATCTTAATCCCAAGGATATAGGTAGCTTCACCTAGATCGCTCATTGAAAAATATTTCCCCAACCATTCTTTGGTCTTTTGCAATATGGGGATATCATTCCCAATGAGTAATACGTCGTCGACATACAAAACAAGAAACATTACTGCATTCCCACTAAACTTCTTGTACACACAAGGTTCATCTTTATTTTTGATAAATCCAAACTCTTTGATTGTTTCATCAAAATGAATATTCTAGCTCTGAGAAGTTTGCTTTAATCCATAAATGGCTCTTTGCAGCTTGCATACCTTTCTTAGAATTCTTAGGATGAACAAAACCTTCAGGTTGTGTCATATACACATCCTTAAATAAGTTTCCATTAAGAAACGTTGTTTTGACATCTATTTGCCATATCTCATAGTCATAATATGCAACAATGGCAATTAGAATTCTTATTGACTTAAGCATTGCGATTGGTGAAAAAGTCTCATCATAGTCAATACCATGAGTTTGCTTGAAACCTTTTGCGACAAAAATCATATTTTCATCGCAATGTTGTCATTAAATAGTCCATTTAGCAAAAAATTCCATTGTCCTCGCTAATTTTCATTGCCATTCTGCAATTTTTTGTAGTGTTTAATCATATAATACTATTTTATCATGTTATTAGACAAACATAAATCATACTATCACTTCATTAGGCTGGTCAACAATCATTATGTTTAGGTGTTACTATAGTCATTCACATTCTTGCTAACACTACACTTGTTTCTAAAACTTTTCATATCTATATTTCATATGCATATTCATGTTCAAATTACTCATCAAATGCCATATATCATATCCACACTAGATATTACTATCATTATTTTGTATTCATCGCTATGTATAGCATCATACATATCATGTTATGTATGAGCTATTCTAGCTGCCATGTGCATGCACTTACTAATCATTTTTCATAGTGAATCTATTAAAACAATAGCCTTCCATAACATATACAAATTTATATATATCTTATTTATAATATTATAAGCATATACAAAATACTAATAAAAAATGCCTTACATCACTTCTTAATGGATATATGTTGGTCTTTCCTGATGCAGAGAATGTCCCTGAATAAAATTATTGCCTATAGAACCTACATGGATAAAATAACCCATGCTAAGCTATAAAGCTTAGTGGGGAAAACAATTTATGCTGGATGATCACTCATAGCATGTTGGGTTTCGAATAAAAAAAAAACTTAAACACAGCGAAATTAGGAAAACCCACCAGCATCCATGTGATCCAATTGAATCAATTGTGTAAGATAGTAACGATTACTAAACTTTTTTTTTGAAAAACATCTTATAGGTGTTGCCTTATAAGAAATGAACACCCTCTATTGGTATCCACACTGGAACGCATCGAACGAATTTGCCTGAGATGCTAGCTCCCTTCTATGGTGGCTAGGGTTAGAGAGAACATTTTTCTCTATTTTCTTTTCTCTCAAAGTGATGCCTCACTTTCTAGTGTGTCTCTTAGGGTTACGAACCTTGCATATCATATGTATATATAGGTAGCCTAAACCTAATTAAGAGAGAGATAATTTTGGGCCCACATCTCCTATTAAAATAAGAAATACCATATTTCTTATTTAAAATATTAATTATACTATTAGTCTTAATTAATATTTATTTATTTCATTATTCATTTTGAATTTTAATTTATCATAAAATAAAATTTGAAATGGCCAAATTAACCCTTAGTCCATTCATCACATTCTATGTGTACGACTCAATAGGTTCACATTATATTGGCTATGATCCCTAGTCCCATAATGGACCCACAAGTCATAAGCGGCCTCTAACAAGACATTACAACTACACAAATAATATGAATATCGTTAATTCGATTTTTACCTAATGGAACAAGTTATAATCCCTTTGTCATATGATATCTGGTTTGAACATAAGTCATGGTCCACATCAAACTTATATAGTTAAAACATATAATTTCTCGATCACTAAGTAGACTAATAATATCAAATGTCATTGACTCATCATCAATTCATTTAAGCATGGCTATGCATTTCTCAGTCCTACTTAACGAGGGGCATAATAAATATCTCTCTCATAAGAGTGGAACAAATTCCATCATGATTATTCATTATCCTCTACATGATTCTCATAATGTCCAATCATAACTTTTATTATCATTCGATTAAAAATAATGTTTGATTATGCTAAAACATAATGCTTCTCATGTAGGATACTATGATAATCTCAGGTCTATGGATTAATAACATTATTATAATGAGATCACTAACGACATTAATCCATGTAGTATCTCGTAGCAGGTTTATCCAGTACTCTATTCTCTAACGAGTACCTACAAGTTTGATTTATATCATCATATATAATCATCCCATGATTATCAATCAAACTCGTACTAGTTTTATTTATCATTATTCCTTTAATGATAAATAACTAGGGATAGTCAAAATAACATTAAATTGTTATTTAGAAATATTATTATATTCTAACATGCCAAAATATAATAACATAAAGAAAACCTAATTTTATAAAACGAAATGTGACATTACATTAAGAACCAAACGTATGGCCTAGGGAATAACCACTAATGAGATGAAAAAGATTTCTCTTTCAATGTTGGTACTCGACATATTTTGACATCTTCTCTTTCAATGATTTCTTGAATGAGATGAAAATGCCTGAGTATATGTTTGGATCTTTGATGGGATCTAGGCTCTTTAGCCTACGCTATAGCACCATTATTATCACAATAAAGGTCTATAGGATTTGTGATACTAGGAACTACTCCCAGTTCAGCAATAAAATTCTAGATCCATACTGCTTCCTCAGCTCCATCTGATGTTGCTATATGCTTAGCTTCTATTGTAGAATCAACAACAGTGTTTTGTTTAGAACTTTTCCAACTAACAGCACCTCCATTCAACAAAAATACATAACCAGACTGCGATCTATAATCATCTTTATCAGATTGAAAGCTTGCATCTGTGTAACCATTTATTACTAGCTCATCTTCCAATCCTTCATACACAAAGAATGCATCCTTAGTTCTTCTCAAGTACCTAAGGATGTTCTTAACTACTGTCCAGTGACTTTCACTAGGGTCTGATTGGTATCCACTTGTCATGCTCAATGCATATGAAATGTCCAGTCTAGTCATGCACAACATGGCTTACATGGTAGATCTTATAACCAAGGCATATTATACTTATACGATCTCACTTATCAAATGTAATAGGACACTGAGTCTTGCTAAGAGTAATGCCATGATACATTGGCAAAAATCCTCTTTTAGAATTTTGAATGCTGAACCTATTCAGCACCTTATCTATATAGGTACTTTGACTTAGACTAACTATTCTTTTAGATCTACACCTATAGATCTTAATCCCAAGGATATAGGTAGCTTCACCTAGATCGCTCATTGAAAAATATTTCCCCAACCATTCTTTGGTCTTTTGCAATATGGGGATATCATTCCCAATGAGTAATACGTCGTCGACATACAAAACAAGAAACATTACTGCATTCCCACTAAACTTCTTGTACACACAAGGTTCATCTTTATTTTTGATAAATCCAAACTCTTTGATTGTTTCATCAAAATGAATATTCTAGCTCTGAGAAGTTTGCTTTAATCCATAAATGGCTCTTTGCAGCTTGCATACCTTTCTTAGAATTCTTAGGATGAACAAAACCTTCAGGTTGTGTCATATACACATCCTTAAATAAGTTTCCATTAAGAAACGTTGTTTTGACATCTATTTGCCATATCTCATAGTCATAATATGCAACAATGGCAATTAGAATTCTTATTGACTTAAGCATTGCGATTGGTGAAAAAGTCTCATCATAGTCAATACCATGAGTTTGCTTGAAACCTTTTGCGACAAAAATCATATTTTCATCGCAATGTTGTCATTAAATAGTCCATTTAGCAAAAAATTCCATTGTCCTCGCTAATTTTCATTGCCATTCTGCAATTTTTTGTAGTGTTTAATCATATAATACTATTTTATCATGTTATTAGACAAACATAAATCATACTATCACTTCATTAGGCTGGTCAACAATCATTATGTTTAGGTGTTACTATAGTCATTCACATTCTTGCTAACACTACACTTGTTTCTAAAACTTTTCATATCTATATTTCATATGCATATTCATGTTCAAATTACTCATCAAATGCCATATATCATATCCACACTAGATATTACTATCATTATTTTGTATTCATCGCTATGTATAGCATCATACATATCATGTTATGTATGAGCTATTCTAGCTGCCATGTGCATGCACTTACTAATCATTTTTCATAGTGAATCTATTAAAACAATAGCCTTCCATAACATATACAAATTTATATATATCTTATTTATAATATTATAAGCATATACAAAATACTAATAAAAAATGCCTTACATCACTTCTTAATGGATATATGTTGGTCTTTCCTGATGCAGAGAATGTCCCTGAATAAAATTATTGCCTATAGAACCTACATGGATAAAATAACCCATGCTAAGCTATAAAGCTTAGTGGGGAAAACAATTTATGCTGGATGATCACTCATAGCATGTTGGGTTTCGAATAAAAAAAAACTTAAACACAGCGAAATTAGGAAACCCACCAGCATCCATGTGATCCAATTGAATCAATTGTGTAAGATAGTAACGATTACTAAACTTTTTTTTTGAAAAACATCTTATAGGTGTTGCCTTATAAGAAATGAACACCCTCTATTGGTATCCACACTGGAACGCATCGAACGAATTTGCCTGAGATGCTAGCTCCCTTCTATGGTGGCTAGGGTTAGAGAGAACATTTTTCTCTATTTTCTTTTCTCTCAAAGTGATGCCTCACTTTCTAGTGTGTCTCTTAGGGTTACGAACCTTGCATATCATATGTATATATAGGTAGCCTAAACCTAATTAAGAGAGAGATAATTTTGGGCCCACATCTCCTATTAAAATAAGAAATACCATATTTCTTATTTAAAATATTAATTATACTATTAGTCTTAATTAATATTTATTTATTTCATTATTCATTTTGAATTTTAATTTATCATAAAATAAAATTTGAAATGGCCAGATTAACCCTTAGTCCATTCATCACATTTTATGTGTATGACCTAATAGGTTCATATTATATTGGTCGTGGGCCTCAGTCCCATCATGGACCTATAAGTCATAAGCGGCCTCTAATAAGACATTACGACTACCCAAATAATATGAATATTGATAATTTAATTTTTACCTAATAGAACATGTTATAATCCCATTATCATATGATATCTTATTTGAACATAAGTCATGGTCCACGTCAAACTCATATAGTTCAAACATATAATTTCTCGATCACTACGTAGACTGATAATATCAAATGACATTGATCTCATCATCATAAAAGAGGAAAAAATTCCAGTCCTACTTTTCGAGGGGCCCAATAGATATCTCTCTCATAAGAGAGGAAAAAATTCCATCATGATTATTGATTATCCTTTACATGATTCTTAACATTTCCAATCATAACTTTTATTATTATCCGATTAAAAATAATGTTTGACTATGCTAAAACATAATGTTTCTCATGTATGATACTATGATAATCTTAGTTCTAAAGATTAATAACATAATTATAACAAGATCACTAATGACATTAACCCATGTAGTATCTCATAGCGGGTCTATCCAGTACTCTATTCTCTAATGAGTACCTACAAGTTTGATTTATATCACCATATATAATCATCCCATGATTATCAATCAAACTCGTACTAGTTTTATTTATCATTATTCCTTTAATGGTAAATAACTAGGGATAGTCAAAATAACACTAAATTGTTATTTAGAAATATTATTATATTCTAACATGCCAAAATATAATAACATAAAGAAAACCCTATTTTATAAAATGAAATGTGACATTACATTAAGAACCAAATGTATGGCCTAGTGAATAATCACTAACAATCTCCCACTTGTACTAGGCCTAATCACATAAGTATTTAATACCCATGGACCTAGTATGATTACAATGTTATCATCTGTTGGTACTCGGCATATTTTGACATCTCTTCTTTCAATGATTTCTCAAATGAGATGAAAATGCCTGAGTATATGTTTGGATCTTTGATGGGATCTAGGCCCTTTAGCCTGTGCTATAACACCATTATTATCACAATAAAGATCTATAGGATTTGTGATACTAAGAACTATTCCTAATTCAGCAATAAATTTCATGATCCATATTGCTTCCTTGGTTGCATCTGATGCTGCTATATACTCAGCTTCTATTTTAGAATCAGCAACAATGCTTTGTTTGAAACTTTTCCAACTAACAGCACCTCCATTAAACAAAAAGACATATCCAGACTATGATCTATAATTATCTTTGTTAGATTAAAAGCTTGCATCTATGTAACCATTTATTACTAGCTCATCTTCCAATCCTCCATACACAAAGAATGCATCCTTAGTTCTTCTCAAGTATTTAAGGAAGTTCTTGACTACTATCTAGTGTTTTTCATCAGGGTCTGACTGGTATCCACTTGTCATACTCAATGCATATGAAATATTCGATCTAGTACACAACATGGCATACATGATAGATCCTATAGTCGAGGCATAAGGAATCATACTCATACAATCTCGCTCATAAGATGTCATAGGAAACTGAGTCTTGCTAAGAGTAATGCCATGATACATTCGTAAAATTCCTCTTTTAGAATTTTGCATGCAGAACCTATTCAACGCCTTATATATATAGGTACTTTGACTCAAACTAACTATTCTTTTAGATCTATCCTTATAGATCTTAATCCCAAGGATATAGGCAGCTTCGCCTAGATCTTTCATTGAAAAGATTTCCCCAACCATTCTTTGGTCTTTTGTAATGTGGGGATATAAGTCCTAATGAGTAATATGTCATTGACATACAAAACAAGAAATATTACTGTATTCCCACTAACCTTCTTGTACACACAAGATTCATCTTCATTTTTGATAAATCCAAACTCCTTGATTGTTTCATCAAAATGAAGGTTCTAGCTCCGAGAAGCTTGCTTTAATCCATAAATGGCTCTTTGCAACTTGCATACCTTCTTAGAATTCTCAGGATGAATAAAACCTTCAGGTTGTCTCATATACACATCCCCAAGTAAGTTTCCATTAAGAAACTTTGTTTTGACATTCATCCGCCATATCTCATAGTCATAATATGCAACAATGGCAATTAGAATTCTTATTGATTTAAGCATAACGACTGGTGAAAAAGTTTCATCATAGTCAATACCATGAGTTTGCTTGAAATCTTTTGCAACAAGTCTTGCCTTAAAGGTTTGTACTTTCCCATCCATGTTAGTTTTCTTCTTCAAAACCCATTTGCACCCAATGGTTTTAATTCCTTCAGGTGGATCAATCAAGTTCCAAACTTGATTTTCATACATGGATTACATTTCATATTTCATGGCCTCTAGCCATTTCTCAAAGTCTGGACTCAACAAAGCATCTTGATAAGTAGTGAGCTCATCTAGATCCATGAGCATTGCTTCATGACAATCTATTATGAGAAATCCATATCTCTCGGGTTGATGTTGTGCCCTATTAGATCTATGTAATTCTTGTGTAACTTGCATAGGTTCCATAACTATTTGTGGAACTTGTTGAGTTTCCATTTATGGTCATGTGCCATCTTGTGGTTCTCAAACTTCTTCGAGTTCTACTTTACTCCGATTGGTTCTTTTTGAAATAAATTCCTTTTCTAGAAAGACACCATTCTGAGCAACAAACACTTTATTCTCAGAGGGATTATAAAAGTAGTATCCTTTAGTTTCTTTATGGTATCCCACAAATAGGCATTTATCAGATTTTGGTGCTATTTTATTTGAGACTTGTTGTTATACATAAGCCTCACAGCCCCAAATCTTTAGAAAAGATAGACCAGGAGTTTTCCCTATCCATATCTCATATGGTGTCTTTTCAATTGCTTTAAATGGAACTCGATTCAAAGTGAATACAACTATTTGTAATGCATAGCCCCAAAAGGATATAGGAAATTATGTTTGACTCATCATCGATCGAACCATATCTAATAAAGTTTGATTCCTTCTTTAAAAATACCATTCAATTGTGGTGTCCCTGGTGGAGTTAACTGTGAAACTATTCCACAATTTCTTAGATGATCATCAAACTCTTGGCTTAAGTATTCTCCACCCAAATCAGATCGAAGTGCTTTAATAGTTTTACCAAGTTGATTTTGAACTTCATTTTGAAAAGTTTTGAACATTTCAAAAGCTTCATGTTTATGTTTCATTTGATAGACATAGCCATACCTACTGAAAGCATCAGTGAAAGTAATGAAGTATTGAAATCCTCCCCTAGCATTTGTGCTCAGTGGACCACATACATCAGTATGTATAAGGCCCAATAAGTCAATAACCCTTTCACTATGTCTAGTAGCCCTTTCACTATGTCCAGTAAAGGGATCTTTTGTCATTTTGCCTAATAAACAATATTCACAGTTGTTAAATGATTTAAAATCAAATGATTCCAAAAGTCAAACTTGGATGAGTTTTGATATGCATTTCTTATTTATGTGACCAAGGCGACAATGCCATAAGTATATTTTATTCAAATCATTGTGTTTAGATTTCTTTGTAGTTGTGTTATAGATATCCTGATTGTTAGATATTTCTAGATTTAAGAGATAAAGGCCACTATATGAATTTGCAATACAATAAAGCATATCATCATAATAAATAGAACATTTCTTATTCCTAATAAGAAAAGAAAAAACTTCATCATCCAAACAAGAAACTGAAATAATATTCCTACTCAAAATAAGAACATAAAAGCGATTGTTCAAAACTAACAAAAGTTCATTGGGCAAAGTCAATTCATAAGTCCTACAGCTAAAGTAGAAACTCTTGCTCCATTTCCAACTTGTAGGTCAAATTCGCCCTTTTTCAATTGTCTACTCTTTTTGAGTCCCTGCATATTTGTACAAATGTTAGATCCACATCAAGTATCTAATATCTAGGAAGTAGAAGTAGATAAATTTATTTTTATAACAGAAATACCTGAAGATGTAGTCTTACTACTCTTCTTCTTCTTCTTCTTCTTCTTCTTCTTCTTCTTCTTCCAAGTAGAGCTAGCAATTCCTCTTTTAATGACCAGGTTCATTGCGATGGAAGCTAACTCCCTTTTTTAGAGCTTTTGCCTTGGGTTTGGATCCAACTTGTGCCTTAGGCCTGCTAGCAACTTTTGCCCTAGCCTTACCCTTACCCTTGCCTTTATTTTTCATCTCCTTTCCCTTATTAACTATGAGAAAATAATTCAGCCTTTTCTTGATGCTTTGCTCAGCTGTTTAAAGCATCGCATGCAGCTTAACAATGGATTTCTCTATACTATTCATATTATAGTTCATAACAAACTAGTTATAACCATCTGGCAAAGAGTTAAGGATCAAATCCGTGGCTAGTTTTGGAGTGATGGGAAATCCAATAGTTTCAAGGTGATCAATGTAGCCTTTAATTTTTAGAACATAAGCGCTCACCGATGCACTTTCAACCATCTTACAAGAATGCAATGCTTTGGTAGTCTCATACCTATCTTACCTTGCCTGTTGTTGGAATGTCTATTTGAGATTATTGCTCAACTCATAAGCCTCCATATGCTCCAGATCCTTCTGAAGTTCTGGGCACATTATGGGGCAACATAAGACATCCCACATCAATCGAATCATCAGTATGTTTCTTTTGTTTTTCTTTGACTGCCTTTTGGGAGTCAGTTGGTGGAACAG
The DNA here is from genome assembly GCA_037975025.1 of Excoecaria agallocha. NCBI lineage: Eukaryota > Viridiplantae > Streptophyta > Magnoliopsida > Malpighiales > Euphorbiaceae > Excoecaria > Excoecaria agallocha. The sequence continues at coordinate 60,383,613 of CM075811.1, read as the reverse complement.
GCTCATCAAGCACATATAGCTTCCTTTCTTGCTTGAGAACAATTCTCAAGTTCCTTAACCAGTCAAGGAAGCTAGTGCCATCTTCTTTTAGCTTTTCCTTCTCAAGGACTGATCGCAGTGATAGTGTGGAAGTGTTATTTAAACCTATTAATCTACAAATATGCAAAATAAATATTAGTACCAATTTCATTTTAGGGTATTTCTTAAAACTCCCACTAAAATATTCACCCTTAATATTAATTACAACAATTATAATGATTTTAGTGGGCTAAGATCCATATTTCACTTAATTCTAAGTTAGCTTTGGCATGACACTTAAAATCAAGTTATTTAGGTAGATAACTCCTTACCAATTACATCTCATGTAACTCTTAGATTCTTTATGGGATTTTGACATCATATGTCTCGGCATGTTATAATCCCATCTAATGCCTTAGGCCCAAAATCATTTTGATAGCATAATTAAGTCTAACCATATTTTTAAATTATAGGTAACACCACTACCCATCTTGCCTTACTATGATAACCCATTGTACTTCGCTTTGGCTAAACCTACATTTTGGTGATCTTAGTCTTGACAAGTGTTATAATTATGGATGGCATAAGACTTAAAATTATAGTGAGGGAATTTTAATTTTAACTTATGATATCTATTTATATACATTTCATGCATCATCCCATACATGGCATCTCATACACATATATAATCATTTATCGCATCACATAACGATATAATATGCATAATATATAAAATGTGTCATAGCATGGCCAAAACCTATATGATCTTCATAAGCCAATATGAAGATCAAAGGTCAATCCTAGGTGAAAAACATAAGTTGGTCTTGATCAACAGCTTCCACTTTGCACCTCCATCATCATGGAATCGGATTGATCTCTTTCATTCAAGAAATTCCTTAGTCTTCATTACAATAATGAAATAAACTATTCTACTAAAACTATTAGTATAATAAAATTACAATGAAAGAACGACATGTAGGTCGTATTTAAAAATTACAAACCCATAAAATGAATAAATAATATAAATAAAGAAAACACCATCACAAGGGTCTCAATTGCCCATGCTATGCACCATGCAAAGACATCGTCCATACATCCATTGCAATCAATTAATCTCATAAAATTGATGTATTATTATCAGCGAATAATAAGCTTTGAGGCAATGTTAATCTCATTAACAATTTTCAGCCCAAAACCTTATTCTAAATCCATGAAAAATTATTCTGCCAATCATATCAATAGTTATTTAATCACATTAAACATTCATAATAAATACATAATACCACCATAATATTATGAAAATCCGTTTAATCATATTAAAACAAAATTGACATACATGTGTTAATCAAATTAACATCTATTAATTTTGTATCCAATGAACGAAATATTATAACTATCAAATAATCAATCATGTTCATATCTCATATAAACTAATTGATTTCGTTCATATCATATACAAAAAGAATTATTGAGTTCGTATCATATACAAACCTAATTATTTTGTTCATATCATATACAAACATAATTTTTTCATTCATATCAAAACATAATTGATTCATCATGTAACGACATACATATTCTTCATATCACATATGACCAATTTCATATATATCACATACATATAAAACACGATTATTGAATTAGTTGAATTTGTAAGTGGCTCTGATACCACTGTTGGGTTTTGAATAAAAAAATAAAAACTTAAATGCAGCAAAATTAGGAAATCCACTAGGATCTATACGATCCAATTGAATCAATTAAGAGAGAGAGTAATGATTACTAACCTCTTTTATGAATAACGTCTTGTAGGTGTTGCCTCAAGAGAAACAAACGCCCTTTACTGGTATCCACACTCGAATGCATTGAATGGATTTGCCTGAGGTGCTAGCTCCCTTTTATGGTGGCTAGGGTTAGAGAGAACGTTTTTCTCTCTTTTCTTTTCTCTCAAAGTGATGCCTCACTTTCTAGTGTGTCTCTTAGGGTTACAAACCTTACATATCATATGTATATATAGGTAGCCTAACCCTAATTAAGAGAGAGATAATTTCAAGCCCACATCTCCTATTAAAATAAGAAATACCTTATTTCTTATTTAAAATATGAATTTTAATATTAATCTTAATTAATATTTATTTATTTCATTATTTATTTTGAATTTTAATTTGTCATAAAATAAAATTTGAAATACCCGAATTAATCCTTAGTCCATTCATCACATTTTAAGTGTACGATCCAATAGATTAATATTATATTGGCCGTGGGCCCTAGTCCCATCATAGACCCACAAGTCATAAGCGGCCTCTAGCAAGACATTATGAATACCCAAATAATATGAATATCGATAATTCAATTTTAATCTAATAGAACATGTTATAATCCCTTTGTCACATGATATATTGTTTGAACATAAGTCATTGTCCACGTCAAACTTATATAGTTCAAACATATAATTTCTTGATCACTAAGTAGACTGATAATATCAAATAACATTGATCTCATCATTAATTCATTTGAGCATGCCCATGAATTTCTCAGTCCTACTTATCGAGGGGCCCAATAGATATCTCTATCATAAAAGAGGGAAAAATTTCATCTTGATTATTCATTATCCTCTACATGATTCTCATCATGTCCAATCATAACCTTTATTATTATCCAATTAAAGATAATGTTTGATTATGCTAAAATATAATGTTCCTCATGTAGGATGCTACGATAATCTCAAGTCTAAGGATTAATAACATAACTATAATGAGATCACTAATGATATTAACCCATGTAGTATCTCATCACGGGTCTATCCAGTACTCAATTCTCTAATGAGTACCTACAAGTTTGATTTATATCACCATATATAATCATCCCATGATTGTCAATCAAACTCGTACTAGTTTTTATTTATCATTATTCCTTTAATGATAAATAATTAGGGATAGTCAAAATAACATTAAATTGTTATTTACACATATTATTATATTCTAACATGCCAAAATATAAAACATAAAGAAAACCTAATTTTATAAAACGAAATGTGACATTACATTAAGAACCAAATGTATGGCCTAGGGCATAATAACTAACACAACAATCGTCAACAAATATTCTTTATATATCACAAAATATAAATATAGCTCAACAATTAAAATAGTATAACAACACTAAAAAATCCAATAGATAGTGCATAATTTAACAATTAAATCCATATTGAGGAATTATATGGTTTATTTATAACAACCAAATATTTAAACTTATAATTGAAGTATTAAAAGTTATAGACATAAGAGCTCAATGTTAGGACCTCAATGATAATACAATATTAATACTATAGACAAAATAAGGAATAAAATCATTAATACAATAAAGCTCAAAAAGCATAAACCATGTGGTTGCTTGATATAATATGTGCATTTATACTTTTGATATAATTATTGTAATTGGAGCTAGTCATATGCTTCATCAATAATGTTTTAGCAATTATGCTTAAGATAAATCTCTAAATTTAAGATCAATCATTTAATCCAACAAATACATATAAGCATTCATTCTTTAGATTAAAATATTGTAATCATCTTTATGATTTAACTTTAGCCTGCTTATGTTATTGGAGTGGATAATTAGAACGGTAGATACTAGTATGTATCAAACATATATATACCCGTAGGTACTAAGTTGGTAGATCTAAATAGGATTGAATAATAGTTCCAAGTGAGAATGATAGTAAAAGAATAGGGCCAAATGGTAGTAGCTATGACTCAATCCTTATATGTGCCTATCTACCAATAACTAAACTCTATTTGTTGGCATTAACAGTGTCCATATATATTTCAATTATCCTTTCGTGCTTGAGCTTTATTGTGTAGTCTTACACATATGTTGTCATACACTAAGATACATACTCTTATATTTATATGCGTGTATAATAAATCTCTAACGTCAAAATAAATAACTGTAATTACATAATACTATAAACATTTACCTTTATGTGTTAACCTATAAACATAAGCATGTAAGTATATTTATATCCATTCAAATAAGTAATGATCCATATGCTTGTTCATGGGCATGTTGTGTAGTATGTTTCCTCAATTCGCATATACATATAGCTTTACTTTATGGCATTATCATATGTCATAGCCATATACATATATCAAGTTTACATTTTTACAATATAATCTAACGTAATTACTTATATAAATGAACATCCAAATCGAACATCAACATAAGTAATTGTAATTGTAATACAATAACTATTTGCCTTCATATGATAATATATAATTGTAAGTGCATACGCATAGGCATGTAAGTATAGTCATGTAATTATAATCATGCAAGGCCAAAGCATGTTATTTTACTTTAGTAATAAATGGCATGTTTGATCATAAGCTAGATTTCTCCCTCTCTCTTTCTATATATATATGAATCATGCTACCTAAAATCCATATATACATAGCTTTAAATTATATTATTATCATACCTCTATTTACATATCACATTGTATAATATCTCTGCTTAGTTAAATAACCCAAATATCTTCAAATTCATATGATTATAGAACATGTAGCATCCTTATATTTATAATCAAATTGCTCTAAGGTCATATAAATTGTTATAATAATATTTATTATTCAAAGAATTAGGTTTAACAAAAATAAGGGGGGCAGATTTCCATTACTGTTTTGCATCTAAATTTTGCCCTACTAAAAGGATAAGCTAACTAAAGTTGTCTTCTTAACCAATAATAATTTATTGATTTAGTTTCTCATACCTTAATTACCACTGAATTTGGACAAATAAACTCTGAGCTATAACCCAAAAATATAGACTATCCAAGAGTAATTTTTTTTAAAAATTGTTTGTGTCTACTTTGATAAATTCATGGATTAAAATTGGTATATAAATAATATAACATTTATTCATGAGAATTTTACTCCTATAAGTCTAGTTTAACTTGAATTTTATCTTAGAGAATTTAAGACTTTCTATCATGAGTTATATCAAAAGTACTACAACCTATTCATTGGCATTAGACAACAGTTCACAATACCAAAACCAATTTTTATTACAACTAAGAAAAATTGTAGAAGCAAATGGGCACAGAGTTAAGTGAACATCCCTTCACTACAATTGTGATTCTATGAGCCTATTTTATTTAGGTTTTTTCCTAATAGGTTTTAGACTTCTCTATCAAAAGTTATAGCAATAATACACAATCTGCTCCCTACAACTAGACGATAGCTCACTATAAATTTCAAGTTAATATTAAGGATATTTAAAGGCAGAATCAAAAATAGATTCCCCCTATAAAATTATAGGTCTATGTCTTTGGTGTAATTACCAATTAGAACTACATATATCAATGTTATAAAACTCGATATATTCATAAAATACCGAAAATGATTCAAGAAGAACAAACACAATTTCAACAATTAGACAATCATTCTTTCACTCACCTTAATTCCATTAGCACCTTTATCCTCATAAAAATTCCAGCAAGCAAAAAAAACTCATTTAACATGTTAAAATACTTACAACTACACATGCAAAACATAGTTTGTCTAAGAATCCCTCACCTTGATCTAATTCCACTACAAATGACCTTTACTTCTTAATCACTTCTTTTCCTTTCCTCTTTTTAACTTCCTCTTCTACAACAATATACATTCATAAATTTCTAGAATTTCTTCCTCTATTAAGATCTTCAATCCGATGAAGATAATTAAGAAAAATAGAAGAGGAAGTAAATACTTTTACCTTAATAACTTCAACTTAAAAGGCCTTATATTAACAATTCAAAAGAGAAGTTTAGAAGGAGATTTGAGGGAGAGAAGGCTTTGGTTTTAGAGAGAGAGATAAAAAACATTAAAAAATTTGTTCTCCTCTTATCTTTGTTTTCATCCTTTCATCAAAGAACCATTCGTCAACTTTCTATTTCCTTCATGCAAAGAAACTAAAGTTTTAAAGGGAGTAAAAAGTCCTCATTGATCCTTTAACTAATTGCATGACATATAATAATCACAACTTATTTCACCTCTTTTAAAATTGACCTCTCATGTATTTTTTACATAATGACCCCTAACTTATTTTATTTGCTTTATATATACCCTGAAATATTTTCATTCCACTTAATTCACATTCAAATCATAAATTAAAATACAATTATCACTTAGCCCTTAAGTTTAATCTAAAATTCACATATTTGATTTAGTTTTAATAAAAAATAATCTCATTAAATTATGAATTTTCAACTTGGGTCAAAGTTGGTATCTTACAGGTACCATAGGTTGGGCCACTTACAGCTTTATAGAATGCTAGAATGATAGCTAATTCTATGTGGGATACCTTCTCTTGAGGCATACCTATAGCACCCTTATCCTATAATCTATACATATCACTTTATCCATCTCATTACACATGTTTTAATGTGCAACATAAACATATACCAACTATATAGAGAACTGATATTCATACTTAATCCATAAGAGTGCTAAACTATTAAGACTGTACAATATACATTAGAGTCTCTTTACAAAATAAAACAACTAATTAACACCTTACAAAATAGTTGTACTTTTACAAGATTTCCAGCAAAACATAAATCCCTTGAAATACAAAAAGAATACTATATACTTTATAATCTTCAAAGACTTGCGTTGGCCAACCTGTTACAGATATCAGTCTTGCAAGAAAGTCCTATCCTTGCAACCTACACGGATGAAATACCCGTGCTAAGCTATAAAGCTTAGTGGGGAACTAAATCATGATAAATGACCACTCACAGTGATCGTCAACAAGCACACAACATGCCTCAAATATAACAATGATTTATTTCAAGAAATGAAAGAAATTGAACATTTAAATTCACTTAAAGAAATCATAAAGTTCAATGGTAAGAATTTGTATTGACGTTTCAATCACCATATATGATCATACAAGTTCCAATATCCTTTGGACTTAAACTGAATTATTTATAATATGATTATTTTATTTTAATCAATGCTTAATCATAAAAGTATAGTTATTTATTATTAATTTCATAAACAATCTTCACAAGTATTGGAATTATCTTACTTTTATTCTTGTATGTCTAGGATATACACAAATTAGAATTATATAACAAATCAACACTTCCAATTACCATGAGATTATAATATTACTACAGGCTTACTTTATGTTCCATAAGTTGTTCATGTTATAACATAATAGATGTATCAACAAAATAAGCCTATCAACCAATCATAACACTTATATATCATCACCATAAATAACAAATACACGTTAAAGAATGTGCAGATGCAACAATGTGAACACATATATAATCATAAGAAAAATATTTTAAAAACAATGGTTGTTACTGTCTAACTTTTATAATCTTTAATATACAATATGCTTATGCAATTATAAAATTGTTGTGCCCATTAGATATTATAATACTCTTGAACTTAATAAAAGTTCCTTCATCAATCATGTATTGGCATACATATAGAAATAAGGTTTATGATCACAAAGGCATATATATATATATCATCACTTTAATCAAAGTATTAATATAATGCAAATTCATCATTTAACAATCAACATGTACTTTTGATACTAGCAATATTACTTACATATATTTACTATTGGACATTCCTATAAATGCGGGTTTTGTATGCAATAAAAGGAATTTTATTATAGAATAGTATGAAGTCAATTAAGAACTTTCATGCCTTATTAAACTTTTCTTAACCTTTGATAATAAAGCTTGCACTATTCTAAAGAGGTGGATATCGGGTTATATGGTAGTACTCGAAGGTACAAAACTGTTGATTATAATGATGGCACCCGAAGGTACAAATAAGATACTTGGAGGTATTAAACGGTGATCCCTTATAGGGATAAAACTGTATGATAAATCGGTGGACCCAAATAGGATCAAACAAATAACATGGACCCAAATGGGATCAAACAAATAACATGGACTGATCAAGTGGACCCAAGCGGGGTCGGCTACAACCCAAATAGGGTTATTTAAATCAACTCTAACTTTTAAACACAAATAGGGTCACTGTAACTTTTAATTTCAAGTGGACCTAAATAGGCCAAAACTATTCAAAAGCAGCTGCAAGGTACCCTTATAGGCATGTCTATCTATCCACTTCCTAGACTCAACGCAGGCAGTAAAATCTATTTACTTTATCTTTTCTTTATTCATTCATATTCTTATATGCACATGTATACTCTTGGGTAACTATGAACAATGTACTCATGTACATGTTCATGTATAACTTTCTATAAACCTGTGAATATGCTTATTGCTGGGTATTACTACTTTATACTTGTAATCTTATTCGATCATGTAACTATTCCATATGTCAAGACTATACTTATATAATGCCATTTGTGCCCGTACATAATCATGTAAATATATATCTTTTTTAGTACATAAACATATATGCAAAATTCATAAGCATTTTATACAATTTGCTCATGTAACAATCACGTGACAAAATGCTCCCTCTCTAATACATACACTTGTATATATATAGTCTTATATAACATTGCAATTATATGCTTTAATAAGATTTTCCATAATTGAGTCTATAACACTATAGATCTATATTTTAGCATGCTAACATGTGACAACACATATGCTTAATCATATCATTTCAATTAACTAAAGACATATTCATTTAAAATATCATGCTTGTACTAATCATACTCCTTGCACATGCACATGATCATATTATAGTACACAATTCTCTAGTGTATAAACATGCATTCATACATTCATACAGTAATTCGAATACCGGTAATTAAACATACCTTTTATTATGAACTTATACTTGAACATATGATCTTTAGGCAACACATCATATTAAAATCATATTATCATACATATAGGATTAATGATAATTTCATAACTTCATACTTCCATATATTAATCTACTTCAATGAAGGTTCATCTATATGGTAACAATGTATCTTTACAACTTTGTTTCTATAAGTAATTATATTAATCTCATATTTTGATGTTACATAATACTCTCATATATATTTTAAAATGTTCTAAACTCACATATGAATGTCATATTTTAAGTTAAATTACATGTTTTAACATACTTTAGATGTGTTTCAAAATATTTAAGTAAGTGTTGATATTTGATGAAGCTAAAAATCAAGTATAACTATAAAAGGAAAGGGCCACGGTTGAGACAATTGGTCCCATCCAAGACTAAAGGCTCTAATTGAGATCAGAAGGTATGCACGGCTGAGACAAAATGTCTCGACAGCCTCCCTAAAATGCCATACGAAATTTCTGCATACAGTTTTTCTAAAGCAAATTGCACATCATTTTAGACCTCTCAAATGACATTTTTAACAAAAATAGTCTTCTACAACTTTATTCTCTTATGTTTCTAGTTTATAAAAAATCAAAATTCATCTCAATAGAAGTTCTAATTTGAAAGATATTGTCAAAATACTGAAGACTATTCATAAGTACGAGATTGCACACTTGTCCGATTTTCAAGCTAGTTTATGACCCATTTAGAGGCCGAATTAGCATGTGATTTCTTCTTATGAAATCTATGTTTAGAAGTCTATTTTAACACCCAATTAGAATCATCTAATTATATATTCTCAAACTCAGGATATTACCAAAAGAATACAACTAGGTTTAGTGAACCCAAACCCAAAATTTTAAAATTTACATGCATGTCAATTTAAACATCAAAGATTGATGTTTTATTTCAAGTTGCTCATCAAATATGATTTCAAACATTTTATTATAACCTTTCTATAATAACATCACTTTAAAATAATCTCAAATCAAGTTTTTAACTATTTATTTGTCCTAACTATATCAAATAACACATGTAAGAGGTAAATCTCTACTTCTCCTCTTTGTAGCTATAACACTATATCAAAAATGCATCCATTTCATATTATAATCACATATTTCACTCAAGGAAAGCACATGCATGAAAATTAAGTTCCCAAACCTGATCATGCAACTCAAATCTTCTTCAAAATTCTCCTTTTTCTCTCATTATCTTTTTCTTTCATGATCCTAATTTTCTCCTTCATTTCCTTTCACAATAATTTCATCCATTTACAAAAACTTCCAGCATTTAACTCAATCTACTATTAACCAAAACAAGAGTATGGAGAAGAAGAAGAAGAATTATCAAATTAAGTTAATTACCTTGTAGATATACACTAACTTGTTCTTTAAAAATCCACATGCAAGAATTTCTTCAAAGATTTCTTAGAGATTAACCAAAAGTGAAAAATAGGAGAATGAAGAAATTCTGTAACTCCCTCTCAAGAAGTCCATCCCCTTCTCTCTTCTTAAATTTTTCTTTCATTCCACTAGCAAATGTCTATTTATAATGGCTAGGGAAAATTCCCTTTTTGGTCCCTTAAAAAGTTGCATGTTCCACTAACTTCTTTCTATCTTTTGCATGTTTTACATTGACCCCTTCACTTCCTGCATGTTATAAATTAACCTATTCATTTATTCCTTCTCTTAATTCAACCTCTCAAATCCTTTTTTTTATGGACATTTGACCCTTAAGATGCCATATTTATAAATTGACCCCTAAACTATTACTTCATACTTCAATTACAACCTTGAATATTATTATACCAACATAGTAATTTAATTATGCCCATATAATTCATACATTTATCACATAATTAATGATAACTTAATAACATTTTTTTTGCCCCAATCAATATCTTAACTCTTAATAATTCATCCAATAATACTCAATTAGGCTTTAATAACATGAAATTGCCCTTGAATTCTACTAGGGCCTATTTTGGGTCCTTACAATACCAAAATGCTCCTCTTCATCATCAGTTTCATCCATTCTTTCTTCATTTCCCCCCCTCTTACAGTGGCGGTGGTGGTGCCTGTTAGAGAGTATGCCCTAAAGCCCATGTAATAGGGATGTTTTTCATATGTATGAAATTTATATTCTTAATAAAAGGCATCATTCATTTATTAATACTATGTTTGAATACATGAGTTTGTAAATCTTAAATTAATAAATGAAGTCCTAGATATTATAAACACAGTGCAAAGGCAATCATGAAGGTGTTCATGATGTGAGATGTCTATCGCATGCAAATGTGTTAATATCTAAATATCCCTAGTCATAGAATTAACAAGATAGGACATTGTTAATTCGGACAGACTAGCACATGTTATGCTTCTTGAATTGTTCAAGCAGTGGTTCTCATAACTGTGATAATGGATGATAATTAAAACTAACATGTGGATGCTTGTTAGAGGAACAAGTTCATTGGACACCTGCAAAGAGAATCCACATATGGATATTAAATCTATGTCAGTGAGGAATCTCTTCATAGCGGTTGTGCAAGTATACTTAGACTTGAGATCACCAAAGTTATCTTAAGTAGCAAGTGGTATACTTTGACTCCATAACTGATTACCTCCAACTGGGAGTGAAAATAGTTAGGAGATTGGGTATATCATGACCTACTTGAAGATAGTTGAGTGATTGACAAAGGATTCACCATCCCAGATTTAACAAGGGAAGTTATCTCGCATGATTCTATAATTGCCTTGTTCAGAGAATCTCTGGCCAGAGTAATATGCCGAGATGGATGGAGATCCATGAAGGGCATTTTAGGAACAATGGTTAAATTAATAGAACATACATAATTAGAATTATATGAGTTGACAGAAATCCATACTCAGAATCTAATTGAGATAAGAGTGGTGAAAGGAGTAATTGCACGGTAATCGTTTCTATGGAAGGGTACAGTCAAACCACATGACTTTCCTGACATTTGGGTAGTCATGATGCCTAGCTAGAGGCCAATCATGACTTGTATAATGATGTATCAAAATATCAATAGAGATTGATAAAATGATTTAAAGGAGTTTAAATCATGTGATTTTTGAATAGAACTCACAATTACATATTATACTGCCAACATAGACAGGAACCCAATAGGTCACACATATATAGAGAAAAGGGTAAAATGGTAAAATGACAAGGATAATAATATTTGATATTATTATAAAGGTATAGAATAGAATATGATAATAATTAATTAAAGAGTTTAATTAATTATGATCAAATAAAATTGTCCGCGGAACTTTTGAGAAATGTTCTGTAAATTGGACCTAAATGAAATAATGTATTTCATGATTAATTATTATTGTCTTATAAGTGTTATAAGACTACTATAAGTGTTATAGGACTGATATAATAATTAATAGGACCATTGGAGGAATTATTAAGGGCCAGAGGAATGAAGAAAGTTGGCGAAAGCCCTCCAAAAGAGGGCCACACGCCAACTCCATACAGAAGGGCTTAGAGAGCTTTTTCTTGGACCAAATTAATTTATATATGTTAAATAAGTGTTATGGAACTCACATATTTAATTTAGTTGGATTTGGAATCCATTTGGGTATTTAAATCCAATTAGATGTACAAAGGGCCTAGTTTGTAGATTTTGTGCATGGTCTTTTATGAAAAGATTTAATTTGGATTTAATTAAGTCCAAATGATTATAATTAATTCATGAGGCCCAATTAATAATTCTTCAGCAATTTTAAAGAGCCCAATCTCATTAAGGAGTTGGAATTTTAACCTAACTATAAAAGGCCAACTAATGAGAATTAGGGTTAAGTGATTAAAACAATAGGAAAGTCTTTTCTCTTAATCTCTCTCCCTTTTTGCGCCACTTCCATTGCTAGCCTCTTGGATTTCGAACACTCCTTGTATTACACCAATTTGTTGGTTCAATTTACCCATCTCTAGTGTGGATTACTCATTGGAGGTGTTCGATTTTGGACACTGTGGTTTGCGACAACCCGGTGCGAAGTAAAATCAACTGTTCAACAAAAATCAAAGGTGATTTTTCTTATTCTCATATAGTTATATTGTGTATTCATGGCAAGATCAGATCTAATGGTTAAAAAATTTTAAAATTCCGCTCATGTATGTGATGCATGTAACCGTTAAAATCCAACATGGTATCAGAGCCAGGTTTTGCCATGGATATACAATTCTATATTTTTCTGCGAAATAAATTTTGTTTTGTTTTGAGTTATTTATTTCATGAACTTTAAAATATTAGATTTTATTGTTCATGAGTGAGAAATATTGATTTCTGGTTGTATGTGTGATCAAATAAATTTGGTGGAAACATAAACGAAAATTTTGAAGCATTGTGATTTGGGTTTGGCGTGAAACCCTAGGTAATGTAGGGGCTGTTCTAATTTAATTTCTTATGGATCCATTTAAATATAATTTAGATGATATTTTATATGTTTAATATGTGATATTAAGCTGTAGGATCGAACGGAATTAAAATCGAACAAGTTTTGCATGAAAACTAATTTTGTCAAAAAGTTCGATAAATTGGTGTTCTTCGTGTGTTCTTAATGTGTTCTTTGATAGAACGACTTTTGATCTTCTAAATCAGATATATATGATATATTAAAGTGTTTTTAATTAATTGGATTAATTAAAATGGGCCTTAAATTAATATGATTAATTTTAATTTATTAAAACCACTTAATGGGCTTAATTATGTTTACGGACTTGGTTTAAATTAGTGAATGACTTGGTGGGCCCAAGGAGCTGATTTAAATTAAATATTATAAACATTAATTAAGTTTATTAATGGGTTTTAAGGGCTGGAGTGGGCTTGGCTCATTCCAAAAGGCCCAAATGGTCCAAAAGACACAAAACTAGTTTGTGTGTGAACACAGTTAGGGTTTTTCTTCTGTGGGTTTCGGCCTACATTTGTTTTAAGCCCAAAATTAATTCTTTTAATTATTTATTATTATTAATTAATTAAATAATCAATTTATAATTAATTAATAATCAATTGGATTGATTATTAAGAAAAGAACACATGCATGCAAAAGGTTTCGTAAAATGAAAGTTTCCAAAATGGAAAAAGTTTCCTAATTTGATCACATCATTAAAATAACTCAAAATATAGTTTCAAAGGTTGAAACAAAGTTAGTAATCCATTACTTTATGCATTAGAAAGGAATATAAGGGTGTATGATTGGCATGATGGATAGTTATGGACAAAGCCCAATGTGATTGAGCATTATGCATGTTTTGGCCCAATGAGGACTTTCATGTCCCGGCTACCTGTTTTGGTTTGTATTTCATTTCAAATTGTAATATGTAATTAGATTACTTAGATTAGAATTAGAAATAGAAATAGAGACCATTTTCAAGGAGCAAGATGGTCCGGATGGAGATCCAAAAAGCTTGAAGATAATGTAATTATTTTTCTTGTTTGAATCATGCATACTACCTAGGTGTGACCTTTTGATTTCCCTCTTAGCTCGGGGAAATCAATGTAGTGAAGTCCATAACTATACCATATTTGTATGCTTATATTTATGTGATAGATATAGGATGCATACCAATGTATGCCAACCATGTATGATGAGACTTAATTAACTAAAACCTTCAAACAAATACTAAGGTATATAAGCCTTCCATTAATTTGAGGAGAACCAGAGTTCTTTATAGTGTGGGTTGTTGACCACAGTCAAGCTCACATTATATCGAATATGTTCAAATCTAATTAAATGGGTCATCTGAGCTAGCCCATTAGTTTGTTGACCACAGTCAAGGCTAATGGTTCTAGAGGCAAGATTAGGGAATGCATATATGATATGCATGCATCAAGAGTTGATAACCTAATGATCCAATAGTTGTGTAGAGACACAATTGGTATAGAGATACCTACCTTTCAAGGGTATGGAATTTGGCTTGTTGACCACAGTCAAGGTCAAATTACATATCAAGGATTGGATATTGGCCCACTAAGAAAACCATCAGGTTTTCTCGGATTATATAGTGAGGGCTATTAATTCGCAATAAAATAGTGTGAGTAAATGGATTAATTAAAGACCTTATTAATGCATACATATATATGAACATACTCTCATATCTTTTCTTTTTCACATCTAGGTCATCATCATGAGCACATTAAATATTAATATACGATCAATCTTGGATAACAAGCTGGTTGGCAACAACTATTCTGACTGGATCAGGCAAGTGAGAATTGTTCTCAGAGCTGAAAAGATCCATTATGTCTTGGATAAAGATCCACCACCACTTTCATCAGATGATGCCATTGATGAGATCAAAGGCATTTATCGAAAATACATGGAGGATAGTGAAGCAGCAGCATGTCTGATGGATGCTAGAACCATCGTTTTGCATCTAGAGGAGCTTTATTCTTCTCAGGGTAGAACTGAGCAATATGAGATTACTCGAGCTCTATTTAGTTGCAAAATGGTGGAAGGCACTTCAGCTGCTACTCATGCATTGAAGATGTATGGGTATATTGAGCATTTGAGTAGACTTGGCTATGATATGGATAATGATCTATACATAGATTTAATCTTGTACTCGTTGGCTCCAAGTTATGCACCTTTCGTGCTTAACTTCAACATGAACAAGATCCAAGTATCCATTCCTGAGTTAATCAACATGCTTAAGACAGCTGATGGATCATTTAAGAAGGATCCAAAAAGGGTCATGGTTGTCACTTCTGCTAAAGGCAAGAAGCAGAAGAAGAAGAAGATAACCAAGGCGCAGCCAAAGAATGGTAGGATCTCCAAGAAGAAGGTTGCCAAGAAAGAGAATCCCAAAGGAACTTGCTTCCATTGTGGAAAGGATGGTCATTGGAAGCGTAATTGCAAGGCCTATCTAGATTCTCTCAAGGAGAAGAAGCAAGCTGATACTTCTACTTTAGGTATTCATATGATTGAAATTAATACTTATTCTATTGCTTCGAAACAATCTTGGGTATTAGATACCGGATGTGGATCTCATTTATGTAATGATCTACAGGGGCTTAGAAGCTTTAGAAGAGTTGGAAAGGCAGAGATATGTTTGCAGTCAGCTACTGGACAAAACATCTCTACAATAGTTGTGGGGACTTACTATTTGCCTCTTCCTAGTGGATTAGTACTGGAATTAAATAATTGTTATTATGTTCCAGCCTTATCCAAAAGTATTATTTCTTTCAGTCGTTTGATGAACGATTATGATATTTCTTTGAAGGACAAATGTTGTTACATTTTTAAGAACAATATGTTTCATGCAAAAGCTATCATTGAGAATGGTATATTTGTTCTTGATTTAATTAAAGAAGTACGTAATTTGAATACCAAGAGAATGAAACATGATAATCTGAATACCTCATACTTATGGCATTGTCATTTAGGCCATATAAATGAAAAATGCATGACCAAGTTACACAAATCAGGTGACTTGGGATCATTTGATTATGAATCATTTGATACATGTGAATCTTGTTTATTGGGAAAAATGATAAAGCTCCCTTTATTGGTAAAGGAGAACGAGCTAAAATGGTTTTGGACTTAATACATTCAGATGTATGTGGTCCAATGACTACATATGCCAAAGGAGGTTACTCCTACTTCATTACTTTCATAGATGATTATTCCAGGTTTGGATACATCTATCTAATGAAATATAAGTTTGAAGCATTTGAAAAGTTCAAAGAGTTCAGAAATGAAGTAGAGAAACAACTTGGCAAAAGTATTAAAACACTTAGATCAGATCGAGGTGGAGAATACTTAAGTCAAGAGTTTCAGGATTATCTTAGAGATAATGGGATTTTATCTCTATGGACTCCTCCATATACACCACAACACAATGGTGTATCTGAAAGGAGAAATCGAACACTATTAGATATGGTTCGATCAATGATGAGCCGATCGGACTCGCCTAAGTCTTTTTGGGGATATGCACTAGAAACTGCTGTTTATGTGTTAAACAGAGTTCCTAGTAAATCGGTTGATGTTACTCCATATGAGATGTGGAATAACAAGAAACCCACGCTTTCTCATATGAAAGTATGGGGCTGTCCTGCTTATGTGAAGAGGACAATGTCAGACAAACTGGATGTTAAGTCTGACAAATGTTTATTTGTGGGATGTCCAAAAGAAACGTTTGGATATTATTTCTATCTTCCCTTGGAACAAAAGGTGTTTGTTTCAAGGCATACTGTCTGTTAGTGTAAGCCCTAGCCCCAATGCATTGTAACGAAACACTTGAAATTAATAAAATGAGGCATTTGTTTTATCTATTGTATTCCTGTGCATATCAATTGATAAAACTATCCAAGAATGTCATTTCGGTTTAAGTTATCATGTGTGAGGCACATGGTTGTAAGACCTTGAAACAAATGAGACTTCATTCTAAATATCCCTAGTCAGTCATTGTTATGGGAATAACAATGAATTAAGACTAGTATGCTCTCTCTGATATTATGAGTTCTGTCTTACGGATCATTAGGACAAGAGTGTCAATCAGAGATCATAGATACATGTTAAAGAACATGGTATCTGGATACGATCCGCTCATGAGAACACTACATGGTACAAGTCATAAGTGTTTCTCATATGCAAGTTTTGTATCGGAGTTCTTAGACCTGAAATCTCTATGAAACTCTTTATGAATTACTGTGTACTTTGACATACACCTAACGTGCTCGTAACAGAGTGACAAGTACGGGTATGATTGGGTATGCATTAATTCATGTTAGAGAGCATGAGAGAAGTGAAGGGATTACCCCTCTCAATAAGAGAGAAAATATCATCGGCCATTTGATCAGTGAACTGAGAAGTGTATGGCCATACCGAGATGAAATAATGAGTAATCATTATTTATCTGAGAGTTCAGTGTCACTGGAATATCAAGAAAGGAATTAATATATATAAGGATGACTGGTTCCATGCCTTATATTAATTCTGATATTTATGGGTAAGGGACTATGCAAAATTGCATTAGGTCACTAAATGCCATATGCATTTTCATTTAATTTGGAATGCTATAATATCTTGCTAGAGAATATATATAGCCTTTGAATTAATTTATTAATTCATTGCCAACATTAAATGGACCTATAGGATCGCACACAAAGCATTGGGCTTAAAATATTTAAATTGTGTATTGGGAATTAATTTGGACTTTTATTTAAAGTCAAATTAATGCATAAAATGAGTCAAATTAATGCATAAAATGGGTAAACAGATTTTTGCCTAAAACAGCTAGCTGTTTTAGGCAAATCTGTAAAAATAGTTTTTTTGCCTAAAACAGCTAGCTGTTTTAGGCAAAACTGTCAAGGTACGATTTTGCCTAAAACAGCTAGCTGTTTTAGGCAAAACTGTTAAGCCACGATTTTGCCTAAAACAGCTAGCTGTTTTAGGCAAATATGTTGGTCACGAGAGAAATTTGTTGGCATGTGCTAGGTTTAATTTCAATTGATTAATTATCTATGTATAATTAAGTTAATTGAGTATTAAATCCTAATTTGTATTTAATCAAAATATAATACTTGAGAGGAAATTAAAGTAGCCAAAATTCAAACTAAAATACTAGTTGAATTCGGCAACTTATTTTACCTTAAATAAGTAAGTTTGTTTTGATTAAATGACTAATGCCATTTGAATTTAAATTCTAATGGAATTTAAATTAGGATATATCTCTTAATTAGGAAGTGATGGAGGCTGAAATTAACACTTAATTTATGGCACTCACACTTGACCTAAATTAGTGATATATATTAATGAATTAAATGAATAACTTGGATGTTGTTTTTGCTATTTTTCTCTCTTGGCCGAAATACTCAAGGGGAAAGAAATCTTTCTTGTTCTCTTGTGTTCTCGGGCTGAAACAGTAACCTAAAGGAAGAACAAGATCAGATCTTGTGGCTTCAAATCATTCCCATTGTCGAATACACAATCATAGAGCTAGCACTCTTGATTTTAAGCCATCTTTGCAAGTGTGTGTGTGAGAATAGAGGGAGTGGCGTAAAGGCTGTTCCTTGGCATTGGTGGTGAAGATCTAACGTGGACATATCCTTCTTGGTTGCTGGTCATCATCAAAATCAAGTTTTAAAGGCATCTAAAGTTGTAAGTTTAAAACTCTAAAATTGCATGTTTCGATTCTTTTCATGGAATTATATGGCATGTATGATAAAAAATTTTTGTTTTTCCGCTGTGCCATCATCACATTCATACCATGTCATATTCCATCAGTGGTATCAGAGCCTAAACATGCTTATTTTAGTGCTTTAGATGCATGAAAAAATTAATTAAAAATCGTCATTATGAAAACATGCAAATCTGAAATTTTCTGTTTTGAGTTTTTTGCATTGTTTTGGTGTAAAAACGATTTTAATTGATTAGATAGGTATTATAATTAATATGACATGTTAATATACTGTCCTAAGATGTTATTAGGACTGGTAATGGTCGGATTTAATTATTTATACCTGATGGTACATGTTAATTATGAAACTAGGTGCTAGTTGGCATGTAAATTGCTAGTTTAACAACTAGTTTTCAAAATTAAATGTAAAAACGTTTTTGGGATGTTTGTAAGTGATTTTTAAAGATTAAATAACAGGTCTGGACATGTTTTAAATTTGGTTTTAATTCTGGTCCATGACAATTTAATTGATTATTTTTAAAATCACTTAAAACTATGTCTAGTTTGTGTTTGTTACATGTTTAATCAACATTGTTTGTTTTGTTTTGATTAAAATGGTAAAAACACATTCAGATTAAAATGGTACAGAATATTAAATCAATGTTTATGGACTTATTTAGATTATTAAATGACTCATAAAATTGATTTGAATATTTGTGCATTTTATGGCATTACATAAGCATTAAACAACTAGTTTTTGTTGTTTGTTTGTTTTTGCATGAATGCCGTGTACTATATATGTGTTCTTCATGATTTTATTTTTAATTCATGTTAGCACATATTATATGCATTTTTAATGTTTATGGGCTGTATGACATAAAATTAAAAATGGCAAAATTGGAAATTATACTAGAGTTGATTTATAGCACAAATCTAACTAGTTAGTGTTTTGGGCTTTTAAGAGAACTTATTCAATAAAAGGATTTAGTCCATTGGGCTTTGGCCCAGTCCTGTCATGGGGTCTTCTCTTAAAGGTTCAAGTACACAATTTCCATTAATGGGCTTGGCTAAATTAATTAAAATTGGACTTTGTTTTATCCATGAATGCTATGTATATTTATTTGCTAATTTGGTGTGATGAATGGATATGCATGGTGCATTCATGGGCCCTGGGTTTTTGTAATTAAATATGGCCTGCGAGCCATTATGTTTTATTGTAAAAGTTTCATTTATTTCTTAGAATAGAATATACTTGAAGACTTTGTAAATCAAGACGAAGCCCACCGGAGTGGAGAAGCCCAACTCGAAGATTCTTATGTAATAGTATAGAATCTTAGTTGTAGGTTTTTGGGCCCATGTTTGTCACGCTTTACTTTATGCAATTATATATATATGCATGCTATGTATGGATGACAAAGTGTATGCCATGTAAGCCGTAATAAAATGAATCCCTAAAATAGTAAGTCACAAAGTTGCCTTCCTAATTCGAAACATGTCAAGGCATCGATCATCGGTCACGTAGACTAGGAGTCCTAGATGCGCCCGATTATCTTTGTGAGGCATGGGTTGTGAATGTAGGTTGGACTTAACATGGAAAGGGATGCCCGGACCTAGGCAACTAATAAATGGGTTGTGCTATAACATCTTAAGATGTTAGCCCATTTGATCCAAGAGTCATGTACGAGACATGATTGGAGTTTTCCTACCTAAGTAACTTAACTTGTTAGGTGTACAAGCTCAGCTTGACTAATAAGTTGTTGTGAAAAGTGGATCTTGGCCCACATTAAATCACTAACGCGAATTATTTAAAGGGATATTAATTCGGTTTGTGGGATCATTAATAAGACCTCATTTAATCTTGCTAAATTTTATTGTAGATTGAAAATGGCATCTTCAAACAACAATTTCTCATTGCGATCGGTCCTTGAAAAGGACAAATTGAATGGCACCAATTTCATAGACTGGTCTCGAAACTTAAGAATAGTTCTTAAGCAAGAGAAGAAGTCGTATGTTTTGGATGCACCCTTGCCTGAAGAACCAGGAAGGAACGCCTCTGCGGTTCAAAAGGAAACTTTTGAGACCAAGAAGAGCGACTCCAATGATGTGACCTGTCTGATGCTGGCCACTATGGTGCCTGACTTGCAAAAGCAATTTATGGACCAAGAGGCTTATGCGATCATGGTTCACCTCAAGGAGATGTTCCAAGAGCAAGCTCGTCACGAGAGGTTCGTGACAACAAAGGCCTTAATTTCTTGCAAGATGGCTGAGGGTACTCCTGTTAGTACCCATGTACTCAAGATGAAAGGGTATCTTGATACTCTTGAGAAGCTTGAGGTACTAGTGCCAAAGGAATTGGCCACTGACTTGATCTTAGGATCATTGCCTGCTGCTTATGATCCATTTGTGATGAATTATAACATGCATGCAATGAACAAGTCAGTCACTGAGCTTCATGGGATGCTTAAGAATGCTGAAGAGAACATTCGAAAGACCAATCCCGTACTTATGGTTCAAAAGGGAATTAAGAAGGGAACTGCTAAGGGAAAGGGAAAGGGAAAAGGAAAACCCAAGTCAGTTGGGAGTGCACCTCAGGCCCAATCCAAGCCCAAGGCGCCAAAACTCAAAGAGAGTGAGAGCACTTGCTTCCATTGCAACAAGATAGGGCATTGGAGGAAGAATTGCGCTCTCTTCAAGGAAGAACAAAAGAAGAATGGAGCCAAGGCGTCCAGTTCTGGTATTTTTGTTGTTGAAATTAACCTTTCTATTTCTACCACTTGGGTATTGGATACCGGTTGTGGTTCTCACATTTGTTCAAATGTGCAGGGGCTAAGAAATAGGCGGTTACTTGGGAAGAATGAAGTGGACCTCCGTGTGGGGAATGGAGCACGAGTTGCTGCCATGGAGATAGGCTACTATCACCTCACTTTACCTTCCGGACTTTGTATTGTTTTGAATAATTGTTATTATGTGCCTGCTATAAGCAGAAACATTATTTCAGTTTCATGTTTGGATAATGATGAATTTGATTTTGTTATTAAAAATGGCAATGCTCATATTAGTCGCCAAGGCATTTCTTATGGCAATGCCATGTTGCAAAATGGCCTTTATATCCTTGATTTACAAAACAAAGAGTCCATATACAACATTAATACAAAGAGGGTTAAATCAAACGAAATAAACCCTACTTACTTCTGGCATTGTCGTTTAGGACATGCAAACGAAAAATACATTTCAAGACTCTACAAAACTGGAGTGCTTGGGTCATTCGACTTAGAGTCTTATGACACATGCGAGCCATGTTTGCATGGAAAAATGACAAAGAGTCCTTTTAATAAAGAGGGCGAGAGGACTAATGGCTTATTGGAACTAATACATACCGATGTATGTGGACCTTTAAGTACACATGCCTTTAGAGGTGGTTTTAGCTACTTCGTGACATTCACAGATGACTTCAGTAGATATGGCTATGTCTATCTAATGAAGTATAAGTCTGAAACTTTTGAGAAATTCAAAGAGTTTAAGAATGAAGTAGAAAACCAACTTGGCAAAAGTATAAAAGCCATTCGATCAGATCGAGGTGGCGAATACTTAAGCCAAGAGTTTGACAGTCATCTAAAGGAGTGTGGTATTATTTCACAGCTCACTCCTCCTGGAACACCTCAATGGAATGGTGTGTCCGAAAGGAGAAATCGAACTCTGTTGGACATGGTTCGATCTATGATGAGTTAAGCTAATCTTCCTATCTCTTTTTGGGGTTATGCATTAGAAACTGCTGCGTTTCTATTGAACCGTACTCCAACTAAAGCAGTTGAGAAGACACCATACGAGGTATGGACTGGGAAAGAACCCAATATGTCTTTTCTCAAGATTTGGGGCTGTGAAGCACATGTTAAGAAATTAACATCTGACAAACTAGAGTCCAAATCGACTGTCTGCTTGTTTATGGGTTATCCCAAAGAAACAAAGGGATACTACTTTTACTCACAAGCCGAGAACAAAGTATTTGTTGCTCGCAAGGCTGTTTTCTTGGAAAAGGAGTTCCTTCTCAAGAAAGACAGTGGGAGTAAAGTAGAACTTGGAGAAATTCAAGTGCCACAAGCTTCTATAGAGGATGAGTTGGAAATGGGATCAAGTTCACAACCAGTTGTGGAACAAGAACCCATTGCACAAGTACCTAGAAGGTCTGGTAGGGTACGTCAGGAGATTGAGAGATATGGATTTCTAATCACTGACAGTGACACTATTGAGTTAGTAGATCGTGAGGATCCTACTACCTACCGAGAAGCTATTGAAAGCCCAGACTCAAAAAATTGGCTTGAAGCCATGAAATCCGAGATGCAATCAATGTACGATAACCAGGTTTGGACCTTGGTTGATCCACCGGAAGGTGCTAAGGTAATTGAATGCAAGTGGCTATTCAAACTCAAAGCTGATAAGACCTACAAAGGTAGACTAGTAGCAAAAGGTTTTCGACAAACTCATGGTGTAGACTATGACGAGACCTTTTCGCCTGTAGTCATGCTCAAATCCATTAGGATCTTGCTTGCCATAGCTGCATATCATGATTATGAGATATGGCAAATGGATGTCAAAACTGCTTTCCTCAATGGAAATTTACTTGAGGATGTGTATATGACACAGCCTGAAGGTTTTGTCAATCCCAAGCATCCTAAGAAGGTTTGCAAGCTTCAAAAATCCATTTATGGATTAAAGCAAGCATCCCAAAGTTGGAATCTTCGTTTTGATGAGGCAGTCAAAGAATTCGACTTCATCAAGAACGAAGATGAGCCTTGTGTGTACAAGAAGGTTAGTGGGAGCATAGTAGTATTTCTAGTCCTATATGTGGACGACATCCTTCTCATTGGGAATGACATTCCAACATTGCAAAAGGTTAAGCAATGGTTGGGAAAATGTTTCTCAATGAAAGACTTAGGTGAAGCCGAGACAATACTTGGTATTCGAATCTATAGAGATAGATCGAATCGGCTTTTGGGACTAAGTCAAGAAAAGTACATAGACAAAGTACTAAAGCGTTTTAGTATGGGAGACTCAAAGAAAGGGTACATACCTTTGGCTTTGGGAGTTCCTTTGACTAAAGAACAGTGCCCTAAAACCAAAGAGGAAAGGGACAACATGAGTAGAATCCCATATGCATCTGCTATTGGATCTATCATGTACGCTATGTTATGTACTAGATTAGATGTTGCTCATGCACTGAGTATAACCAGTAGGTTTCAGCAAGACCCTAGTGAGAAGCACTGGTCTGCTGTAAAAGGAATTCTGAAGTACCTGCGAAGGACTAAGGATCACTTCTTAGTGTATGGTGGTCAAGAAGAGCTCGTCATACAAGGTTATGCCGATGCTGCTTTTCAGACCAGCACTCAAGATTCTAGATCGCAATCTGGGTTTGTTTTTGTTTTGAACGGTGGTGCTGTCAGCTGGAGAAGCTCAAAGCAAGAAACCGTTGCCGACTCAACTACAGAATCTGAGTATATTGCAGCAAGTGAGGCTGCAAAAGAGGCTGTTTGGATTAAAAATTTCATTACTGGATTAGGAGTGGTCCCAAGCATCTTAGATCCATTAGAAATTTTCTGTGACAACAACGGGGCCATCGCACAGGCAAAGGAGCCCCGGTCACACCAGAAATCCAAACACATACTCAGGAGGTACCACTTGATCAGAGAAATCATTGATCGTGGGGACGTCAAGGTTAGCAAGATAGCAAGTGAAGACAATGTAGCAGATCCTTTGACGAAACAGTTACGTCCAAATCTGCACGAAGCTCATTTGAGAACGTTCGGTCTTAGGGCTATGCCTAATTGGGACAAGTGCTAGTGGGAGATTGTTAGTGTAAGCCCTAGCCCCAATGCATTGTAACGAAACACTTGAAATTAATAAAATGAGGCATTTATTTTATCTATTGTATTCTTGTGCATATCAATTGATAGAACTATCCAAGAATGTTGTTTCAGTTTAAGTTATCATGTGTGAGGCACATGGTTGTAAGACTTTGAAACAAATGAGACTTCATTCTAAATATCCCTAGTCAGTCATTGTTATGGGAATAACAAATGAATTAAGACTAGTATGCTCTCTCTGATAAGTTGAGTTCTGTCTTACGGATCATAAGGACAAGAGTGTCAATCAGAGATCATAGATACATGTTTAGAACATGGTATCTGGATTAGATCCACTCATAAGAACACTACATGGTACAAGTCATAAGTGTTTCTCATATGCAAGTTTTGTATCGGAGTTCTTAGACCTGAAATCTCTATGAAACTCTTTATGAATTACTGTGTACTTTGACATACACCTAACGTGCTCGTAACAGAGTGACAAGTACGGGTATGATTGGGTATGCATTGATTCATGTTAGAGAGCATGAGAGAAGTGAAGGGATTACCCCTCTCGATATGAGAGAAAATATCATCGGCCACTTGATCAGTGAACTGAGAAGTGTATGGCCATACCGAGATGAAATAATGAGTAATCATTATTTATCTGAGAGTTCAGTGTCACTGGAATATCAAGAAAGGAATTAATATATATAAAGATGACTGGTTCCATGCCTTATATTAATTCTGATATTTATGGGTAAGGGACTATGCAAAATTGCATTAGGTCACTAAATGCCATATGCATTTTCATTTAATTTGGAATGCTATAATATCTTGCTAGAGAATATATATAGCCTTTGAATTAATTTATTAATTCATTGCCAACATTAAATGGACCTATAGGATCGCACACAAAGCATTGGGCTTAAAATATTTAAATTGTGTATTGGGAATTAATTTGGACTTTTATTTAAAGTCAAATTAATGCATAAAATGGGTAAACAGATTTTTGCCTAAAACAGCTAGCTGTTTTAGGCAAAACTGCCAAGGTGCGATTTTGCCTAAAACTGCTAGCTGTTTTAGGCAAATCTGTTAAGCCACAATTTTGCCTAAAACAGCTAGCTGTTTTAGGCAAATATGTGAAACGAGTTTTTTGCCTAAAACAGCTAGCTGTTTTAGGCAAATATATTGAACTGTCTTTTTGCCTAAAACAGCAAGCTGTTTTAGGCAAATCTGTTAACAGTTGGTCACGAGAGAAATTTGTTGGCATGTGCTAGGTTTAATTTCAATTGATTAATTATCTATGTATAATTAAGTTAATTGAGTATTAAATCCTAATTTGTATTTAATCAAAATATAATACTTGAGAGGGAATTAAAGTAGCCAAAATTCAAACTAAAATACTAGTTGAATTCGGCAACTTATCACCTTAAATAAGTAAGTTTGTTTTGATTAAATGACTAATGCCATTTGAATTTAAATTCTAATAGAATTTAAATTAAGATATATCTCTTAATTAGGAAGTGATGGAGGCTGAAATTAACACTTAATTTTTGGCACTCACACTTGACCTAAATTAAGTGATATATATTAATGAATTAAATGAATAAAAGGCAATGCCGTTTTACTATTTTTCTTTTTTGGCCGAAATACTCAAGGGAAAAGAAATCTTTCTTGTTCTCTTGTGTTCTTGGGATGAAACAGTAACCTAAAGGAAGAACAAGATCAGATCTTGTGGCTTCAAATCATTTCCATTGCCGAATACACAATCATAGAGCTAGCACTCTTGATTTTAAGCCATCTTTGCAAGTGTGTGTGTGAGAATAGAGGGAGTGGTGTAAAGGCTGTTCCTTGGCATTGGTGGTGAAGATCTAAGGTGGACATATCCTTCTTGGTTGCTGGTCATCATCAAAATCAAGTTTTAAAGGCATCTAAAGTTGTAAGTTTAAAACTCTAAAATTGCATGTTTCGATTCTTGTCATGGAATTGTATGGCATGTATGATAAAAATTTTTGTTTTTTCGCTGTGCTATCATCACATTCATACCATGTCATATTCCATCAGTTATCTCATACACGACAGTGCATCAATTAAGTCTTTAGCTTGCTTGGCATGCATCAAGAGTTCCAGTTTGATGAAACTTCCTATTTTGTAGAGTCCTTTACCTGATGTGATTGGGAAGCTGCAGAAGGTAGGATTCTTCTTCAACACCTATAAATAAAGGATTAAACACCAGAACAAGGGGAATCAGGCAGAGACTTCAGTAGTAAAACACAAATTAGTTTAGGTTTAGTTTACATTAGTTTTTCCTTAGTTTGCAAATAACAAATGCTTGGAGCGGGAAGTTTTCTCTGGTTTTCTATACACAGTTGATCAAGGAAGCTTCTTAACTCTATGTTTTTGTTTATTTTTCTTAATTTTGCTTTAATTTTCAATACGTTTAGTAAGTAGTTTTCTTTACTTTTTCTAATGGATACTTGAATCTTTTATTTTCATTATGATGACTTGATTGAGCTTTAATTTCAATATCAGTTGATTATTTCTTGGTTTTAAGCATATTCTTATCTTTGATTGTGTTAAGATTAATTGTTGGTTTATTAGTTCAATAACTAAAAATTATTTTAGACATAATTAATGATTTGCATATTCTTGGGTTGACTCTTTATGTCAATGCATGATTGTTTTCTAGTTTTGAGGTAATTATGTATTGAAATTATTGGTTAAGACTAAGAGAGGAGGAACTAAGAATAAATTAGACTTGAATTTACTTGCAAAAGAGTTCAATGAATGTTTTGGCACCGCTGCTGGTCAACAACGATATTGTTTATCTAATATCTATGATTGAGTTAGTTTGAAATTTTATTTTTATTTTGTTTTTGATTTGGTGATTGTTCTTTGCAGGAAAAATTTGAGAGATTTTTCAAGATGATGCAAGATTATGTCCAAAACTATGAGTTGTTCCTTTTGAAACAATAAATGAATGATTTAATAAGAGAAATGGAGGAGATAAAGCTATTGTGTGCACAATCACAAACTTGTTATTCACTACCTTTTGATGATTCTTTGAGTGCACAAATGGAAGAATTAAGGAGAGAGAATCAAGAATTGCAATATTCAAAAAAGGCTTGTAACTCAAAATGTAACACCCTATATCTGATCAGTTAAAAGATCTGAATATTGGATGTCACACCCAAGCCTAAATTCCTTTAAGAGGATAGCTAGATAATTTACTACCTAAGACCCAATTATTATAATAGTTATTTCCTATTTTCCCAAAAATTTTGGCAGAATTTCCCCTAATTATCGACAACCTCCTATGAAAAAGTTTATCAAGAACACTTCTAAAATCATTTAACCATTTCCTCGACTTTAATCAAATTCCAACACAAGTTTTTTTCCCATCCTCCTTAATATCCAATCAAACTAATTTCCATCTATCAGACTAACTTTACACAGATATTTATCCTTGACTTTATCTACAAAATTTCACTATACAACAATACAATTACTAATTTCTTTCTCAACACCAATGAAATATTAATAATTATTACAACCTAAACTTTAATCATGCATATGCCAAAATAAAACAATAACAATAATACAATTAAATTTAATCGCCACTTTCCGATTCAACTCCTTGACAAAACCAATAGTAGCCAATCCCGACCTTTCTTGCAAAAAGATTGATCTTCTTGGTTCTCAACCTACGCACAAAAAAGAAACCACGTGCAAAGCTAATGCTTAGTGGTGACTACATAATTTGCCTCAACAATTGAACAATTTCAAAAATACATTTATAAAACCTCAAATAATCACAAACAAAATTGTAAGGCACACACACTCACACACACACAGATATATATATATATATATATATATATATATATATATATATATGTTGTAAATTCCAAATTTAGAATGCATATAAGCATAAGAAATCAGCATTAACCTTCACATATAATTTATATAAATAATTTCTTAAAAAAATACCTAATTGCTTTTCAATTAATTGAATTAAATGGTTAGTACTTCAATTCACATAAATTGTTCACTAAATATAACTAATTAAGCATAACATCAATTCTCAATCATTCACCAACGATCATATACAACTGCATACTCGTGTATACGTATGTGTATTCTCAATTATTCTAAATTATGCCAAATTATGTAATTCACAATTAATCTCGGTACAGATACTTATTTACTCTTATTAACTAAGTATTTTATAAGAGTTTTACCTACTTATTCATTTTTAATATTTGTCCCCAGTAAAATCCAATGGAATTTCTTGACGAGCGGGATAAATGGGAATTACACATAGGATCGAGTTCATCAAATCCATATGGTCCATAAATGGGAATTAAACATAGGATCGAGTTTATCGAAACCATATAGTCCATTAACCTCAACTTTTCATTATTTGACGTACAACATTTAATCATTATTGTATATATTTACACACAAATATACATACATACTTATGATATATACATACATTTATCCATACACAGGTGTGGACTGAGTTCTCGAAACCATACAATCCATGACTCAGGCTAATTTTATTTAACCCATCATTTAATATATTTATATACACACATATGTTGAAAAGAGCTCTCTAAGCCATTCGGTCCATGACTCAATCTAACCGTACCCACCGGAAGAGCTCTCAGAGCTATTCAATCTGGTAACCTCATCAAGACGTAGTACTGCTAAACGTCCCTAATTGGCATACCAATCTTATCCTATTTCTCTAATTCCTATCTAATTTTACTAAGGGTAATTACAACATCATCATTTAATAAAATAAATAGTTTCATGTATATATTCTCTTCATATGATTCAGATGTAATTAACTAAACTCTGATTTTGAATTCCCTTTTTAAGCAAACATGAGATTATTATTCTTTTTCCTTTCATTGTTCTCTTCTCTTTAAGGATCTTTCTAATTCATCTCATTCTTTGAGAATCCGAACAAGCATTTTATAGATACATTTTCTACTAATGCTAGCTAGCATCGTTATTTAGAACTATTCCCTTAAAATCATTACAATGATTTTGACATAAAAAAATTCTATCTTATTTAAACAATTATACAGATAATTCATACTTACCGTACATTTTGACCAAAATCAATGCTAACATGCACATATTCCCTTTCCTACAACTTGTCATTATTAAGACAAAATTCTTAAATTATCCAGGCATATTAATCGAGCCTTTCAACAAATTAGCTTGAAAATCATAAACTTAAGAATTTATCCAAATTATGCCAATCAAAATAAATTCAAATCATAATTCTAAAATTAAAGTTTATCATATGTACAACTTCATTTAGTACCCATTTAACTAGTTCTAGCACCAACGTCATGGAATTCTAATTTACATCTCAAGAATTCTCATTAACATAATGTCTAAAATTTTAAGTAAATGTAGATTTACATGAACATATTCAAATTAAATATCAATTTTTCTCTTATTATATACTACTCTATTCATGACATTGAAGTGCCTTCCTTCTCATATTTTTGATTTCACATCATTACCGTTTGTCATTAAATTCAACTATACATTGCACACATGTGATCATATTCAAGGTTATTTTAACATCAGGTATATATATTTTTAATCATAACTATACCGATAGAAATCCTCATGCAAGTTCCCGAATTTAATATTTTATTTGTTACTTTTATAATAAACAAGCAAAAATCGATTAAATTAATAGCCCCTACGTTACATTTCTAACCAAACAGTCAAGCCTAGTGTCTTAGCTGGTAATTCACTTATACAAGTTTTGTTACCATCATGATATCATCTTCAAAGTTATACTTGGTTGAACTAGTTACACCAATTTTAAATCATAAATTTCTCACTTATCTTCCTAATTAAACCTACACTGCAAGTTCCAATGGTTTGGGTTATTCGTATATTCCATTTGTTTTAACCGCTACCTATTAAATGTAAAATTCTAAACAATAAATTAATTACCATAGCATGTAGTTATAATTATACCAATGTAAAATGAATAGATGTGCACTTATCTTTTCTAACTTAACAATAACCTTAATATTTTCAAGGTCGGAAATAGGATATTCAACCTTGATAATGCATTTAAATTAACAAAGTAAAATTTTGTAAACTTAATTAACCAATTAATTGTGCAAAATAATTCATCTATCATTGAATTTAACATGTTTAACATGCTTATTAACATACTAATTATTTATCAACTCACTACTCTTAACACATATAGATATAACAATTGGAGAAAAACAAATTTAATTTCACATTGTCGAATTAATTTTGCAACTAAACACACAAGATCAAATCTTAAATCCTAAGAAAATAAAACAATTCTTAACAAATATTTAGAATTTAATTCAAAGAAATTTAGAAAGGTAATTTTGGTAGTCACATACTGATTTTTCAGTATTTTTTCCTCATTTTCATCAGTCACGCACTCACTAAAGGCTCACTAGAGCTTCATCGAAACTTGATTGGAGCCTCACCGATATGGCATCAAAATCATCTGGAGATAGCTGGCATTAGTGGGAGTCTGACGATGGTGTTCACGTGCTCAATGGACTCCGTTCATGTCTTGGATCTACACCGAAAGTCACGGGTGTATTTGTCACCGATCTGCTTGGTTCTGGTGAATGACTATCGAATGGAGATGGCATTGGACTCACCTAATCGGTAGGAACTCATCGATGTAAGTAGTATGGCGATAGGTCATTGCCAATCGTTGAAAAGGGAGAAAGAGGCAATCGGTAAGGAAGGAAACTGGGGGAGGAAAGAGGCAACGGTGGTAGACTGATGGCAGAAAAGAGGCCGATGGTAAACCATAGTGGAGGCAACATGAAAGGTCAGAGGCAGTAGCGACTCCCTTGCCTGCTCCCCAATTCTCCTTCAATTTCCCCTTTCCTCTTTCCTTCCATCTCTTCTCTTCTTTTTTCCTTATTTCCCTTTTTTAGATTTTTGGTGGCCATAAAGTTTTTGCCTAGAGAATTATAGGGACCTCCTCTAAGATCTCTCTCTCTTTCTTTTCTTTTTTTTCTACTACTACTACTATTATTAATATTATTAATTTTATTATTATTTTGTATACATTTATTTATTTTTAATTTCTTATTTATTAATAATCTGTATTTTAGTTTAGATTATAAATTCGAAAACCTAGAAATAATACCCATTTATATCTAATCCTCAATAAATGTTTACCCCTACAAACCTGCATTAACTATACTATTCATCATTTAAAGTTATAAAGCTGACTTACATTTTAACCTAAGTTTTGGGGCGTTACACCAAAAATCAAGTTCTTCTTGACTTGCTTATAAATAAGGAGGAGCAATTTCGGACTGAAAAGGAAAAATGCATGGCCACGCAAGAGGCCATTATCTCCAAAACTCAAGATATATGTGACTTGCTTATAAGGAAAGAGAGGAATTTTTATGCTGAAAAAAAGGAGTTGGAGGCTACATTAAGAATTCAAGAGAAAAAGTTTAGGATTCAAGAGGAAAAATTAAGGATTCAAAAAGAGAAGATAAGTACTCAAGAGGAGATAATCAAGAGTCAAGAAAATTTACTAAGGGATCAAGAAAAAGGCATTAAAAATTTGGAATCTATTGGAACTCTTGAGTGTTTCAAGGTAATTTTAAAGTAATAGTGGCAAGGAGAAAGAAAGCAATCATTCATTAATGGTGGATAAAGAAGAACATGAACAATTCATATATGAAGACAAGTCTTGCGGTCATTTGAAAGGTGTATTAGAACCTCTTATGGAGAATTTATCACCAAAGGAGCAAGAAAGAAAAAATTTTCAGGTGGAGACACTGGATTCAGTCTGCTTGAAAATTTTATTTAGGCTAGAAGAGCAGATAGAGTTCGTTCTAAATCAACCAAAGAAGGAGTCATATTTTATTGAAGATATGGATTTTCTAGCTTTGGTAAATTATGACAAGTTTCTTCTTCTGATGGGAGAAAATGAGGAACAAATTTCGGAGAGACCTATATTTGGATCAGAAGCTCGACCTCCCGAAAGTAATATGAGTCGAGCTGGGACTCAATAAACCAAAACTCTTCTAACCCTTCTCTTTAAATTTTTGTCAAATTTTCTTTTTACGAGTTATGTTCAACTATTTTTTTCATAGGCTTCTAAAGTTTAATTTATGTTCTTTATGTTTCTTTTGTTTAGTGTGTTGTTAATCCTTTAATTCATGAGTTTAAGATTTGGGTTTGAAAAAAAAGCTACTTCTAATGATTTTTTATACTTCATAATTAAATTTGAATTAGTAAGTACTTCTTAGATAATTATAGGGATAATATAATTTTTGAGGTAAGTGAATCACAACTTAATTGAACTTAATATAATTTTATATTTCTTGAGTTGTTTAGATGTGAGTTTGACTATAGTTGCTTGGTGCTTCAGGAACTTAAAGAAGAACTTTGCATACACTGAGTTGAGAGTAAGACTTAATATGTAATTTAATTAATTGAGAGATTTGCATATTACTTGACATAATTAAACTGGAGCTTGAAAATAATTTTGAAGGAAAAGTCATAATTAAGTGCTAGGATACAAGGGAGTATGAATAAAAAATATAAGGAAAAGTCATAATTAACTGGTTTATATGGTTCAAAAATCAAATTTGATAGAGTTTTAGCAAAAATTGGTTCAACTTGGATTTACATGAGTGCAAGTTTAATTTTGAGTTCATATTATTGATGGAAGTGATTAAATTGTTAATAAAATTAAGTTGAGACTTATATTTTTTATGATGTTTTGTTGTAAAAGGAAATTTGAATTTTCAAGAGCAGTAGCAAGGCCAGAAAATTATTTTCGAAGTCTAGTAGCCAACCGCGCTCTTACATGCCAAACTGCCTAGCCTGCCATGCTCCCGCATGCCTAATTGCCCAGCCAGCCATACTCCTTCACACCCTGTTTCCCTCGCCACCGAGCCTTCCAGCCCCTACGCTTCCGAGCATGCCAATCCTTCCCTACTTGCACGACTGCACATAACCCCTACCCCTGTGCACCTTTCTCCCTTTCCTGCCATGCTCCCTTGTATCCTAGCACTCTTTCCATATGCGGGCGTGCACAACATGGCCTTTTCCCATGTTTAACCATACATATCCCTTATGTTCTTTCCCTTTTTCCTTTTTCTATCGTATCACTCACCTATACTCACATCCACTCTATCGCTCACCCATATAATTTATCACTCACTCAAGCACACACCTACACTTAAGTAACTCAAATTTTGATTTTAGTTATGAAGCACCTACACATTTTCACTTGTTTGAAGTTTTTATTATGGCATGGACTATTTTGATCATAACTTTTGCTACAGGTGTCCGATTGACTATTATAATATATTTTCGAAAAGCTTATTTCAAGATGGACATTTGCTATTAAGCTTTTCCTTATGTAATAGCTTGTTTCGGCCCTAAAAATGATTTTTAAGCTTTTAATTTTCAGTTTAAAGTTTTAAGGGCATTTTTCATTTAATTTTTATTTGCTCAATACTTCAATTTGCTTGCTGAGATTAATATGCGTGAATTAGTGTGACTTTATTATTTTTAAATATAGATTTTCTTAGCGTTTAATTCTGAATTGAGTTATGTTCATCTGCATTCCATTACTCATAGCTACCTATTATTTGGAATTGAATTTTATTATTGGCTTGATATAGGTTGCGACTGTATTTATAATTGGCTTATTTTATTTTATGTTTACCATGACCAATTGAAATCTCTCTTCCTTTTATTTAAGCCTAACCATCACTAATTAGCTTTACACTTGAGATTATGCATTCACACACAGCCCATCTTATAACATATGGATATTATGCATTGAGCACTCAAGCAAGTTTGGCCTAGTTGCATTTTTTCACTTAGTTACCATGCTTATTAAGTCTTGTTTATTGCAATATATTTGTTTTAAGGGCATGTTTGCTTGTTAACTCAATTCCATTGGTCTCATGCCTTCTTTTTGGCTTGATTATGGTTCTAGATGTGGTGTGTTTTAGCTTACATTTCTTTTAGCCACTTATTTGTTCATCAAAATTGTGCAGTAAGCTAATATATTTGTTACTTTGCTGAGGAAAGAAAAATTTTAAAGAGGGGAATAGAGCTTAGCTGAGCTAGATTTTAAAGATCAAATTAATGGAGTTATTTAAAGATCAAATTAATGAAATTAATGCCCTAGTTTTTTCTAAAAATTCTGAACATATTGAACTTAAATTTAGAATGTGCTAGGTTTAAAATTGTTGGTTAGCATTAGAACAAGCATGTTTTTTAATGAAGTTCTAGCTAGTTTAACATTCAATTAGACTTATATTTGTTAGTTTCTATCTTTTTGAGCACTTAAGATCAGTTTTTGTTACTTAAGAAAAAACAATTCATTGAATTAGTTGAGTAATGAATTTTAGAATACTAGAACATTTCTCATCATCCTTTAAAGCATAAAAGCAACTTAAAATAAGCTAAAAAGTGATCTAGACAACATTTTTCTTGTGAGCCATATCTTAACTTGTTTTCCTACCCTATATGCATATTTATCACTTGTTAGCCATTCTTGAGCCTATTGAGGTATGCTTAATGTATGCCATATTTATTTTTATTACACTCATATATTAATCGTACAGCCTAAAAAGTTTTTTCCTTCTAGAATTGACCACTTTAGGATTGAATGGATTAATAGGAATTGGGTATTTTAATGGGTGTAGTAAGACATTTTTTATTTTATTGTCAAATTCTATTGTTGAAGTTAAGTAAATAGTAAAATTTTACCTTGTGATTATCCATATTATTATTGTATTGCCAATATTAAAGCTAGTAAAAAAAGGAAAAAATAAAAAAAAATATTGCAATAAAGCTAGCATATATGGCAAAAATTTTAAGTGTGATGTATTTTACAAGGGAAATCAATTGTGACTTCTTTTAAAAAGGGCACGAGTTGTAAAATTGAGAGAATTTTACTAGTTTTCTCTCTCAAAAGAGCTTTGAATTATGAAGGGTTGAGAAATTTTGGCTAAGTTCTCTATTGCTTAAGTTAATAGTATGAGAAGTTAGAATTATTAATCTATTTTATGTTAAAGTAGCTATTCTTGTTTTTGATCTTTTATCCATTCTTTGATAACCAATACCTTAGCCCCATTACAACCTTTAAAAGATCTAAGTGATTCTAAGTTTTGTTTTTGAGTTATTTAGCGGAGATGACCTTCGGGTTCCTGTGCTAAAGGAAAGGCCTATGGTGTTTCTAGAGTTTCAAGCACGAAACCATTTGTGTACTTAGGTATACAATCATTATAAGCTTGGCTATAAATTTACATTAGCATTTGAGTTTTTGAAAAATGCTTCAAATGTTTTGGTCTTTCACACACACACAAGGAAACTAACTCATATTGTCATGTTTGAATTTATTCTAGTTGGAAATTTTATTAAGTGCCCTTGTTAATTGCTAAACTTGGTTTTGAAATACATGATTCTTTATTTGAGTTTGATTATTTTGAGAAGTTGGATTGTTCTAATTTTCTTGGAGACGAGCAAAGTCTAAGTGTGGGGTATTTAATAATTGTGAATTATATGATATTTTTAGTGTGATTTTAGGTGTTTAATTGGGTTAATTTAGTTGAATTTCAGTTTAATTGGTTAAATTTGTGTTTTAAGGGTTAATTGTAAGTTTTGGTGTTTTTCAGGGCTAAAATGAAGAAAAAAGGCTTAAATAAAAAAAATAGAAAGTTTTGGGTCAAATTTGTAATTTTGAAAAATTGAAGCCAGAAATTCAATGTTCCGTCCAGAGATATTTCACTTGGCTGTGTATGAAATTATGAATGGCCGCGTATGAATAAATTATGAAAACGAGCCAAAAGATGAAAATTGCACAAGTCATAGTATGCTTGTGCATGGCCGTGTATCTCAAGAGGAAAAAAAATGCTTGGCTATGCATGGTTGTTAGGCATCTCATACACGCCAGTGCATCAATTAAGTCTTTAGCTTGCTTGGCCATGCATCAAGAGTTCCAGTTTGACGAAACTTTCTTTTTGGCAGAGTCCTTTTCCTTTTATAATTAGGAAGCTACAGAAGGTAGGATTCTTCTTCAACGCCTATAAATAAGGATCAAAACACTAGGACAAGGGGAATCAAGCAAATACTTCAGTAGTAAAACACAAATTATTTTAGGTTTAGTTTACGTTATTTTTTCCTTAGTTTGTAAATAACAAAGGCTTGGAGCAGGAAGTTTTCTCTAGTTTTCTGTACACAGTTGATCAAGGGAGCTTCTTAACTCTATGTTTTTGTTTCTTTTTCTTAATTTTTCTTTAATTTTCAATATGTTTAGTAAGTAGTTTTCTTTACTTTTGCTAATGGATACTTGAATCTTTTATTTTCATTATGATGACTTGATTGAGCTTTAATTTCAATATCAGTTGATTATTTCTTGGTTTTAAGCGTATTTTTATCTTTGATTGTGTTAAGATTAATTGTTGGTTTATTAGTTCAATAACTAAAAATTAGTGTAGACATAATTAATGATTTGCATGTTCTTGGGTTGACTCTTTAGTATCAATGCATGATTGTTTTCTGGTTTTGAGGTAATTATGCATTGAAATTATTGGTTAAGACTAAGAGAAGAGGAACTAAGAATAAATTAGAGTTGAATTTACTTGCAAAAGAGTTCAATGAATGTTTATGAAGTTAAACTGGATTTTTATGCTAAGTGTTAAATTGTTCCTAGAAAGAGAATTTGATGCTTAAGAAAGATATTCTTTATTTAAGGTATCAGGCTTTATTTCATCTAGTTTTTCCATAATCACTGGTGTTCTTTTGGAATTTAAGTCATTATAATGAAAGTTAAGGCGGATAGTTCCTTTAGTAAGAGTATTTCAGTTATCATTTTATTTTTAATTTATGTTAGTTTATTTTTAGTTTTTTTTTGTTTAATTGTTTATTTAGTTTAATTTTTGCCTTTAAATCAAAAATATTTGGGAAACAAACTCAAATTAATTTAATTCATACATAGATATTCTTGTTAGCAATCCATGTTCCCTTGGGTACGATATTTGAGATCTTAATCTATATTTTCCTATATTACTAGTCGATCTAATACACTTGCTAGACACCGATCAAAGACCTCAAGAGTCTCGGTTACAGAGTTAAATTGATGGTATCATTCACATCTAGGCAAGCCATTATATTGGTACCTCACTTATCTCATAAATGAGGGGAGTTATAACCTTTGCCACCTATGCCTGTCAAGAGCCAAGGGAAGCCAAGACATAAGGTCGATTGGTACTGTGATTATCATAAGCATACAGAGCATAAAACTTACTATCATCCTCTGAGAGATCATATTCAAGAACCCAAATCCAGAAAAGTTGTAATATTGTGTGACCATTCATATTTGGGTTTGAATTAGGTTTACTAAAATGGTATATACTCTAAGATGTATGTCGCATGTAAATGTTTAGCCATTATCGACTCAATTCCAATGACGAGAGTTAGGGGATATAAATATCACCAGTATTGGGGGCACCATCTAGAAAATGAGGAACTTGAGGTGTTGAAAGACTTTCTATTGTCTGTACTTAGAGTAGGGAAAAGTGTAGAATAACCACTTTTTGATAATGTAAAAAAATGTATTTATTTCTCCAGCCATGTTAATAATTTTAAGCTTTTCTTATGTATACAATGTCTTATTTTATTGTATTGTGTATTACAATAATTATGGCTTGTCTTTAAGACAATGATTCAATAAATACAAATCTTTATTCAATCTCAGGCATAGAGACATTTTATGTTCATTTTCTAGCTCTTGAGGTGAGTCCTAAGAAGACAAGATAATCATAATTAAATATTTACTTAAACCAGTAAAGGCACTCCATGAGATGACAAGAACATTAAAAAATCCTATTCCCATCTTTTCGGAGCAGCAAACTTAAACAAAAAGCCCCACTCACCTAAAAATTGAGCTTAAATGTCAAGCCTAACTTTTTTAAACTAATTCATCCAAAATTCCAAGAAAACCTATAAGGGATGGCTGCAATAGAAGTTGGATGCACACAAAATGTCACACCCTGAGATTAAATCAAGGTCTATGTTATATATTACATGTCTGGTCATGGCTATTGTTACTACTATATCATGTATGTAAATAAAAACGCATGAATAAGCTGGGCTAAACACACGGTTAACCTATCAAGAGAAGCCTATGGCATGCATGGAGACACATGTTGAAGTGTGCTTGATTCCAAGGAAGTGACGGTAGCACTTCATATGACAAAAACTTCTTTCACAATTTCTCAATCCTTAGGGGCATCGGATGCTATGCACAGTTTACAATAGGGTAGATTATCTTTGGCAAGGATAAGATGGATCATTTTCCCTTTAATAATAAAAGAACACAAAAAGAAGGTAAAGTAAAAAGAACTAAGGTAAATAACAAGAGAAAGCTTGCTTGAAGACCAGGACCATTATGGAAGAAGTATGAAGATCATCAATCACCTCGCATTTGAGATGGGATCCCTTAACCACCTATGGTGTAGGCCATGCATTCCTTGCACACATTCTTGCATGCTTGAATGCATTTTCATATATATTACACATAGTCTTCTATACATTTTTTTCGTGACTATAACTTTGTAGGTTAAGTGGAAGCTGGCTCTGCTATCTTTGCCTCAATGATTTTTTTGGGCCTTTATGTATGATAGCCTGAAGATTTAAGGATTTCTCGCGTCAATATAATGACCACTATAGCACTATCTTCTACTAATTTCAATGAGTCTTTCTAACTTAGTTTATCTTGCTAAGATTCTAACATAATTTTCTTTCACAGGTCTGAGGATCATCACCTTTCTAGTGCTTTTGAGATGGCCATAGCTTGCCAAATTATGCCTAAGGTTTAATATAATTTCTTTTAATATACAGGTTTGATGATCATCCCCCTGATGTATATAAAAATAGCCATAGCGTTATCCCTTTTTTAAGAACAACTTGAGGGTTGCCGCTTCTCCAATGAATTTAAAGTGACTGTTGCAACACCATTTTTTTGTGATCTTAGGGAAGTACACCCATTAAAATAGATTGGGTGTCAAGCTCGATTTGCATCATTAGCTTATACCTCAGGGTTCTAACACAATCATTTTTGCCAGTTTTAGGCTAGAGGACCACCTCATTTTCCCAAACATGAACTCAGGGGTCACTATTTCCTTATTGTGTCTAGCACAATTGCTGCAACATCATCCTTTTTTGGCTAAATCCAACTCAAATGTCATTATCTCTTAAATGCATTCACGATGATCGCTATAATGTTATCCCTTTTCTTAAATACAGATAGTATTTTCAATTATAACAATTTATGCCTTAAGTTTAATTTATCTTGCTGAGCAGAGTCTAAAATTTTGACATGATTGCCTTTTATTAATTTATTTTCAATTTGAAATTTTATTTCATCTTAGTAATTCTCAACTGTGAATGAGTTTGATCTCAACTTTAGAAATCAATGTTTCATTCAAACATGAGCTGAATGAGGGGTAGGCATGCTTCATCTCTGTCTATTGAATTACATAAAAGCCTTTGCTATACCATGTAATTTCCAAACTTTGAGCACCTCGGATCAATTTTAAATGATGAAGAAAAACTATTTGCAATTAAGGGGATTAGGTAAAACATAATAAGAGCACTAAAATCTTTCTGATTATCCATCAAAGCAACTCTAGGGTGATATAGAATTTGGAAAATTATTTAGGTAGCCTTTCTTTCTATAGCTTCCTCTAAATGACTCTTCCTACCCTGATTTTATAATTGCTTGTCAGCCTATTGAGCTTTTATTCAAGTATGCTGAATGCAGGCTCATTTTGTTGTTACATACATCAAAATTACCCTTTAAACCAAAATGGTTTTAGCTTCCCCATAGGAAGATGGCCACTATAGAAAGGTTGGTTGCATAATTTAGGAATATGGGGATTAATCTCTACCAATCCTTCGTACGAATTCCATTTGTAAAGAATAGGGTTTGTTAGATGAAACAAACTTGGAAAGAGGAAAAGGAAAAAAACCCTTGTAAAAAAAGAAAAAAAAAAGAAAAAAATGAAGAAAAAAAACAAAGGAAAAAAATGAAATAAAGAAAAGGAAAAAAAATGAAATGGAAAGGGAAACCTTAAGCTATTACCTTTCAAATAATATCTAATGAATTAATCACCAAAGTCAAATCCAAAAGTCCTTGGATAGTGGAAAAATGGGCAAATAATATTCTTCCCACCAATTGAAGAAACATAGCGGTCATGTTCCTTTAGCAACCTCACCCTTTTTTTATAGCTACTCCCCTAAGCCTAACATTACAAATAATGTAAGACCTCCCGATTC
Organism: Excoecaria agallocha; assembly: GCA_037975025.1. NCBI lineage: Eukaryota > Viridiplantae > Streptophyta > Magnoliopsida > Malpighiales > Euphorbiaceae > Excoecaria > Excoecaria agallocha. The sequence continues at coordinate 60,342,422 of CM075811.1, read as the reverse complement.
TGGGTTTGATCTCATCTAACTTAGTGGAGATGACCTTTTAGTAAGGTTCGGTACGTAAGAAGAGGCATATGGTGTTTCTTGAGCTTTAAATGGGTAGTCATAAATGCATTTATGCATTCGAATTAAATTCCACCCCCAACTTTGCATTCAAAATTTTCCTTTCAAAAATAAAATTATGTTTTGGCCTTCAACACACATACACAAAAATTGCTCGGTATACATTATGCTTATGTGTTGGTTTGATAGGCTTTGGTATTAGCATGCCTACTATCCTGCTCCTTCATTGAGAATGATCTCTTAATTTCTCCTGTTGAGATTAAACTAGTTGAGAATGTGGTTCATTCGATTTATGCAAGGATGAATCAAATTCAAGTTTAAAGTATACGATGGGTCATAATTACTTTAAATTTTAGACACTTCTTAGCAAGCCACTCTTCGTACACATTACACATGTGTCACTTGTCGCTCATAACTCATATATATGTTTGCACATACACATATGAATGTTGCATACATCTATGCTTGCATAATCTCTTGTGCTTACTCACATGTATAATTTCTTGCAAGGAAAAATGAGAAGGGATTCCACACCCTAAAACTGGTCACAAGATAACTCTAAGTAATGGACAATCAAACTGTAAGGGAAAACTCCCATAGGAGAGATCAATCCGATTCAAGCAAAAAGAATATTTTCGTAAACAAGACCATTTGCACACCATGATTAGGGGTATTTACCAAAAGATAGACACCTCATTTAAAGGCAAATCTATATAAGAGGAATCATGCAAACCCATGAAAGATAAGTACCCTTTTCTATTATGACAAGTATACTAACATCCAACCTATTTTATAGGTATATGAATCCTCTTAAAAGGCCCAAAGTCTCTTCATGAGCATAAAGTCCTCTTCACAAGGCATTTGTAGTCTCTTTGTGAGCACAATCTCTTTATGAGCATAGTTTTTTCATGAGCAAAGTCTTTTTGTAAGCAAAGCCTCTTTGTGAGCAAGGTCTCTTTATGAGCACATTCTCTTCATGAGCATAGCCTCTTTGTGAGCAAAAGTATCTTCTTGAGCTAAGTCTCTTCGTGAGCATAGTTTCTTTATGAGCATAAGGTCCTTTTAGGAGGTACTTCAAGCTAAACAATCACCAAAAAGGGTTAAAACATCGCCAAATTAATGATAAACCATCCAAACCCACTAAAATCCAAAGTCTTTTTAGATTAAAACAACCAAAATCTAAAGTCTCTTTGGAGCAAACCCACCAAAATCTAGAGTCTCTTCGGAGCAAACCATCCAAAATCTTAAGTCTCTTTGGAGCAAACCGACCAAAATCTAAAGTCTCTTTAGAGCAAACCAATCAAAATCCAAAGTCCCTTTGTAGCAAACTCAGATAAATCCAAATTTCTCTTTGAGAGGTATTTTCTATGGATAACTAGGTCATAGGCTTAAAGTGAAGATTGTATGGTGTGATTTTTATCGATAAGATTACATGGATCACCTCATCACCAAACCTTCGTAATCCAGGAGATGGCCACCTTAAGTATGTATTCCTAACTCTTTACTCTGAATTTTAGCTCACTTAGGCACTAGTTCACTAAGTTCCCTAAAATTGGAGGTAGCTGTAAACACTGGATCCTGAGGTGGCTCCTTATCAAAGTTACATGATGAGGAAATGGTTTTTCATAAATGGATAGGGAGCAAAGATGCTAGGCTTTTTCCCTAAATTTCATGTTTTTAAAATGCTTTTTTATATCTCTTACTTATTTTAAATGTTTAAAAATTATTTTTGGGGTATTTTTCCTATTTATCCCTTTTTAATAGTGCAAAACGAGAAATTTGGGTTTCAAAACTTTAAGAAGTCTAGAGTTTTTTAGCTTTATCTCAACCTACATACCTTCTAATTAGGTGATTCAAAATCCATTTGAATCTTAAAACATAAATCTACAACTTTGATGAATACACCTAAATCCAGTTCAGTCTTTAAGATTCTCAAAATTAGGCTTGAATATAGATGACCTGAATATATCCCTGCACATGGACCAGTCTATAGTATTTTAGGCATAACTCCATCGATAGGTATCATATTGACATAAATATAATTTTAATAGAACCTAGATTCATTTTTAAGAAACTTTCATGAATAATCCATGATATGATTCTAAGTCCATTATTCCCAGTAATTTTCCAAACTCAGAATACCAATTTTATCCTAGAATATCTCCTAGGATCAATTGTCAGTATTTTTTGCCATAAATCGCAATCTAAAACTCTAAAATTGAGTGATTTTTAATTCATTATAAATATAACACATATTTGAACAAATTTCTAAAAGACATCTGGTCAAAAAACGATCATCTTTAGGCCTAAAAATGGTAAAACATTTTAAATTAGATGTCAGTTGGCAGAGAAAAGAGTGAAAAGTCAAAGTCAACTCATGAATTGGGCCTATGAGTTAACTTACCGACTAGGCTCGTAAGTTGACTCATGGACCGAGTCTGTAAGTTAACTCAAGGACCAAGTTCGTGACTTACTCCCAAATGGCAAAATGGATCGAAAAATAGGGAAGAATAACTGGGGAAAAATTCCCTTAATCCTATCCCATTTGGGATAAGTATTAAAGGGATTTGACTCATTTTAGGGGGTCAAATCCCACATTTATGCTCTCTCTCTTGGATCTCGGGTCTGTGCTCTTCCTTTTTCTTCTTCTTCAATGAAAAATCAATGTTTTTAATTCTAAAAAGTTCTAAAAAATCAGGAAAAAAATCATTGAGCACTAAATCCTCATCTTGTGACAAACCAATACTGAATGTAATATTCTCGAGTCCCTAAAATCCATAAATTTAATATTTAATATTTAATTAATTATGTAAATAACTTTAAATTAATTTATTATTTTATTAACTTCGCGGATCTATTTTAATTGTGTTAATTTTTGTTATTAGTATAATTTTGCCAATTAATTGTTATTTAATGGATAATTTGTTAACTAAATTTTGTAAATTAATTTATTATTAGCTAATAGGTTAATTGTGCTTATTATGTTAATTAATCTTTAATTATATTACTTATTGTTTAAGTGTTTTATAGTTAAAATGTAAGTTCTTTATTTAATTTCATTGTTTACTAATTAATTGCTTTATTTGCTTAATTTGTAGTATATTAGTTTAATTTATTTATTTGTTATGTTTGTATAATTTGCAATATATTTTATTTAGTATTATAATTGTATGGTCTTTAAATTGGTTTATTTAGGCATAAAGTGTTTTTTCCTTGGTTTTCTGCGTGAGAATTATTTTTAGTCCCTTTAGTGATGCCCATGTTTTCCCATAACTAAATAGTTTCCCCTTAATTCCTTTTGCTAGAACTGGACCTTTAGCGATAGGAGTTTTTGGTGACAGTCATAAAATCCCATCACTAAAAGTCCCCGTTACACTCCCCTTCCGTCACTTCGTCTTCTCGTGTTCCCACTTTACCTTTTGTCTTTTTTTGCTTCGGCCCAAGGTTATGTTTTTAATTCTCTCTCAACTTAATTGTTCATTTCCTTTTACTCCACGTCCGCACCCACGTTCACTTTACTTTTTACTTCCTTTTTCATTTCTTTTAGTTATTTTTAATTTGTTATTTTAATTTATTAACTTGGGTTTTGTCTCTTTGATATTATATTATAGACTTTATTACTTTTATGTATTATTTTAATTTAGTATTTTGGTTTATTATTAATTGTTAATTATTATTTTGTTAATTTATTTAATTAATGATTTATATTCTTTTATATTGTTATTGGATTTGCTTAATAATATTATTTTCATGTTGTACCTTTTTATGCGATTTAATTTATCAATAATATATTATTAGTTTTCTTATGATATATTTAATATTATTTTGCTTGTTGCTTATTTTATTAGCTTAATTAAGTTTATGATTGATTTAATTATTAAATAACTTATTTACATATTTGTGCAATATTTAATTTATTTTAAGTTATATTTTTATTCATATTTTAATGATAATATTCATAATTATTATCATTAATGTTATCATTAATGCATTTACTACCATTGCTATTTTATATATTATTATATTCATTTAATTTATCAATTTATTGTATATATTGAATTATTATATTTAATTTTGTATTTAATTTGTTACTGACTAATAACCTTTTCCTATCATTTTTTATATATGTAACTATTTTTCGGGCCGGTTTGGATGATAACACAAAGTAGTTTAGATTAAGACATTTTATTATTTGAGATTGTATTTAATTTTCCTTTTACTTTTTGTAAATATGTAATAATTTGTAAAAATACCTTTTTCCACACTTTAATTAAAAAATTGATACCAAAATATTTTCTACTTAATTAATTGGCTTTTTTCTCATAAAATGGATCAATGTCCTATTTTATCCCAAAAATCACACAAAAGAATTTTATAAATATGAATGGGGGAACCGATATTTTCAATTTAATCAATATTCCAATTTATGCATGTTTTACTTGTATTATTATTCTTTTGTGCTTTTCTTTATTGTAAATAAATAATTTTTCGAGCGATACGATAAAAACTCATTAAATGATTTTCTATACAAGTTTGAGCGAGATTTTTCTGTAATAAATAGACCAATGTCCTAATTTTTATTTACAAAATAAATGTAAATTAATAATTTTTCTTTATGACTATAAATAATTTTCTACTTTAAAATTACTTAATGCGATTCTTTTTTTAAAGTTACAAAGGATCAATTATATCATTCTTTTTAAATCAAAAATACATTCAAAATTATGCCATTTTGCAAATATGCATGCAAGGACCAACATCCTCATTTAAATGAACTTAATTAATTTTTCAATTTATGTATGAACTTATTTCACATTTATTCGTTTATTCTTTAATGCTTTCATATACATGCTTTACAGCTTTCGATAAACAGGTTTTACGGCTTTCAACATGCTTGAGTACACCTTTATTTTTCTATGCATGATAACTCATGTGAGAAAATAGATAAAGTATATTAATTATTAAAGTTCATTTATATAATATTGACCAAAGGTATCAATAAAAGTGAACTCCGAACTATCTCTGATTTTGGTATCACAAGGTTTAAAAAATTACTTTTCTAATGTTTTGTTGGGTGGCGACTCCTAAATTTATGCCTTGTGATGCTCGACAGATACCTCATAAATTAGTCATTAGTAAATGGGTTAGGATACCTCGGATACTATCTTATCCTTTTAGGGATTCAAGGCATTGCATGTTGGGTTAAATCCTTGCTTATTGCGAAACAATTGATTTTTAGGAGTTAAATGAGTATTGATTCGATTTCGAGTCCTAAAAGTGAGCTTTCGAGAGCAAATTGGATGCCTACAAAATTCAACATGCATCACACATGGCGATTTGCAAAAGTGGAAAAAAGGGTATCCATATTATAAATATGAGAAAATAATGAGGAAAGATGAGAAAAAGAGAAAGAAACATGAGAATTATATAGTCTTGGACTTGTAAGGTCCATGTCCCACATATCTAATTTGAGGATTTCATTTTCACTAAAAATATTAGGGGCAAAACTAAAAACAAAATAATATGGCAATAAATGGAAGAAAACGGTAATAGTGAATAAATATGAAAATTAAGGATTAAAATGAACTAATTTTGACATAATGGGTATCCAAGGGTAAAAGGGTCAAAAGATAGTTAAAATGTAGTTAGAAAGGGTAAAAATGGAAATATGGAATAAACATGGTATAGGAAGGGCAAAATTATAAATAAGTGAAAAAATTGTGAAAATAGGGACTAAATTGTAAATTTTGTAAAAGAAATAAATTTAAAGACTAAAATGAAAGAAAGCATAACTCATAGGTGTAAAATGTAAAAGTATGGTGAGATATGCTTAAAAAGAATAAATTAGGGATAAAAGGATAAATATGGCAAAAGATGGAACTTTAGAGACCTAAAGGTAATTTTAATAAAATATGGGACCTAAATGTAATTTTCATAAAAAATGGGACCTAGATGTATTTTTGACAAAAGCTGGAGACACAAATGTAATTTTGTCAAAATATTTATTTGTTAGGGGTAAAAATATAATTTCACTCTAAGTCATGGATGATAAGTGTGAATTATATGTTGTTTTTAATGTGTTTTTAGTTGTTTTATTTAGTTATTTTGGTTTTATTTGGGTTAAATTATAGTTATTTTGTTAATATTTATATTTTTAGAGTTAATTCCGTGTTTTGCATGATTTTCAGGGCTAAAATGATGAAAAAGGGCTTAAAGTGTGAAAAGTGCAAAGTTTTGGGCCAAAAGCGTAAATATTGGAAGTTTAAGCGAGAAAACTAGCTCTTAGTCCAGAGGATGGAGCCGTGGCCACGTGAAGATATTGAAGGAATTTACACGTGACCACGTGTAAGAGTAAAGTGAAGGGTAACGTGGCCATGTGAAGTAGAAATGAAGGAATAAGAGAAAAAGGGCGTGACCAAGTGCGAGGGAGTGTACATTCCACACGTGGCCACGTGTGAGGAAGGAAAGGAACACGTGACCACGTGTTCCTCAATGCAAAAGGATGCGTGGCCACGTGATTTTACTCTCCCATCGCGCGAAGGATTCGTCAGACTTCCTGTTTTGAGCAGACTTCTTTTCCTATTCTGATTCTGCAATTTTGGAAGAAATCTACCACGTTTTTGCCTATAAATAGAGCCCCAAAACACAGAAGAAAGGAGATATAGAGATCAGATCCTTAGTTTAGCTTTGTCTTTCTTAAAGTTTTTCTTTTACGTTCTTAGTTTTCAAGTTTTTAATCAAGCTTTTGTTTTTAGTTTTCACCATGTCTTTTGAGTAGTTTTCTTTAACTTTTGCTAAAGGATACTTGAATCCTTGACTTGTATTGTTATGACTTAAGTTTGTGCTTCAATTCAATTACAAGTTTGATTATTTCTTGGTTCTTAAGTTTTAGTCTTGTTTTTATTCAACTTCAAGTTAATTGTTAACGTGACTAAATATCGGTTAATTAATTGGTTTGAGTTGTTTAAAGATTTGCATGTTCTTAGGTTAATTTAGTTGGATTAATGCATGTTATAATCTGAATAAGTTATGATTATGTGTTAATTTGAGTAGGTTAAGATTAAGAAAGGTGTAATCAAGAATGGGTGAAAGTTAAATCTCTTGAGAAAGGCTTTAATAGACATCTAGGAGGATTAATTCAGACTTTTATGCCAAGTGTTGAATTGTTCTGAATAAGGGAGTTTAATGCTTGGAATGATAATCTTGAATAAAGTTATCTGGTTTTATTTATCTGAATTCTTCATAATCACTGATATTATTCTTTGAATTTAAGTCATTACAATGAAAGTTAAGGTGGATAGTTTCCTTAGCAAAAGAATTTCAGTTATTGTTTTGTTTTTAATTCATGTTTTACCTTTTATTTTGTTTAATTGTTTATTTTGTTTAATTTTTGCTTTCAAATCAAAAACATTTAGGAAACAATCTCAGGTTGATTTAATTCATACATAGATATTATCCTTAGCAATCCATGTTCCCTTGGGTACGATATTTGGGGTCTTAATCTATATTTCCCTGTATTACTAGCCGATCTAGTACACTTGCTAGACACCGGTCAATGGATATCAGTAAGAAGTGTAAAAAATTTGATGTAAAATGAGGAATTGTGATAAATAGAGTAATTAATTAAAGAAAAATAGTAAAATTTAAGAAGCAATATAGAATTTGGATATTATAGTGAAAGTTATTAGTCGGACATCCAGCACTAGGATTTATGCTTAGCACGTAGTTGTTTGCTACAGGCAAGGATAGGTATGGAGTTATGGACGCAAAGCAGTTGAGGAAGGAAGCTTGATTGGGAATAATACTTATTACCTTTTGTATGTATGTTATTTAAGATATATATATATATATATTGTGACTTATGGCACATATGTGTTATGGCATGTATATGTACTCAATGGAATGAAAAAATAAGACATAAATATACGTGCACATGCATATGTTGATGATTTAAGTATATGATGAATTACATAAGTGTCTATGTTGTTGCCTAGAGTATTGGAGTTGGAGGTTGATTATTGGGAGTGTATTTTGTACTTTTGCACGAGGGATAGGTTAAAATTATAGCTGTCATGCTGCATAAATTTTTACCAAATAAATAGTAAATTTGCAATGATAACTAAATTGGCATGTAATGGACCAACAAATTGATGTCTGAACCTAACCTTGATTTACATGGAAATGAATGAGAAATAAGTAACATTAATGCAATTAAATATCCTATTAATAACCTGATTATTATTTGCTAATATCCGGACCCAGAAAGGTATAGGGTATTATATTTTGTATTATCAGAGTATGGTTTAGACAGTCCTAGGATCAGAGTTTACATAAGTTTGGGTGATTTGAATTGCATATACATGCCATATTTGAATGATTGTTTATAAGATGATTTTGAGAATTAATCGATACATGTCCCTTGTTTTATTGTTTAAAGAAGGGCTTCCAACTACAGAAGAGGAATAGAAATCGAAGAGGTGGCAGAAAGTAGTGCTTCAATAGACTGAGGTGATAGGAGTTTTATTGATGAGTATAGACAGCCTACACCATCTCAACCTTCAACACCACCACCACCATCACCTGTAGTCCCACCTTAGTAAGATTTTATGCGGTTAATAGTGGACCTTATCTACCATAAAATGCAGGTTTTGCCAGCCATACGGCCATAACAGTGACCTCCTCGCCTCTAACTAAAAAGCCCATTCCGGGTAGTTAAAAGAAGTTAGGCGATAAAGACTTTTATGGGGGATCAAACATCCCCAACAAAAGCAGAAGAGTGATTGAACAAGATCAATAGATTATTTGATATCACCCATAACCCACCAGAGGAGATGTTTGAGGGTGCATTAGCTTTATTTCAAAGACTCGCATGTACCTGGTGGGAGAAAGTTAGAAGATATGTCCTTGTAGCTGAGTTGACATGGCATTTTTACCTAAAAAAGTTTGGTGAAAAATGCATAGGGAAAGAATACCATCGCGTAATGGAGAGTGCATTTTGGAGATTGAGACAAGGAAACATAACTGTATTAGAATATGAACTAGAATTTAAGTGTTTTAGTGCATATATGAAAGATTACAATTTGACATAAGAAAAATTATACTAGTTGCTCGAGTAGGGTCTCCATAACCGAATTAGGGAGACTATTGCAGCTCATGAATATACGGATATGAGATCATTAATTAGAGTAGCCACCAATATAACACTCACAATTTGCATCTAACATGCATGGTACATTCTAGAGCATAAATAGTAACCCTAGGATAATTTTTAAGGTAACTATAGTGGAATAGTATAATAAAATTTAAAAGTGCATAAGTGTTAAATTTGCTCAGGCCAAGGAAATCCAAGGATGGGTGACCTAATGGAAAGTTTGATTTAACCGCCAAATGAGAAAATAGGTATTAAACGGAGTTCGATGGTAAATTTGAGATGAAATTGAGCTTAAAGAGTCTCTCAAAATAGACAGTAAAGATTTTGCTCAGTACTATAAAAATGTTAATCAAAAGTTTGATCGAAATCAAAAATATTCTATAGACCGCCAAAAATTATTCAAATCATATAAACCCATTAGAAATAGCATAAGTGAGCTATTGAAAGTGAAATTTTTTTTTATAGTTTTGAAATTTCGGGATTTGGATCAATTGATTTTGCCTCTAGAGCTGGAAGTATATCAAAATGATATCAGAATGACTTGAAATTTTAACCACATGCTTCTACTTATGTTATTGCATTTTGGGAAAATTTTAGAGTATTTTAACAAGCAGAACATTAGTTTCAAAAAAAGGTTTAAAAATCGAGGTTAAATCAATTAGTGGGCTTAAATGCCATATTTAAATCATCCAAAGGAATACTTCTCATTAGGAAATGAGTCATGATCAGCTACATGTATCAGCATAGCAAAAAGAAGTGTAGAAACCAATAAAATTGTGACAAGTGACTTAAAATTAAGCCGTTAGATTAAATAGTAAATAAAGGGATATTGGCCATTGGTTTAGTGCATTTAAGAGCATCCTAGAGGGGTCTACAATCCACCATAATTCTACCCAAATTTCTCCCCATTTCTTCTAAGAAATATGAATCTAGCTTCTCATGGGTATTCCACGATTTTTTCTTTATTTCTCTCTCCTCCCACCATATCTCAAATGTTAATTTCACTCAAATATACTAGAAAGAATTCTCTTCATCCTAGAAAATGAATTGAAGCAAGAATAAGCTCTGAAATATAGAATTTTTAGTGAGAGAAAGTTAACCTAATTAGTTAAGATTTTAAGTTTTTGTTAGAATTAATTAGGGATTTTGGTATAGGATTGTAGAGAATCATTAGTAGAATTATTATTGAATAATTTCATATTAAAATACATAGCATAAACTCATTATTTCCTCCTCCCAAAATTTTGCCTAAAGGTAAATTTCATGAGAAAGAAAAGAGCAAAGAGGAGGAAGGTAATGGAGAGGAGAAATAGGTGATTTCAAGCTACTGTAAGGTTAGTGGATACAAAAACCACACTTAATTTCATTTATTTCTTGAATTTTACATGAAAATTACATTGTGTAACTATATGAAATTAAAGGAACATATGAAATAACTCAAGATAACATTAAAAAATGATGTCTTAACGTGAAATAAGTAACAAATGAGGAAGAAATTAAGCTTATAATGAACGATCATGTTGTGGCCGAATTGAACATAATGTTATATAACATGAAAATGTGATGTTATTAGGTATATTAAGTACAAAATGTGTAATACTAAGTTGAATAAACATAATTTGATTAATTTGAGTTTAAAATAATATATAGACATAATGTTGATCATGTGAATATAATGATGTATTATTATGTAACTATATAAACTCATATGAAAATCTGAAATAAATTGTGAGAACTTGATAAAATGATGAATTAACATGATATGAATGTAAATTGGTGAAGAAATCAATTTAAAAATGTGAAAAATCATAATGGTTAAATTATGAACTAAGGTATAATTTGATGAAATTTAATAGATAATGGCATATTTAGTACGAAACATGTAAAATGATGTATAAAGAATGCAATAGAATTGATTAAAATTAAAAATAACAAGTAGATATAATTATATACTAGTAAACATAATGGTGGAATTAAAGGTAACTTAGGAATTCTAATGTCAATTAGATGAATTTTATCCCATGAATGGTTAAAAAGAATTTAAAAACATATATGACATGTAAACGAAGGAAGAAATATAATGTATGTATGAAATCACAATGAGGCCAAATGATAGATGTGATGATAATGGCATGTTTCATTATTTGTTTTTTATAATATGGTATGTATACATGATAAATATATGATTGTTGAGCATGAATGGATGCTAAATAAGTATAAGGTATTGGCGACATAATGTGATTAATATGAATAATTACATAAAAATATGATGTGGAATAAAATATATAATTGCCCTTAGTATACAGTGGGTAATCCAGGATCCTAGGGTATAATGGCTAGCTATAGGGATACATATACATCGGTACCATTATGAAATCACCATGAGATCTGATTTATTGCACATATCGATGAGTAACTGGCACATAACATCCGACAGGTTAGCTGGAAAGCATTAGGTTGTGGTCCCTCCACCCATACTGGAGCAACAGTATCACATTAAGCATGTGGTCCCTCTAGTACACGAGCATCATTGGAGTCCTCATCTCGTATATTCGGTTTGAGGATTTTTACTGGTCATCACTAGGGGCAAAATGGTATATATACAAAAAAATGGAATTGAATGATAAAGCATGCATAAAGAATTCCATAAAGTTGAATAAATAATAAATAATGTGAAAAATATAGTTAATAGTTTTAGATAGGGTAAAATTGTATTTATGCAAGAAATTAAGGATGAAGTGGTAAATTTTACATGAGAGATGTCATAAGTGTAAATAAATAAGAAGTAATGTAAAAAATGTGATTAATAGGTTCAGAAGGGTAAAATTGTAATTACATAAAAAAACTAGGGGAAAAATGGTAATTATACAAGAAACTAAAGAGCAAATGGTAATTTATGCTTGAAAGGGATAAAAATGTAAATGAAGGAGAAATAATGTGATAAATATGATTAATAGATTCAAAAAGGTAAAAAATGTAATTACGCGATAAGTCAATGACAAATCGTAATTTGTCAACAAAGAGGTGCTTAAAAAGATTAAAGCAGTCAAATAAGTGAAAAAGGATAAAATCTTAATTAATGAAAAGTTTCAAGGACAAAAATGTAATTTACCACTTCCTGATCAAACCTAAGGACCAATTAGTAAATTTTACATATAGGAGGAAATAAAAGTCAAAAGAAGCAAAAAGAGTTAAAAACTAAAGTCAAACAAGGCTAAATATGATGAATTGAAAATTTAAGGACCAAATTATAATTTAGTATTGCATGAGTATGCATAAGGATAAAAATGTAAATTTCAGGCTTTAAATAGAATAAAAGTTAAATTAAACAAAAATGATTAAAATTAGAGTTAACTAAGGCAATATATGCACAAAGGATAAATTTCAAGGGCCAAACAATAAATTGTCGGTACATGGGAAAAATAAAAAGATTGCAATGTAAATTGAAAGATGAGCAAACTAAAAGTTAAAAAGGAGCAAAAGGATGAATTTATGTGTTAAATAATAAATTATGTATGAAAATTAAAGTTTAAGGATCAAATTGCAATTTTTCACACCAATTGAGAGATAAGCAAAAACAAAATAAAAATAAGTAATAATAAGGATCAGATAGTAATTTGAGAAACCAAAGTAGATAGTTGAGTTGAAATGTAACTAAGTATAAGAATATGAGAAAATAAAGGCAATAAGGACTAGTTGGTAGATTACCATAGCGTATAGAAACACTAAGTATAATGAAAGATATAGAGGGGACAAAAAGGGAAATTAGCATAATAGCTATCCAAATTACGTGATGGAATAACAGTCCAAGCATTAACCTATAAATTGCTTTAAGAAAATTAAGAAACAAAAGAATAATGGGTAAAAGTAATAACAAAAAAAAAATAAAAAATACAGTTAGAATTAAAAATATCAATTTAATAGATTAAGGATGAAAACATGCAAAGAATGGAATTTATAAATATTGTAATTGTCCACTTAAGTAAGAAATTATGAGAATTCAATAAGAAAAGTGAGTAAGAAGAAATTATGAGAATTCAATAAGAAAAGTGAGTAAGAAAAGAATAAAATGGAATGTAAGGGATTAATGAAATAAATTTGAGTTAATTAATCAAATGTGACATCTAAGGGTAAAATAGTAAATCTTACTTAAAGTAGTTTATTAGATGGAAATTATATGATTTAATAAGAATAAATGAAGATAAAAAAGATTAAGTACTAATTTAGACAATAAAAGAAGTTAATCAAAATAAATTAATAAAAAGTAACATAAAAGGGGTAAAATGGTAATTTAATGAAAATAATTTTATTAGATGAAATTTTGTGTAGTTGTATCCATCACTAGGCAATAATGTTGCTTAACGTATGATTTGTTGACTATGCGCAGGGACAGGTAACTAAGGATGTGAGTAAGGTGCTGTGGAATGGCATATATATGTGTCACTTTGGAAGATGTATAAACCAGATCTCTTATGTGTTAGACTTTTGCATAATTGGTATATAAATATATATAATGTTGTATTATGGATGTATAGTGATAGTGAGCTTATATGTATAATGTGGTATAATTAAGTTATGAATTTGCGATTGTGTTGCCATAATGAGATGGATGATTTTAGAAGTGCTATGAATGCCAATGGAATATTGGAGGTGGAGGTTGCCTTTTAAGAGTATTAATTTGCCAATTTGCAAGTTTGGGTAGCACGATTTTCAAGCCGTTATACTACTAAAATTTATACCAAATGAATATTAAGCAAGCATATGATATCATTAGTAATAATATACAGTATACTGAAATCATGAATGAAAGTAGGGTGTTACAACCAAAGTTGATACAATACAATTAGATGAAGCTAGTAGACAGGCTTGAGCACAATAGACAAGGAAGACGCCATAGTCATGTGCCCTTAGTGCCTCTTGTAAAAACCTAGAGGCCCAGCAGCCCAATTTCAGGCCCCAGCTCAGCTACAAGCTCAAAGCTAGAAATCCATAATTAGGGCTAGTGTTCCAACAACTTTAGTGGCTAGTACACCTAGGGATACAAGTAAAGGAAACATTCCCACTTGTGAAAATTGTTGGAAAAGACATCCAGAGGAGTGTTGGAAACTCACATGAACATGTTATAGATGTGGGTTTAAGGATCATATTTAGAAGGATTGTCCTCGGGCTCAAACGAAGGCTACACCAGCACCTCAACTAGATAGATCCAGTACACCAGCACCATAAGGAAGAGGTAGGGGTGCTCCTAATGGAGCTTCTATAGCTAGAGGTGTAGTTCAAGTTTAGCAGAGTACTGAGGGATGATCTCCAGCCTATACATATGCAATCAAAGCCTAGAAGAAGCAAGATGTGCCTGATGTTATTATAGGTAAATTTCTATTTTTGGTGAATTTTTTTATGCTTTAATTGACCTAAGATCCACACACTCATATATTAGCATAGTAGTAGCACAGGGAAAGGGGTTAGATATTTCAAAATTAGATGAAGACATCCTTAAGTAATCCTTTAGGGCACAGTGTCGTAGTGAATAAAATATACAAAAATTGCCCTTTCCAAATACAATACTATACCTTCCCTACAAACCTGATAGAAATTCTATTGCATGAATTTGACATAATCCATGGTATAGATTGGTTACATGAGCACCGAGTTACTGTTGATTTTCGATTTAAATGGGTCACATTGAAAACATCAGAAGGTTGGGATATTACAATTGTAGGTGAGAGATCAGATTTTCTCTCTAATGTCATATCAGCCACTGCTGCAAAATGCCTAATCAAAAATGGGTGTGAAGCTTACTTAGCCAGTATGTTGGAACCTAAAAAGAAGGAACCTCGTATTAGTGACATTCCCACATTATGTGACTTTTCAGATATCTTCCCTGATGAATTGCTAGGATTACCATTTGATAAGGAGGTTGAGTTTACTATCGATGTTTGCCGAGTACAACACCTATTTCCATTGCTACCTACAGAATGGCACCAACAAAACTCAAAGAATTGAAAAATCAATTACAATAACTACTTGATAGGGGTTTCATCCATCGTAGTATGTCACCATAGGGAACACTTGTACTATTTGTTAAAAAGAAAGATGGAACACTCCGGCTATGCATTGACTACACGCAGTTAAATAAAGTCACCATTACGAACAAATACCCAGTACCTAAAATTAATGATGTGTTTGACCAGTTAAAAGGAGAAAGTGTGTTTTCAAAAATCAACCTGAGATCAGGCTATCATCAACTTAAAGTAAGGCAGATAGACATATAAAAAATTGCTATTTGCACTAGGTACAGGCATCATGAGTTCTTAGTTATACCTTTTGGACTCACTAATACGTCCATAGCCTTTATGGATTTAATAAACCATATCTTCCACCCTTACTTGGATCATTTTGTGGTTGTGTTCATTGATGATATCTTGGTTTGTTCTAAAAAACCAAAAGAACATGATAAGCATTTTCAGATTGTACTACAAACTTTAAGAGAAAAATAGTTGTATGCTAAGTTCAGTCAGTAAATGTGACTTTTGGCTTAATGAAATCTCATTGCTTGGCCATGTAGTTATTGTAAAAGGTATTAAAGTTGACCCTAAAATGATAGCAGCAACTATAAATTGGCAACCACATAAGAATATCACAAAAGTTAGAAGCTTCCTCGGCTTAGTAAGTTACTACAAGAGATTTGTGAAAGGCTTTTATTTGATAGCAACTCCACTCACCAGACTACTCCAAAAGAACACAAGATTCGAGTGGATAGATAAATTTCAAGAAATTTTTGAGAAGCTTAAAAAGATTTTGATAGAAGCACCAATCTTAACATAGTTTGAACATGGAAAAGACTTTATAATCTATAGTGATGCATCCCGAAATGGTTTAGGTTTTGTATTGATGTAGGAAGGAAAGGTGATTGCCTACACCTCCTAATAGCTGAAAACACATTAAAAGAATTATCCCACCTATGATTTAGAGTTGGCAACAATTGTGTTCGCACAGAAGATATGGAGGCACTACCAATGTGGCAAAAAGTGCTACATTTATACAGAATGTAAAAGCCTGAAATATTTACCTGCCCAAAAGGAGCTCAACTTGAGATAGAGGTGATGGTTAGAACTCATCAAAGATTACGATTGCCTAATTGATTACTAGCCAGACAAGGCAAATGTAGTAGCTGATGCACTTAGTGGAAAACTTATGATAGGTAATAAATTGACTCTAATAATAAATTTTTCTCCCTATATTATTACATATATAATAAGGTAGTAATGCAATGCTATTTAAATAGCCTTAAGAGCTATGAATGTCAGGTTAGGTATGACACAAAATGCAGCAATACAAGCTAGGCCTGACCTTCTATACAATAAGTTAAAGCTACCTAGAGGCAAGATGAATGGTTAGCTTTCATTGTTGATCAAATCCATGAAAAGAAGGATGACAATTACTCAGTGAAGGATAATGAGTGTTTGTAGTATAAAGAGAGAATTAGTGTGCCTAAAGATGAAAAATTGAAAAAGAATATCATGGTAGAAGCCCACAGCAGCAAATATGCCATGGATCTAGGTAGTACCAAGATGTATCGGGATTTGAAAACTTATTATTGGTGGCCTAGTATGAAGCAGGATGTAGTAGATTTTGTCACCAAGTGCCTAGTTTGTCAGCAGGTGAAAGCAGAACACCAAGTTCCTTCTGAATTATTACAACCTTTCACAATACCAGAGTGGAAGTGGCGTAAGATTGCTATGGACTTTGTCATTTGATTACCTTTTACTAAGAGACAACATGATTCCATCTAGGTGATTGTTGATAAATTAACTAAGCCTGCCAATTTTCTACTTATGAGAGCTGATTATCCACTGTTAAAGTTGGTAAAAATATATATCAATGAGATAGTAAAACTTTATAAAGTTCCTTCCTCCATTATATTAGATAGAGATCCCCACTCCACTGCAAGGTTTTGGAAGAAATTACAGGAATCACTAGGTACTAAACTTCATTAATTACAGTACTACTTTGTATCCTTAAATAGATGGACAATCAAAAAGAGTTATATAGGTATTAGAAGATATGTTGAGAAGTTGTATCTTAAAGTTTGGTAACAGTTGGGAAAAGTATCTCCCACTAGTTGAATTTACCTACAACAATAGCTATTAAGTCAGCATAAAAATGCCATCATATGAGGCATTATGTGGAAGGAAATACAAAATACCATTATGCTAGACAACACTCAATGAAAATAAGCTTATGAGACTATATTCGATAAAGAAAACCAAAGATAAAGTATAGATTATTAAGAATAATTTAAAAGTTGCATCTGATCACCAGAAATCATATGCAGACTTTAAAAAAAGAAACACAGAATTTGAAGTGGAGGAAAAAGTTTTTCTGAAGGTATCTCCTTATAAGAAAATTCAGAGATTTGGTAAAAAGGGAAAGTTAAGTCCTAGGTTTATAAGTGTAGACACTGGATCTTGAGGCGGCTCCTGATCAGAGTTACCTAATGACGAAATGGTTTCTCATAAATGGACAAGGCGAAGAGATGCAATGCTTTCTCCTTATATTTCATGTTTTCAAAATATTTTTTATCTCTCTTATGGCTTTTAAATGTTTAAAAATCCTTTTTAGGATATTTTTCCTCTTTTCCCTTAGTCAACAGTGCAAAATGAGAAAATCGAATTTCAAAACTTGGAGTAGTTTAGAGTATTTTAGCTTTATCTCACATAATTAAGTGATTTAAAAGTTATTTGAATCTTAAGATATAAACCTATAACTTTGATGAGATCTCTAAACCCAGTTTAGCTCTTAAGGTTCTCAGAATTAAGCTTGAACATAAATGATCTGAATCTGTTCTTACACTAAGATCAGTCTATAATAATTTAGGAATATCTCCTATTGTAGAGCTCATATTGAGATGAATCATATTTTAATAGAAACTAGACTCATTTTGGAGTAACTTGCTTAAAGAGGTCATAACTTAATTTTAAACCCATTGTTCCCAGTAATTTTTCAAAATCACAATGTCAATTCTGTACCTGAACATTTCCTATGAGTAGTCATCAGGATTTTGCCATAACTCCCAATATACAAATCCAAATTGAGTGATTATTGATGCATTAAAAAGCTAAGATATAGGGGGAACAAATATCTAGATGACATTTAGTTTAAAAATGGCATCTTGGGGCCTAAATATTGTAAAATATTTTGAATTAGAGATCAGTCGGCTGAGAAAAAGGAGGGCAAAAGGCAAATCAGGTCCTTGAGTGGAGCTCGTGAGTCACTCCTAGAGTGCATTTTGACTCAAAAGTAAGGGAAAAAATCCTAGAAAAAAACTGTTTTAATCTTATCCCATTTGGGATATTAATCTTAGGTTTTGGAACCTAATCTCCATTTTTCTCTCTCACGATCACATCATATTCTTCCTTTTTCTTTCTTTTCTTTCATTCCACTCCTATGAAAATTATATACTTTTGACTCTAAAAAATTCTAAAAAATCACATAAAATAAAAAAAAACTATAAAGCGCTAAATCCTTATCCTTTGACAAACCGATACTGAAGGTAATATTCTCGAGCCTTAAAACCCTTGAATTTAAATAACTAATTTTTAATTAATTGTGTAAATAATATTTATAGTTTATTTTCTTGTTAATTTTATAGATCTACCTTAATATATTGTCAATTTCACATATTTGTTAATTCATTGTAAAATATGTAAATTTGCTAACTAATTTTGTGGATTAATTTGTTAATTTAGCTTAATAAATTAATTGTATCATTATATAAATTTGATACGAAATATTTGTGTTGTTATGTTAATTTGTTAATTATTTGAATTGTTAATTTTTGTTTAAATTTATTATTTACTAATTAATTGTCTTATTATGTAATTTGTTAAGTATTTGTTAGTTTAATTTATCAGTTTATTTAATTTGTTAATTGTTTAACATATTTGTTAATTTGATGTTTTATTTCATTGTTTAATTTCTTATTCTAGCCTGTAATATTATTTTTAATTCTTTCCATTAAATCGGTTGTAATAGTTAGTAAAAAAAGAAATTTTACACGATAATTAAGAAAAATGACACTAAAATATTGCTACTTAATTAATTGGATTTTTTCTCATAAAATGGACTAATGTCCTATCTTATTCCAATAATTACACCAAAAAATTTTATAAATATAAATGAGGGAACCAACTTTCCCAAATCAATCAATATCCCGATTGATGCATATTTTATTTGTATTATTATTTTTTATGTCTTTTTTTTATTGTAAATAAATGATTTTTCAATGATAAATCTAAAAGCTCACAAATGATTTTTATACAAATGTAAGTGGGGATTTTTCTATAATAAAAGGATCAATGTCCCAATTTTCATCCATAAAATAACATATAAATTAAGAATTTGTTTTTATAAACATAAATGAATTTCTATTTAAAATTGATTAAGATGATTAATTTTTTTCAAGCCACATGGGCTTAACACCCTCTTTTTGTCAAAAATATACCTCAAAATGTTAACTTTTTTTTTTCAAATATGCATATGAGGACTAATGTCCTCATCAAAATAGACATCATAAATTAATTCTCCAATTTATATATGAATTTAGTTTTTGCATTTATTATTAAATTGCTTTCAATGCCATGTTCTTTAATGCTTTCTATGCATGCTTTATAGCTTTTCAATGTGATTAAGTATGCCTTTGTCTTTTTAGCATATTAACTCATGTGAGAAAAAGGATGAAATATATTAATCGCTAAAATTTGTTTATATAACATTAATCAAAGGTATAAATAGGAGTGAAGTTTGAACAATCTCTAATTTCAGGTTCATAAGGTTATAACTCATTTTTTAATATTTTATGAGGTGGTAACTCCATGATGCCTGTCTTATGGTGCCTAGCAGATGCCTTCATAGGTTGATTGCCAACAATCAATAGGAATATCTGAGCTACTATCTCATGTCGTTTTAAGGTTTGAGACATGGTGAATTGGGTTAAATCCACGTCTATTATGAAGCGATCAACCTTCATGAGTTAAATGAATCTTGATCCGATCTTAGATCTTAAAAATGGGCTTTCAAGAGCAAACCGAATGCATATAGGGTTTGATGCATGTCATAATAGGTCAATATGAAGTGACATAATGTGCAAAAATAGTAGCCTATAGGTTGAAGCCATCATCAGAGCTAGCAAGGATTAATGATGCATTTTATATTTTGATGTTACGATGATATCGATCCAATCTAGCAAATGTTATCAGTCCAAAAGAAGTGGAATTTAGAGTAGATTTTATATGATGAAAAACCAATTAAAAACATTATCAAGGAGGTTAGACAGCTGGGGAATAAACATACACCTTTAGTGAAGCACTCTGGATCATGACAATATTGAAGAAGCCATGTGGAAGCCAGGAGAAGTGATGAAATTGTTGTATCCCTAGTTATTTAATCCAAGTAAAATTTAAGGATGAAATTTTTAATTAGTAGGGGATAAATGTGATGCCCTCACAATTCGGATTGTTGAAATAGTACTTTTTGATATGAATAGTGACATCAGGATGGATAGTGCCATCCGAGGCCCATAAAAAGTTTTTATCACCATTAAAAAATACAATTCATGATGAGCCTAGTTGTATAATTAATTTTAGATAAATTTGAGGCCAAATAGACCTTTATAATGGATAGAGAAAAAAATTTCCAAATCGTATCAAGGTTTGATCAAACTTTAACTAGATCGACAATATTCCATAGATCTCCAAAAACTATTTTGATTACATAGACCTACTAAAAATAATTCTAATTAATATTTGGAAGTAAAAAATAAATTTTTAGACAACTTTGAATTTTCAGGTTTCAGATAGGTAAATTTTACCTTTAGAGTTAGAAGTATATCGAAATGAAGTCAGATTGATCTAAAATTTTAAACATGCCTTATTTAATATTTTTAAATTATTTTAGATCTATTTAGAAAAAACCACAAATGGATTTTGCCCCTAAGTTAGTCGAATTTTAGCTTGAAATTGTGTAATGGCTGTTGCCCTGTCAATTGGAATAGTCTATATAGTTTTGTCTACATATCTTTGTATAGTTGTCTAAATTGCATGATTTTTATTTCTATGGCAACTAGAGACATAAGGAAACAATTTTCTAGAAGGAAGTTTTGCCTGAAAATCATGTTTGTTAGGTTATAATTGTTGTACAAGTTGAACTTGGGAAAGCTATCTAAAGTTTTTTAGGTTTTTGCATCAACCCGACTGAGTAGGAAGCCATCTCAGCTTGGTCTCTTGCATTCTTGTTAGGTAGAAACATCCAACCTAGATTAGTAGAAAGCCATCTTAGCCAGGTCACTTGCATTCTTATTAGGCAAAAACATCCAACCCAACTGAGCTAAATGTCATCTTTGTCAGGTCACTTGTACATTGTCCCCAAACATAGCCGAACCTTACCGAAAAGTTACCAAATCTTATATGAACTTTTTTTTATGATAATAGAAACTTTTAAACACATGTATAATGCTATAATATGACTATATATATATATATATATATATATATTACATGATTATGCATGAACTATAGGATTGAGCCAAGTATTGGTAAGGTGGATTAAATATGCCTTAGCATATGTTTGATTTGGACATAGTCCTGACTTATGTGGGATAGTGACTCGATACCTTTTTGGTATCTAGTGTTGCCTTAGCATCTTAATGGTATTTGGGTATCTAGTGTTGATACTATAATGGTGTCTAGTGATTCAATACTTACATGGTATATAGTGTTACTAATTGTCCACACTTATATTGAATTCAAGCTATGAGAGTATTTATAATGTATATGTATTGGTTAATGCATATGTGATAATAAAATATGTAATGATGATCATGCAAAATGTACATGTATTGATATGATATAAAATGTATGATTTATAAGTCATTGTTAATTAAAGTATATCCTAAATTACATGATAAAATAAGGAGGTTCTGATTCCCAATTTTAGGATGCGTAGGAAGCTTGGAATACTAATTCGAAGTTTGAACCAAATATTGATGTATTGTTAAGTATCGTAGTGATTAATACAAGATAAAAAAGTGACTTATAGAAGAGTTTTAAGGGTTAGCAGCAACTTTAGAGCAATAACTCAATAGGGAAATTATAAGTGCTCTTACTTCAAATAGAGCGGAATTAAATAGTTAGTAAAGGTACTTGAACAGGAGTGGATAGTTAATTTGTTTGTGCATCTAAGAATAATTTTCAATAGTGAGGGTTAGTGCTAGTTAAGTTTTAATAGTGAAAATAGTAGAATGAAATACCAAAGTTATAAATGAATTAGGCATGTTTTTAGTTATGTTTAATTAGCTATTATTATAATGACTTACTTATATGTCGCTTGAGTAGGTTTAAAGTTAAAGACGATACAACTCTCGAAGATGTAGCGTAGACTATAAAGAGTATCATAATTTGTAAATTCTTAATTGTATATCCAACTAAAATTTAGTGAGATGTGTACATGTAATCAAAACTCTATATTTGCAATAAATATTTAAATTTAATGATATGTAGTTGGTACCAATGTCAA